>JAUBOC010000103.1:17031757-17048491 GCA_032275365.1 Anablepsoides cearensis | reverse complement strand
AGATAGATAGATAGATAGATAGATAGATAGATAGATAGATAGATAGATAGATAGATAGATGGATGGATGGATGGATGAGTGGATGGATGGATGGATGGATGGATGGATGGATGGATGGATAAGTGAATGGATGGATGGATGGATGGATGGATGGATGGATGGATGGATGGATGGATGGATGAGTGAATGGATGGATGGATGAGTGAATGGATGGATGGGTGGATGGATGGATGGATGGATGGATGAATGAATGGATGAATGGATAGTTGGATGTATGAATGGATGGATGGATGGATGAGTGAATGGACGGATGGATGAGTGAATGGATGGATGGATGGATGGATGGATGGATAGATGGATGGATGGATGGATGGATGGATGGATGGATGGATGAAATAAGAAAGAATTACCTTGAAGCCAAGAATGCAGCCAATGAAGAGCAACACGATGAGGACCAGGCACACATTACTGAGAGCAGCGATCTCCTCTTTGTACGGGAAGTTATCAGGCTGTACATAAGACAGAAAAGATAAGAAATATTTGAAAAAGCACCACTTATAAAAAAACTGCAGCTTAAAACTGAACTAAAGTATAAAAAATAAAACTAACTCTCACCAGTTGCTGCAGGTAGTCTTGGATGGTGTTTGGGTAAACCACAATGCTAACAGCCACCAGGGTGTTGAGGGCAAAGTCAAATATTTGGTAGCAGAAAAAAGGAATAATCCAAGCAGCACGCAGCTGAAACAAAAACAACCATTTTTTTATACTTAGTTTAAAAAACTCACAAAATGGACACAAATTTAGAGGCTAAAGATTATTTTTCTTACCTTGTAAGCACCATATGTTGCCATTCCACATATAAGTATCATCAGCAGAGAGATGGCAGAGGCAATGCACATGTCTGCAGCAGAAAAATCACATATTTCCTCTGTAACTACATATTTTACCCAGTGAGAGGTTTGGTTCATGGCACACACGATTCCAAACTGCATTTTGGAAAAAGGAACAACATGCCTGGCTGGTCTGTGAGCAGAACATTGTGTGCAGGAAAAACATGATGCAACGGAAGAATTAACCCCTCGTCTGTGAGAGAATTACCTCATATCAACCCAGCATCACGGATAAAACCAATAATTGTGTTACATAAGAAGATGGTCTGCCAGACTACAGAAGAACTGCTGGGAACAAACATCTGTTTGTCCTCTGACCCGTTTATCTGCCATAGACTCATCTGAGTTACAGGATCAAACACATCCAGGCTACTGGGATCAAAACAAAACATATGCCTCTTTATTTACAGACTAATTGGTCACTATAGCTAATTGGCCTAAGAATACATTGCCTATTTGGCAATTAGTTTTACAGATATTGCACTAAAATTTGGTGTGATAGTAGCTGACAGTCATTCACAACACATACTGTACACCCTGTGAGATATACAGTATTATATATGAGGTTTTTATCTAGGTTCACCCAAAACAGCTAAAATTCTGTCATTTCTCAACATAAGATGATCTTAGTCTACAACTCTGGCATGAAAAGCAGTTTTAATGTATTCGCCTGGACTCACAATCCTACAATATATACTTTCTTTCACTTTTAAGGTAGTGGAACAAAGATTAAAAGTTAAAAAGTTGCCATTTTTTGAGGCAGAATTTAAAAAAAAAATCAATGCTTACTCTGGAGCAGAATAAGAAGAATATGTCAAACTAATAATAAGAGCCCAAAAAGTTCAACCTTTACTACATCTTCATCTGAGTGTTTAAATCTGCTCAGGAAAGTACAGTTTTAGTTTTTACGTGATAGTTTCTAATGAAGGGGCAGCACTGCACCCTGTTCCTGGGACTTTATAAACACCATGCTCAGGTAAAACCAGTCCTGGTCTAAGACAGCTTTGTTTGAGACAGATGGACGTCTGTGGCTCACGGTGGTTCTAACATAAGTTTTACTGATTGGGTGATGGACATGTTAAACCTGTGAAGACATGCAGTTTGTCACAGTCAGAAAGAACAGATTTTTTTTTATTACTAAAGAAAAGCTAATAACTAAACCCAACAAAAACAACAAAACCAGGACAGGTTTTTAAAAAGCTGCTGCTGCACAGCCTTTAATGTTCACTGTAGAGCTCTGGGTTTCTGGGTTACTTACTGGCATCGTCCATGACATCCAGGTCATTGGCTAACTCGGCGCTGGTCAGGTGGTACTGCTCAGGATCGCTGAGCGCGGTGAGCAGGATGAGTAACACCACGGCATT
The DNA here is from genome assembly GCA_032275365.1 of Anablepsoides cearensis. Lineage (NCBI taxonomy): Eukaryota > Metazoa > Chordata > Actinopteri > Cyprinodontiformes > Rivulidae > Anablepsoides > Anablepsoides cearensis. The sequence goes on along the minus strand of JAUBOC010000103.1, from coordinate 17,046,237 downwards.
GATGAGCTTAGAGATGCAGGACATATGGACAGATAAAGACAACAAGATGGACAGTTAGGCAGATGGCAAAATGAGAGAAACAGAACCAACAATGATCCAAAATGTCTCCTTAGATCAACCATCTGACCTGTAATAAATCAGCATGAAAATCTAAACACTAAAATGTGTATTAAGTAGCGAATGTGACAGCAAATGATGTTTGTTTGTCTGCATTGTTAGTAAAATATCTCACAGTGATAATCATTTGGAAACAACCGGGTTTAAAAATGGTCACAGCTATGCAACCTGAGCAACTCCCCCAAAGAAAATCTATAGCTAATTTGAATGATACTGAACATAGTAGCTGAACATCATTCCCAATACACACGTCAAGGACTAATCAATCATGCAAGATCTGGTTTTAAAATGTGGGCATCAACTATGTCAAAACAACAGTGTGTTAGCAAAATATCTGGACAAAAGTCCCACATCCCAGACATTGTGGCAGAATTTCCCTTTTTTCCACTTTTCTACAATTGGGTTTATGGTTTCCATGAGTTTTTTTTTTTTTGCCATATTCATTACAGTTTTTAGAAGTATATATACTGTGCAATACAATTAAATACATTTGGGCTTGTTATTTCTAGCACAAACTTCAACTTAACCCCATGAAACTATCAGAAAGTGGTCAGTCAATGCACAAATACAACTGATAAACTTTTAGAAAACAGTCCAATTCAACTGGTCACCACAGCTGATATAGAAAACAAAAATGGATTTTACAGATAATGTGCTGAAATGTGGTGTGGTAGTAGCTGAGACTCATCCTCAACACAATCTCTGAGTACTAACATGGTTCAGCTCTCGACAATGCTGCATAAGATTGTGCATAAGTTTCAGCACCAAGGTCTAACCAAAACAGCTTTGAGATGAATTTAGTTTGATTCTCAACATGCATTACTCCAAAAAATCCTAGGCCTATATTTATATGTTTTAAAGAGTAAAAAACTAAAATATGCACATAATTAACATTGTTCCTGGAGATAGACTCTGGAAGCCTTTGTTTCATCCTGTCCATCATTACCCAGATGACTCATCCTCTATTGATGAGGTGAGTGTAATGGAAATGTCTCCACAGCTGACAGGCAGCCTGGCACACAAAGCTGCTACCTGAAGAGACCTGCTGTTCACTTATTCATTAGGAGAACAGGATGGATTTTTCCACATGTGGTGTTTGGTTAAAAAAACCCTCATGTACATTTAGTTTGTCATATTCCACAAAATATAGAATATATTGCTTTTGATCTTTTGAAACAACAAAAAAATAAATCATTGAGTTAAAATTGCACATGGAAATTACAGGATGACCAACTTAAAATCAACTATTATTTTAAAAGACACACACACACCCACACACACACACACCCTAATTTTCTGCCTTTGTTGGCTTAAGTGTGCTCTATGCAGAGGTTTTTTTTTTTTTTGCAAACTCATATTGTGTCTTAAAAGGGACACAGTATGAGATATGTTTTTTAAATCCCTCATCTTCCTCCTCATGTTTGCTATTTCTTGTTTTTCTTTAAAGCAAAAAGGTTTATGCCTTTTAGTGGCTGCATGTATGTTTTGTTTTTCCTCTCTTGGATGGGTTGTGCGGAATCACATTTCATGTGCTCTTTACAATGACAAATAAACTGATTCTGATTCTAAATCGCTTGCTTTATCACAATATTATATCAGGTCATTTGGTCGATGATATGATGTTTCTCGATGTCACAAAGTCATGATTCAATTTTGATTCATATGGCCATCTAACTATTATTTTTTGTGTTAGATGGGCATATTGATTCACATCAAGCATATGAAGACAATATGAATTGATGTTTTCATTTTGCCTGTTGGTGTTTTTAGCAAAAATTTAACAGCTGGAGTACTTTCTGTGTAGTTTGACTTGGAACCATCGCCAGCAATTCCATCAACCTTCAGCTAACGTTGATGAAATGTTCCTTGAACTTTGTCTTAGATGGTTAGCTTAACAAGCTAATCCAAACTGCATCCGAGATGCACAAAAGAGCGTTATCATAGATCCTTCCTACCTGCAGCTGTCAGACTATATAACCAGCACCACGCCACCACAATAAGTACACACCTGCTGCTGCACAATCATTTGTACTGTTACTACTCATTGCCATTACTTATTTGCACTACTAGTCTGCTGTTTGCACATCTGTGTTTCTTGTCTGCATTGTGATACTCCACTTTATAGTTATTGGTCTGTTGGGATTGTTTTGCACTGAAAACAGGTTATTTCTGATTCCTAATGTCAGATTCTGATAGTCTACTTTCTCTAAAAAAACATATTTTTCTATTCTTGCACAATTATTTATGTTATACTTTTATTATTAGTAGTTGTATCATGGCTAGTCAGTGTTAATTTTGTTTTGTGTGCACTATCTATAGTTTGTAAAATAACTAGTGTGTGAACCTCTGTATGGATGCTGCTGTGAAACCTGAATTTCCCCTCAGCGGGACAATAAAGGCTATTTCTATTCTTTTCTCTAAACTGATCCAGGTTCATGCTAACATCAACCTAAAAAGCTAGTAAAAAGTTGTAGAAGTAAGAAAATGTACGCTCATCTTGTTTTACTATATTTCCAGATTAAAATCTTAATAAAAGTTTATTATAAATGGTTCTGTGGCATTTAAAAAAAATCTCATTTAATAGCATTAAGATGTGAAGTTGTGATTGACATCCTCTTCCACCAGATGGCAGCAGTGTTTTCTACTTCATTCTCTTTGCTCGCAACAGTGGTGTCTGACACTGAGGCCCGCACCTGTTCGAGATACACTCTTTTTATTTCACATTAGACCAATTCTGCTTTGAGGGCCATTCATTTAATGAAACCGGACATACCAATTTCTAAGGCTGTTATTTCGACAGTAAGCACAATGAAGATCATACAGAGGGTGCACCAAAGTCCAGACCATGCTGTATTCATTTGTACGGCTTAGCAGCAGTGATCCAAACCATATGATGGGCTGAGTGGATCTGCAGAGGCAGCCCACCCACTGTTATCACTCATTGCTCTTTTTTCCTCTTTCCTTCCCTCCTCAGGCAGCATTCCTCTGTTGCCCTGGGGATCTGGGTTGAAAAAGGCCAACATCATTCACAAAAGCTCAGATCCTGCAGCACAGGCTACCTTCATTTTGGCCCCAACGATCAAAGGCGTACCAACAAAAATGACATTAAAAATGTGACAGATGGAAGAGTGTACTCACATAACTTCAGTCAAGGGGTGAATGAGTGCAAATGGGGAGACCAGCGTCGCAGATGATTATTCTGATTTCACTCATCCAAAAGCTCCTCAAGGGCAGACCATCGTCACTCCTTTTCCTCCCTCTCATCTAATCCCACACCAATATTGTAACAATACGTGAAGGGAAATATAAGCGCTCACAGAAAAAGTATGGATACATTTTAAAAAGTCAGAAAATAATCTTATCAGGCTTTGAAGAACATGTACAACCCCAATACCAATGAAGTTGGGACGTTGTGTAAAACATAAATAAAAATGGCATATGATGATTTGCGAAATTCTTTTCAACCTATATTCAATTGAATACACTACAAAGACAAAATATTTTGTGTTCAAATAGAAAAACTTGATTTTATTTTTGCACATATTCACTTGTTTTGAATTTGATGCCTGCATTATGTTCCAAAAAAGCTGGAACAGGGACATGTTTACCACCTTTTCTTTTAACAACACTCTATAAGTGTTTGGGAACTGAGGACGTTTATTGTTGGAGCTTAAGTTAAGTTCTTTCCCATTCTTGATTGATGCTCAACAGTCCAGTTTGTTGTCATATTTAGCTCAGCATAATGCATCACACATTTTCAATGGGAGGTATGTCTGGACTGCCGGCAGGCCAGTCTAGTACCCTCTTTTACTACTAAGCCACACAGTTTTAACATGTGTAGAATGTGGCTTAAAATTGTCTTGCTGAAATAAGCAGGACTGTCCCTGAAAAAGACGTGACTTGGATTGCAAAATACTGTACTTTGCTCCAAAGCCTGTATGTAGCTTTTAGCATTAATGGTGCCTTCATAGATGTGCAGGTTACTCCTGCCATGGGCACTAATACACCCCCATACCATCAGAGAAGCTGGCTTTTGAACTTGGCGCTAAGAACAATCCTTTCCCTCTTTGGCCCGGAGGACAGCACATCCAGGATTTCCAAAAACCGTTTGAATTGTATCCTCGTCAGTCAGGAAACTTTTCCACTTTGCATCAGTCCATCTCAGATGAGCTTAGGCCCAGAGAAGCATGCTGTGTTTCTGGGTGTTGTTGATGTATGGTTTTGGTGTTGCATGTTTTAACTTGCACTTGTAGATGTAGCGATGAACTGTGTTCACTGACAATTTTTTTTAAAGGATCCCTGATTAGTTGTAACATTAGACTTTATTTGATAAACATATATTTTAACTGTAAAATAAAGACTGTAAAAATACTGTAGGCTGTTTAGTTTTTATCATTTTTAAACTAAAAGTTTAAAAATATATTACACGGACGGAGCCATTTTATTTACACGCAAAGCATTCTGGGTAAATGATGATGTCAACTAGGTCCTTGGTGTGAGGCTGCTAGCAGCTATATCCACCCTGAAGGTTAATGTTTGACAATATCTGACGATTGGATTTTTAAATAAAACCAGAGAGCGTTGACAGAGAGGAGAAGGTAGAAATGACTCAACCTGCAACTGAAAATATAGAGGGAGGACAACAGAGCTGCTTCATGGAAGAAGAACTTCAGCTTAGCCTGTTAGCTTTAGCGTTAGCCCCGATGCTATCACCACATATATATGTATTAACTCAGCGCTACACATTCTCTTCTCGTTACTGAGGTCCTCCATCCACATGACAGAGAGGAGAACACAAAAATGACTCAGCCTGCAGCTGAAAATATGGATGGAGGACCTCAGTTTAGCTTGTATCAGGATGCTTTTAGAATCCTCCTGAGACGTCCATGATGGACTTCTGCAAGTCGAATGTTTGTCATGATGAGCAACGTTCCAACTTTTCATGCTATGTTGAGGAACTATATATATAAATTTATCAAAAAATTTAATTGTAAAACCTTTGTCAACTGCATCATATAGTGACACAAGATATAGATCAAGTTTTTTTAACATTGGAATAGCTGTTAGTATGCTTTTTGATGAATGTTTTATTGTTTTCTTTTTCTTGACAATTTTTTGTCTGAGAAATAAAGTTATGTAAAATGAAAACTCAACTGTGTGGAAACCAGACGTTTAATTAAAAAAAAACAATAAAAAAATCTAAGTTAATTTGAGGACACAATTATTCTTTAAATAAGTCTAATATGGTGTGAAGAAATGCTTCGTGGGGTCATGTAAGTGCCCGGTGTCTGGAGCTGGAGGGCACTGATCATTTCCCGACTCTGGAGATTGAGTCAGAGTCAGACTTGGGTCCTGCCCTGGCTTATTACTGGCTGAGAGAATCGCCCATCCCAGCCGCATGATTCCATCTGGGCTAAATATTTATACAGAGAGGAAACGACATCGCTTATCCACAACACATCCATTCACAGGAGGGGAAAGCTGCGTGCTCAGTGGAGTTCAAGTCCTCTGCTTTCTGTGACAAAAGGACATCAATTTTTTTTTCTTCTTCGTCTTCTTTTTTTGTTTTTGGGCAAACATTTGCCTGAAGACTCTTTTAGAAAGAAGTTCCAGACGACTAAGATTAGACAATGACCTTTCTGATTTCTGTTTTGGGGATGATTGTGACTCTCTGTCAAATTGGCAGGAACCCAGCCAGCGGTGAGTGGACTTTATTTTAGATTTTATGAGTAGTACACCTTTTGTAATACTGACATACATTTCCTCAGGTATATTTTAATGTAACATTTTTAGGTTACTTCAATTCTCTTATTTGGGAGCATTATGACAGATCTAATGTAAGAGTAGAAACATAAAAGTTGTAAAACAGAAGGGATGTTTGAAAAACCTTTTGTTGTGTGTCTGTGTGGACTATTTCCAGCTGGGATCTGTTGGCTGCAGCAGGGTCAGGACCACCGGTGTTCCATGGTGCTGATGAGAGGGGTGACCAGAGAGGAGTGCTGTGATGGGAGCCGCCTGGACACGGCATGGTCCAACTCCAGCCTGCCCATGAATGAAATCAGCCTGCTGGGATTCCTGGGGATTGTCTCTTGTAAACCATGCAAAGGTGACCCATCGAGCACTTTTTAATCTGCTAAATCCTTCAGTTTGTGTCTGCAGGAGTTGATTATAGAAAACTACCGGGAACTTCTAAAACACAACCACCCGTCTGAGCTCAGACTGTTGTTGTCGGGTCTTTAGAGATTGCACAATAACTGCTTTTACTGTGCGATTTAAAATCGCACAGGCTTCTAATTGAAACGCTGAATAACTTTTGTTCGTCAAAGTTAAACAAGCCACAGAAGTTGGGATTCAAAAGGTTTTGAAAATGAGTTCCTGATGTAGCTTTCTAACAACACAGACTCAGACAAAGAAGATGCTTTCCATATGACTCCCGCTGTTCAGAACACCGTCCTTCCCCCAGAACCTCTCCTGGTTCATTGTCAGTTGAACTGTTTTTATAATCAGCCCTTGCAAACATGGGATCGGTGTAAATCATTTTGGTGGACCACTTACAAAACATTCTACTCTTTTGTCACATGGCTCATTTGAAAGTAGACTATTTAAACAAACCTGAGAGGAGGGGAAAAAAAAGAGTCAAAATGCATTCTTGCAGGCTGAGATTCTTGTCACATGCCCAGATGTCTAAGGATCATTCTGTGGAAGGAATGCCACATTAAAAAGAAAAAATATATACAGCTCAGACACCAACATTACTACCAGGCTGAGAATATATATTTTTAGAGAGGGATAAATAAAAACAGGTATTCAACATCTGGATTTACCAAAACACAATTCAGGAGAGCAACAGAAGTCAAGTTTTGGAATAAAACAGGAATTTAAAGTGGAGCGAAAAGCCAAAAATAAGTTCTTAAATCATTTCCACCCACTCAGAAAGGTCCTGTGAAGAGAGCCGTTTCACTTCATTTATTGCTGACTTTGCACCATAGAGAGTTGCACTTCCTCTGTTATACGGGGTGTTAGAGAGCCTGCGGCGTCCTCCTGTGGCAGCCTGTAAACTTTTCTGACAGCTATTTGAACTTGATCTAGCTCGGAGGGTCTTTGTCCCTCTACAGGAGCTTGGCCCACGTCTGTGTGCAGCGCATGCATATGAAGTATCTGCAGGGCCGGACCTAGCCAATTTGGTGCCCCAGGCAAGATTTCAGGCGGTGCCCAATGTACAATTTTCTAAATCTCACTGCCAGTTTACATACATTCATACACCAAATTATATAGTTTTGTTTTGATAGTGTTTTTTAATCTTTAGAAACCAGGTTAACCAACTAAAATAATTTAAAATATTCATTTGAAACTGAATATCAGAATTCTACCTCAAACCTGACAACATCCACTGACAATGAGTAAAACCTGTTCATGTTAACAAGCAGCTGTGGTGTGAAGCAGTTCTAGGGGATCCAGGAGATTGATCCTCTCAAAATATTAGCAAAAGATCTACTCAAAGCTATACATTTTCCAGCCATATGAAGAACATATTCCTGAATTATTGGGATTAATAAAAAAACATAAAATCAGTTTTTTATGAAGAACAGTAAAAACCTGAACTCAATCTGAATTTTATTTTAGCTCCCGCTCCTCGAGGCCCACAGTCCTGCATGTTTTACTTTTTTCCCTGTTCCAACACACCCGATTCAGCCATTGAATGACCTCTTCCAAGCTCTGCAAAAGCCTGATAATCACCCATTCATTCAAATCAGGTGTGTTGGAGCAGAGGAACAAGTTAAACATGCAGGGCTGCAGCCCTCTAGGACCAGGATTGCCCACCTCCCTCTTAGATCATAATTGAAACTTCCATTGTCCTGATTTAGTTTTCTATTTACACATTGAGCAACATGAGTTAGACCTGACTGCATCAAATGATACGTTTAATACAAAACATCCTCTGCATCGTATAACACCTAGAGTAGGAACAAAGCAGCTGAGAAACCCACAGTTAGTGGGTTAACTTCATAAACTTTATTAATCATTGATTATCCTACAGTCTTAATCAACTATACTCTGATAAAAAGTTATAAAACATGTTTTTTACCATTTTTGGCACCCCCTAGATGGTTAGCTTAGGCACCCTTAGCATTTGCCTACACTGCCTATGCCATGGGCCGGCCCTGAGTATCTGTTATGAAAACACTACCAGGCCTTACACTCTGCCAGACGAGACATCTTTGTGTATAACAGTCAATAAAGAGATGTGACGAGTGTAAAAACTGTGCAGGTGAAGATTGTGTTGTGGTCTGGGAAAAGCCTCAGATTCTGAGCTTGTTTTTGGTTTGAAAGTGTCTGCAGACGGGTGGTAACGTAACACATGCTCTTCCAGACTCGTGTGACGGCGTCAAATGCAGCGCCGACAAGATCTGCAAGATGAAGATGGGAAGGCCGCAGTGCGTGTGCGCTCCGGACTGCTCGCACATTTCCAAGAAGCACGCCGTGTGCGGCAGCGACGGCAGGTCTTACAAGGACCAGTGCGCCCTGCTGATGGCCCGCTGTATGGGACATCCAGACCTGGAAGTCATGTACCAGGGAGAATGCAAAAGTAGGCAGATATCCAGTTTTGGGGCTCTTCGTGAACAGAACAAGTGGGTTATTAATGTGCCTCTTTGTGCCTTTTTACAGAGTCGTGCTCAAATGTGGTGTGCCCGGGAACTCACACCTGCGTGACGGATCAGACCAACAGTGCTCACTGTGTCATGTGCCGGACTACACCCTGCCCAGCGCCCATACCGTCCGAACAGCTGATCTGTGGGAACGACAACATCACCTACCAGAGCGCCTGCCACCTGCGCAGGGCCACCTGCTTCCTCGGGCGCTCCATAGGCGTCCGTCACTACGGCCACTGCAACTGTAAGACCAACAACCCCTGATAACCAACCTTGCCTTCTCAAATCTTTACTCAAAGCCGCAATAATGTGAATCTTTGACTCGTTTTTTTTTTTTTTTTATTGCAGACCCACCTCGGAAATCTCACAAATTCCAAGGCAGTGAGGAAAACGCTGTGTAAGAAAGGCTCCGTCCTTCCAGGCAGAAGCTGTGTCTTGATTCAGGGGTAGCAGCCCACGTAGGGTGTGGCCTGCGTGGGCCACAGGCCGTCTGTGTAAAACAGCTGTGAAAAGAGACGGTTTAGTCTTTGGATGATGTACGTTTGCGTGACCATCTACTACCCCGTAGCATGGTGCCATGTTTCATATATGCATATATACAGTTGGAACACGTCTTTCCACTGGAGGTATAATTTCATAAAATTCAATGTAATTAAAATAACTTTATAACTAAATAATAATAAATTGGGTTTAACTAATCAGCTAAGTTGCTAACATACATTTAAATACTAATTCTTCACTCGGCAATGAATATCCAAATTCCGCCTTAAAAGGAAGCGACTCTTTAGTTTGCTGACAATGAAATGAATACTAGGATATTGTCGGCTGTGTAAGATATTTAGAAGCAGCCTACATTTTTGAAGTTTCATACATCAACCCCTTTGGTCATTTACCTGTACACTGACCTTCAAAAATCCATACTTTCCACAAAAAGTCTGTAGTATTCTCACATGGCATGAGATTTCTCTATACGTTGGTATGCATGCAAAACGGGGGGTAAATGCATGCAATTTGCGGACAATCCGTACATCTTGACGTGTATAGGGTTTTGAGTAGGCGCCTACAAATCAGGACAGCCTGTAAAAAAAGGTGGTGACATAAACGGCTGACAAATGCGCCCTTTGTGGGCTGCTGCCCCTGAATTGAGACACGGCCAGAGTCTTCGAGCAACATCTGAGCTGAACGACCACTTTTTCACACATCCAACGTCTCATCATGACCTCTTTATTTTGACAATCACTTCTTCTCCTTGTGCACAAAAAAGGACGTTACAGTTGAAATGAAACACCTCTGTTGGAAATAAACGCACACTAGCATTTCTGCCTCATAAAAATAAAGAAATAGATCAAATGGATTAGCCGTGTTTCAGTGGAGGCAGGTAAATGCACGTGTCTTTGGGAGATGTGTGCATTATTGTAAATAGTAAATATTTATTGGAGAAGGTATAAAACTCTATTTATGTTTTATCTTTTAATCCCATCAAAAAACTCATTTATCATTTGGAAAGCTGACACAACATATATAAATATATATTTATTTTATTTTCATTCATTGTATGCTAGAGTTCGCTGTTAGCACTCGCTGGCACTTTTCCCCCATATTTATAGCCTCCCATTACCCACAAACAGACGAGAGTTTCTGTCATGCTGAATGAAAAAGAATTTTAATATGTTTGAAACAATAAAACCCACACACAATATTTTTATATGAGAATTTGGTCCAAAGTCTCGACCACCTGCTGATTACTGAAATGAACTGCTTCAGAAAAGCACTTGGAACAACCTCAAACCGTATAACATTCCTCCTGCGAGCTGTTGTTTAATAAGAGCTTTTTCATAACCACTGCAAATTTGTTTAGCTGCTGCTTTGATTTGATTCATTTTCTGCGTTGTATAAGCTTACCTGACAGAAACCAATGGAATCAGCACCACGTGACTTAGAAAATTCCACTTTTCCGGGAAATGCTCTGGATTTGGGGCCAATTCAGCGTACCTGCTTATGGGGTCTTGAGAAATGAGTCCGTCTGCTGTTGATGCTGGTAAACCTGGTCCACGCAGACCTGATCCAGTTAAACCTTCTGAACTCAGCACGGGTGGACAAACACTTTAGTTTGTGTAGTGTATTATGAAATATTTTCATTATTCCTCTGTAAATACCAACCCTTTGAGTACCAACCAGTGTATGTACTGTGAAATCTGGATGAGAAATGCGTTAACATATTTTTGTATTTTTTTATACTGCTATTTCGAATCAACATAAAGCTTGTGATTTGTCAAAATGTCTCCTCTTTCTTGTGGAAATGTTGACATTGCATCTGTTGAACCACATATTTCGGATTAGATATATAATGTTTCTGTGAGAACCGGATCAGTACAGCACCTTGAGGATCTGCTAGCGTATGCGTGCGGCGGTTGGACCGCCTCTCCTGTGCGTGCAGTGGCTTCATGCGAGAGGCTGTGGAGAATCAAATCCAGACTGGGAAGCTTTCCTCTGTTTCCTCAGGGATATCCCCCTGCTCTGGGTTAAACATGAGGGGTCAGCAGGACAGCGACTGACAGAGCTGAGGAATGAGTGTTTCAAAGAGCAGAGGCCTGGGCACTGATTCACTTTCCTGTGTATAGTACCTCCCTTGTTTTTCTGTCTCTTCACTCTCCCCTTCCACTCAATCCTGCACTCGGGCCTTTTCAGCAGCATCTGGTTCAGCTTTAGGGAGATGTTTATGTTCCTGTCCAAGTACCCTTTTATTACACTGGGAATGGAATTAGATGTTTTGTTAGACTGAACGGCACAAAAAAACAATGCCAGTGAGAAGTGGCTCCCATGTATAAAAACACAGGAAGCTACCTTGTTCAGAAATGTTTTTCTCACGAATGATCTGAGAAAGTTGCTGAGGACATTCGGTGACAGAACTGGCACAAAAACATTGTCATCAAGCAGGCAGAGAGGTTCAGATTTATTTCATCACTTTTAACAGAAAAAGGCATTGCAAACAAATTTTTAAATCCTAAATTTTGCCTCCTGATGTATTTTTGCAACATATGAAACCAGTTACTCTCACATCCTTGCCATCTATAAATTCTTGCATGATTCACACAGTAAACTCCCAAACCATTGTTTTGGATTTTTTTGGTACTAGTTGAAAGTATTACAACCCCACAGGAATTTGCAATGAACACTCTCTGAAATGAGGTATTTGCCTTACTTTCAGGTGCATTTGTTTAAAAAAAAAATCTGTCGTCTTTCAGTAAAATGCAAGTTGAAGCAACAGATATGGATTGTTAAAAAGAAAAACATGATGCATATATAAAACAAAATCACATGTTTTAAATAGACTGTGATCTACCTTTACCAGGTACAACGTGTTTGTTAAAGTGGTGGTATTATTGTGTTTTTTTCCAGGTACATAGTTCAATTCTATACCACAATCAAGTAACTATGTTACCTTCAGTTGTTATGAAAATACTGGATATGTCAAAAATCAATCTAGTTTATCTAAACACATTGAAATTGGTCTTTTTAAGAACCTCCTACCATTTACAACACTCCCATTTCAGCACGTCATCACAACAGTGGAGGGGTGGTCTGTGGGGTGGGAGCTCGGCTGGGGACTGAGCTCCAGGGAGGGGCTAGGTACTACGAGGCGGAGCTTTTTACTAGTAAGAGTTTCGGCAGTAGTGTCCAGGAGTGTTGTAGTCAAGACCACCAAACCTGAGACCGAGTCAAGTCCAAGACCACAGGTTCTTGAGACCGAGACAAGACCAAGACTTTTAGGACCTGGATCAAGTCGAGACTAAGACCAAGCGAGGGGGAGACTGAGTCAAGACCCGAAAAACAAAAAAAAAAACTAGTGTCCTAAAAGTATTGTGTATACATGTAGCTAACCTAATATATAGAGCTAATATTGACAAAATGTTTGTGTGAGGGCGGAGAAAAGAAGGTAGCTTGTTAAAATTAGCGACAAGTTTAAAGTCGTCTCTATCGTCTCTGAAAGTGAAGCACTGCAGAGTTTACAAATTGCTGTACTCTTTCTCCTGGTTGTTGTTGTTTTACAGCATTATTTATGATTCATGTAGCCAAATGGTTTTACCTAAATTTTTGAAGACATCTATCACTCCCAGAGAATCACTGGAGCACCTGGAGTGCTGCGTGCAAGTGACGAGTGGTGGGGATGTTAATAGCCCATAACAAAAATACATAAATTAGTCAGGTTTGGATTTGAATCAGAAGCTACATTTTAAATCCAATGAAAGCAAGAATGTTAACTAATAAATTGGACAATAATTTGGCTATTTAGTGATATTTCCACAGTTGCAGTCTTGACTGGTGTTGAAATAAAATTCTGATTCCTCAATGTCCGGGACCGAGTAGCCTACAAATGCTGTCGAGTCCGGGACAAGACCAAGACCATCAAAAAGTGGTACTACAACACTAAGCTTCAGTAGTGAGATATGGATGGGGTGTGGTGTTAAGTGCCTCATTGGCATCTAAGGAGACAACACCAAAACTAGTTGATCAGCCGCACCTCAGAAAAGGGATGAAAGAGGGGCTTGTGGAGTTACAATAAAGAGGAATTTAGACCAAATCGTTGCAGTTTCACTTGATATAAACTCCAACTGAATGATTTAAAAGTGAAAAAAGGATTTAAAAGCACGGTGTCCCCTTTAAACCATGGTGATAGCCTCAGTAAAACACTATTGATTGTATCTTCTGTCAGTTTGTATCTTAGCAGCACACATTGTACTTTACAACCAAAGATAGTGAACATGTTGCTACAGTGTTTAATTGCACCATACAGAAAAGCATTATCAGTTTTATTGCTTCTGGTTAGCTTAATTACTGAGAACAACTACTAGCAAATCCTACTGATTTTCGATGTTGCGATTAGAATTTGGTGAAGTTCAAAGTGGTGCTATTCCCATTCCCAAGTTCAAACTTCCAAGATAAACAAAACTCAGCAATAGATTAACCTGTTTCAGAAGCTAACAATAGGCCAAGATAAGAAGCAGCTTTACTCTAAAAAATATCATGGTGGTTCATATGAGTGCTATTTTATAAACATTTACTCTAATGTCAATTTTTTTTTCTTTGGTTATTTTGTCAGAAATTATAATATTCCTGTAGTAAGTCAGTCAGCAAAGGAGGACAGTATTTTTATACAGCCTGATAAATCTGAGACTTAAATACATTTGAAGCTTTTGAAAAAATCCATAAATTTGCCCTATACGTATGTATACATGCAAAATGGGGGGAAATCTGTGTAATTTATTAACAATCTGTACAATCTGACACCTGTATTAGCAGTTAGCTATCCATTCAAATTAAACTCTGTTTTTCCAAACTGGCACTGTTCTTAATGCTAACTACAGCATGTATTTGTTCTTTACTATTCTATTTAAAAAAAATCCTGAACTAAGTGTTGTGTGCGCTAACACACAACAGCCTGACTCTGCACACCAAAGGTGGTAAAAGTACAACCTCAGACTCAATATGAGCCATTTCAGAGGTATTTTAATTACACTCCACGTCAAACCTCAGGAATTCTATGCCCACCTTTCTTCATATTTCATAGTTTTTTTCTACACAGCATTTTCTGTGGCGAGTCCAACGAGGAGGAAGCCTTGTTTCCAATAGAAACGTGGCTTTGTGTGTGTGTGTGTGTGTGTGTGTGTGTGTGTGTGTGTGTGTGTGTGTGTGTGTGTGTGTGTGTGTGTG
>JAUBOC010000103.1:17009725-17031657 GCA_032275365.1 Anablepsoides cearensis | reverse complement strand
TGTGTGTGTGTGTGTGTGTGTGTGTGTGTGTGTGTGTGTGTGTGTGTGTGCGTGTGTGTGTGTGCGTGTGTGTGTGTTTGTACGTGTTGAGGGTGTAATTAAAGACGCATCTCTGAAAGTGGAGCTCACCTGTTATGACCATGGAATCAGTCACAAGCATTACATCACAACCTCAGGTTGAGTTGTTTATATCCCTACAAACGCACAGGGCCATAAAGTGACGCCCACGTTGACATTTTAGGGATGCGTAATCGTCATGACAAGCTTCTTCCGCAACAACATCCACATGGCATCATTTCCTCCAACTTGCCGAGCTACTTCCAGTAAGTTACCAGCCAACGTTTTGCTCTGAAAAAGATGTTGTGATGAAACTAAGCACTGCAGACTGCTTTAGGGACCACCCAGGATCTGGATCGCGCCACTGGATTGTAAACAGCTCTGTCCCACAGCTGAAACTAATAGATATCAGATTCGTCACTCCATCAGAAAGTGTTTCCTTTAGACCTTATTTGCCGGTGTTGCTATGTTACACAGCAAGCCTTTTAATTGTTCACAGGTGAATTATATTTCATGTTTCAAAGCTGATCTGTACGCTGACACAACAGCCCACACTTCAGATGGTGTTTGGAGGATTTCTCAGAAAGGCTTGGAATCTGAGGTGTGTCATAGATACACTATGTGGCTGATTAGAGGAAAGTCCGTTCTTACAGAGCCTCTGTTAATGATGTCCAAAAAACTGTGCTGTTAGTTTGTTATTTAAAAAGTAATTTCAACAGAAATGGGACGCCAAGTGTAAAATAAAACGTTAAAAAATTTCCACTAACATTTTATTGTTAGCTCACTGTTCTTACATTTTGCTCATTTTTGCTAAATGTTAAAAAAAACACTTGTAAATATTCTAAATTTAAATGTATAAATCCTAATGTAAAATTAAAATCTAAATGTGTCTAAATGTGGATGTTTAAGTATTTCGGAATGGAACACTGCCTCTGCTTTTGGTGCTCGCTCTTGTTTTGACGACATCATTCCGCGACAAAAACTTCTGCCAACGTTGCTAATGCCTCCCTACAAAGACATCTAACTTGCGGTTGTGGCCAATGTCTGAGCTGTACTTCAAACTGCCAGACCACAGGTACCATCCACATTGTTTTCAATTAACACAGTTTGAATTTAAATTCTAAATGCCATCTTCAGCAGTGTTAGCAGCAGTTGCCTTTGTCGCAGGATGATGACGTGATGTCTAAGATTTTCAATATTAATTAGTTGCTAGGTTTTGTAAACCTAATAAGGAAACATATTAAACATCAACTTTTTATAAACCAGCTATTTCCTGAGAATTATTTTCTGTAAGGCAGGATAACTGAGGGAAACATTTTCATAGCTAAAAGATTTGTTAAACTTTATTTGAACGTATTTTATTCTTTTATGACAACAGCAGTTTGAAGTCTCAGGGAATACTTGATCTCGTATTGACACTATTTTTTCCTTGCTATCTGAGATGAACTTATTCATCTTGTGATAAATTGCTTGGATAAAAGTAGAATTTCCTCCATGGCGAGTTAATGATCGAAAATTGACAGCCCGCCCCTCGCATGGTGTGTCGTGCTCGTACCACAGCGGACTATCTTTTAAAGCGGGCCACGTGTTGCCTCTATTCTGTCTGTGTTTTTTTTTTTCCAAAATAGAAATGTAAACTTTAACATTTAGCCACAACATTTAACTTTTTGAACTAAATAACTATTAAATGTTAGTGGGTAAACTAGGATTTTACACTCAGAAAGTGAGTCAAATAATGAAAATGTGTCTGTGATTTTTTTTTTCTGTTTTATTTTACATTTGGTACACCTTAAAACACAAGAAACCTTTTCTCAAGCACACAAATTACTGAAAATTCTCAGTGTTTTTGAAGACTGGATTATCACAAACTAATTGGAAAGGATAGGAAATGCTAATTGTCCTAAATTATTCTTGAAGTTTTTTTAGACTTCCTCGTGATGGCCTCTGGGAGATGGTCTCTGTTCAGTCTCTGTGTGGTCTGGTCCATTTAGATCTAACAGAAGGAAAAACATTCACTGAAAACTGGAGAACTGTTGCCATAAAAGATTCTGGGATCCTGTGAGTTCTCAACTCAAAAGTAAGAATGTTGCCTCTCTGCTTTGGCACCTGTGAAAGGGTTATTGAGTTAACTCTGGTTTGAGTTTGACGGGCCGTGCAATTTTGATAATTGAGTAACACTTAGCTCTCAAACGTGTCCCAAATTGAGGCCAAATGTCTTATTTGAGGGCTGAAACACAGCCAGCCTATAACCATAATTTCACATCATTTCCACAGGTGGCTCTTGTTTACCGTGGGAAATTGGTTTGGTGATCTTGAAATATCGCACTAGCATTCAACACGCCGTTATGTGATATTTTTTGGTTGTCCAAATCAAATGGTTTACCACAAATAAACATAGGTGACATGTGGTGTCTGTTCTCACAGACTACACCGCTGCACAAGTGTTCTTCACTTCTTCAGTGAACTAACTTGGATGATTCATTTTTCTGCGGGAACTGGTTAGGCAGTCACAGCCAGTATTTTACATACCACATTTTATCTGATTTACCTCAACGTGAATGTGATCCAACCAGAATTGTAGCTGATAATACACAATTTGCATATTTAAAAAGTTAGTTGCAAATTCATCAAGTAAACTTAGCACAAAAAATAAGGAAATTAGTGTTTGATAGATTATTTCTTTGTTCCTACAATGGCAATAAATCTTATACTGTTGGAAAGTCTGTTAATTTCCCTTTGAAATGGTGCCACATTTATAAGGAACATATGTGGAATAAAGCTGAGTATGAAAACATATGGCAACTCCTCTCTGCAACTGCCAAACAGTTTACTCTGCCATTAGCCATATATCCATCGACATTTTTGCATTTTGAAATATCGCATTAGAAAAAGTTGGTGGAAAATTTCAAAATTCAAAAAAATGTCCTCAATTTCACAAAAAGGTTTTACACTCTCTTGACGTGGTTTTTGGATTTTTCTAAAATGAGTTAATGCATAAAAGGACAGATGGAAACACATTTACCAAATACATTCTGACATGGTGAACATTTACCTCACACAATTGATCAGTTGTTCCCGCTACCTGTGTCTCATGAGATATTCCCATAGAGCAAAGAGAATTGCATTTCTTTCTCTACGTCTCTAGCCAGCATGTAACATCATCAATAGTAGTTGATATGACAGAACAATTACAACTTGCTCGATAGCAACACAGTCCTGAAAACTTCTCTCCATCGTCCCTGATGTGTGTTCACTGCTAGTTTGCCACCTCTACCTCCTGTTTGCTACAGCCATGCATGACATCAATGTCTGACGTAAATACGCTTTATATGCCCTGGTTGATTTGCTCTCACGCCTAATGCAAATTTATTATTTTTTACTTTTCTGTGACAGTTTAAAGGTTTGCTCAAAATTTGCCTTACATTTGGTTGGAAACTTGTTTAATACTTGTTTCCTGTTTGGTGGACTGGATCATTGAAGTTTAAAGAAACATGACATATTAGCAATTTAACAATTTAATGAACAGGCGCCTCAGTAACATGTGGAAGAACCATACACGGCCACAAAAGGCAGGCACCTCCTCTTCATGCTGGTCACACACCACCGTTAGATTGCATCCCATTCTTCAACCAGCTTTTGTCGCAAGTCAGCCAGCGTAGTTGTGTTGGTCACTCTGCAGCAAAATAAGCAGTTTGTAAGGGAAGAAATGGCAAATTTTTCCATGCGTACAACTCACACACTCAGCTCTACTGCTCATCCCACAAATGCATGTTCCCTACAATGTGGCACCATTTATGAGGGATATTAACAGGCTTTCCTACGGCGTAAGAGTTTTTGCTAAGAAGCTTTATTACAACAAAGAAATAATCTACCAAACAACAATTTGCTTACTTGTTTGAAGTTTAGCTGAAATCATAATCATTCAGCTATCTAAAAAGTCTTGAAATCATTGAACGTCAGTCATTAATTATTAACTTCAGGTCAAGTTTAGTTCATCTTTAGGTAAACCCACCATATTTTCCTAATATGTCATTAGTTTTACATGATGTATAAAATTAACGTTAATTGTGAATTATATTAGGTTCTTGTAAAGCTAATATATATACTTTATAAAAATTGTATTACATTTGGGAAAGTGTGCAGTGCTATGTGGCCTTCTAGTAGCATCAACAAAAAATTGTGTCCTCTTCCAACATTTAAGTTGCCCATCCCTGTTATAGGCAATGTTTTTAGTGAAAGGCCAATGAAAACGGGCTAACAGACTTGCAGAAGTAGATTCTTTTTTTCTATTTATCTTGGAGTCCACTGAGGAAGTCCTATCAAGTACATCAACTTATGCTTCCAACAATAATGAGTGTTGTAAACAAGAACAAGCAAAGAATGTAGGACAAGCTGCCCATCCTCTGTTTTCAACCTGTTTTCATCTTTCAGAACACAATACACCCACCCAGGAGAGTTCTTTTGGTGCTCACTTCGAGTAAAAAACAAAAAAAAGAAAACACTTGTTAAGACAATCTATTTTAACACTGAACGAAAAACAACCCCCACAAACAAAACAATGTTTTCATTGATCCGACAGATTACTACGACCCGCTGAAACGACGAGTCAATAAACCCAGATAAACTCGGCTGAAACATCTGTCGTGACAGATGTACAAAGATGGCTGAACTCGGGATGATTGTTGTACACATACATTCATCTAGCAGCATCTATATTTTGTTAGCTGCTTGGGTGATGTAATCCAAAACATTTATGTCCCACCATAACATGGGATTTTGTTTCTGGAACACAAGTCGAGAGGAAAAACATCTCACAGGAGAGCTGTCTGCGGTGAGATGTTCGTGGAAATGTTCGGTTTATTTTCTTAAAGGCAGTTTTGACCATCACCGGTGTTGATCTTCCCATGCCTTCCCTCTGTTTGCGCACGGGATCTCACACATGTGATGGTGTGTCTGATGCACAGGTCTTGTGACACTCGGCCCCAGACAAGAGGGGGGATGGGGGAGTCTTCATGAGTGGGACTGAAAACAAGCGAGGCATGACTAAGAGGCCCAGGAAGTTCCAGCAGGCTGCTGTTATTGCTGAGTGTGTGTGTGTGTGTGTATGAGTGTGTTTTGGGGCCTAGAGGGACACTGTGGGGCAATGCCGGCTGGAATGTCTGGAAAAGAATAGTGGAGTGACAAAAGCAGCAGTGTCCTTTGCAGCAGAAAGTTCTGCCACTTTGCTTCTTTTAGACACTGAGGCACAAAAAATGAGGTTGCCAAAGTTGAAGATATTGTAAAATCTGATGCACATTGTGAAGCACGGGTGTCAAACTCATTTTGACCAAAGGCCACGTGAGCATTATGGTTGTCATTAACTTTGATGTTTTGTGTTTAACTTCGACGAAACATGAAAAATCACATTCTTTGTCTCATTTCTACGGCTGAGCACAGCTAATAAACAATAACTGAGCGCTACTTGGTTTTTCCTGCATAGAAACAGCATTTTAACACGTCCTCTTATAAACACTGAAAGTACTACGAGTACAATGGACTAAATGTGAAATAATTAATACAGAAAAGTGTTAAAAGTAAAAGAAAGTTTTACTCACTGGCTGTGTTTCCATTGACCATGAAAATGCGCAAATTAGAATTTCGAAAATAAATTTGCTCAGTAGAAACACATCAATTTTGAAAAAACTTCTGTTTTTCGACAAAATGGTTTTGCGCTAGGTTGGGGTGGTTTTTTGGCCATATCAAAATTGGTGTATTTCGCAAAACTGCAATGGAAACACTTTTTTCACATTACGGGAGTCACATGATCAATAACCGGCTGTTTCTACTGGCGAAAAAGACGACAACAGGAAGTAGAAATAGTAAATTCACCGAAGTTGAAAAGACAGTAGTAAACACACCGACTACAATTTCCCAAAAACGCCACATACGTATCCGCTCCCGAGTATAAGAGGCTTGTTGCTTAAAAGCCTCGATAAGATACCAACATCTCCTCTGATATCGCTAGTGTCGTGGTAGCAATGTGTATGATTGTTTACATCCATTGCCACAATGTTTGTAACGACTTAACGCGAGAACAAACGTATTCACGCGTAACTTTAATAACATTTCTTACTTAATGGAAACACTGCAATTGTGAAACCGTGTTTTTCGACATTAACAGAATATCGACAAAGTTTTGCGCACATTTGTAATGGAAATGCAGCTACTGTTGAGTTGTGAGTAGCACTGCTGTCCTGAATTCTGAACTCTCCCATGTTCAGTTCCAGTTTAAGTGGGAAATTCCCATTTCCAAGTAGAACAGGGCCATAGCAAAAATAGCCGGCTTAAATGCAGCTAAATGTAGATTATAAAAAGCGAATTTTGCTGTCTATTTTTGAATCCTGTGCACCTTGGTGGGATGCTGTCATTTAGCGGGTAAAATAATCATATTATAATAATAAATAAAAGTATTATTATCTTTCTTCTTTTAAATTTGTTTATTTTGTTGCATTGAATTTATTTTTTTTTACTATAAACTTTATTCATTTCATAAAACAAATTTCAATGTACAATAAAAAAAGAAAATACATAAATTTAAAGTTTACAATTGATTTATAATGTATTTTTTTATATTAAATCAAGTGGAAAAAATGTGGTGGGCGGGGCCTCATTGACGGCCCAGATGGAAGCCACACGCAGACCATATTTGGCTCACAGACCTTTAGTTTGACACATGTGTTCTAAGGGCTATTTTATCTATGCTACTATAAAATAAAATAAAATAAAATAAAATAAAATAAAATAAAATAAAATAAAATAAAATAAAATAAAATAAAATAATTAAGTTAAATTAAATTAAATTAAATTAAATTAAATTAAATTAAATTAAATTAAATTAAATTAAATTAAAAATACCCATTGGCATTTTAATAAAAGCAGTGCTTATTATTTGCAGAATAAAACTAATTTTAGTGTCCCAAATCCAGTTTAATATAGAATAAAACCATTGAAAACTAAAGTTTTCTCAGTTTTCTGCAGTTCAAGATTCAAAAGATTCAAAGTTTATTGTCATATACACAGATGAAAACCTGTTTCCCTTAGCAATGAAATTCTTACTTTGCCGATCACTCTGAATGCCAGGAGGCAACCACACGAAAAAGAACAAGCACTTAAAGGACACTAACAAAGTAATAAGGGATAAAGGATAGAAAGACCACACTTCAAATAAAAAGAGACCAAACTAGAAATAATAACTGCAACACAACAATAACATCAAGAAAGGGAACAATACAATCAGGGTTTAAAGTGTAAATGTGCAGATATGCAACAGGTACCAGTCTGAAATGTGCACATGTGCAGTGTTATTAGTCAGAAAATTGTCACTTTCAGCTGTTTAGAAGTCTGATGGCACTTAGGAAAAATGAGCTCTTAAATCTGGAGGTTCTGCATTTCACATTCCTGTACCTCCAGCCGGAGGGACATGACATGACTTCTGCCAGGCAGTCCCTACCTCCCCTGATGGCATTGCTACAATGGGTATACTACAGTGGTGGTGATGACGCACAGGGCGCAGGGAAACAAACAGGCAGACATAGCAAACCTCCGTGCCTGCAGAGTCTCTCTAATCTCAGCCCATGAGACAGAAACATCTTTCCAGCTCCCACGTGGCTCCATCAGACACAACACTGGCAAGAAGAGTGTTGTGCTCTCTTTGTGTTGTGCAGATATAACAAGCCTTTTTTAATGTGAAACAAAAGGTAAATTATGTGTTCTAGCAAAGCAACTTCACTAACTTGTGACTTTTATCTTTTCATTAGAGCTGCACAATATATTGAAAATTGATCGTCATTGCGATAATAGCCTGTGCAATATGCATATCGCAACAACTGCATAGACTGCAATAAATGGTCGACTCAAATGTTTGCATTTATGCGTTTTGTCATTCAGATGGAAGCTTGAAATATTCCACCAATCAAATGGAACCCTTCATGTATTTGGTCAATTAAAAAAAATCAGGAATGGAAAGGATTTGTTTCTTTTGGGTTGTTTTTTGGGCTTTGAACCCAGAGCAGAAAGACATCAACACTACATACATTCGTATTTGTTCATTTATCGCAAGTCATATCTTCATCGCAATATTAAGCAGTGTTATCGCACATCGCAGGTTTTCCTAATATTGTGCAGCCCTACTTTTCACCAAAAATAATTAAGGTTTAATTTGAAAGTTTTGCATACACACTAAGTTTTTTTTTTTATCTGTCTGCAGCCGTAAAACTGACCAAACTAAGACAAAGCAAGAAAATGTGACATCAGTTCAAAACAATAAAAGGTACTATTACATAACACAATCTTAATAAGACAAACCCCATCAAAACAAGACAAAATAATTGTTCTGCTCTAAGAATTTTAATCACATAAAGCTAAAAATGGAGACATTTGAAAATATTGAGAAAACTGGATTAATGGGGAAGAAAAATAGTTATATTTATGTAATAAATATTTACAGCAGACAAACTGTATTTTTATGTTTGAATGCTACAATCCCTGTAAGGACACTTGTAAAAATCTGACAGCTTTAAAACAGCACAACCGGAAAATAAACCAACATCTAAATCACTTTTTTTTTCTTTTCTCTTCCATGTAGCCAAAGCGATATCTGAGTCCTTCGGTGCTGTCTCAGGGCCACCAGACAGACGCCAACAAGTATTTGGTTGTATTTGTGTAAATCCAGGGTTGCATTTCCCATGTGAGAGGCTTTTATTCCTCTGTTTGTATCTCATAGGTTTGACTCTTCACAAAAAAAGGATTCAGGGACAAAATACAACTGGATGCCTGTTCATTCAAAGGTTGAGAGGAATCCAGTGGAAACACACGGTACATGAATAAATCTTGTGTCATGTCAGATTGTAGAAACACATCTCTGTTTGTCTGAAAAGAGGGAGTGTGGTGGAGTGACACTTTGTGAAGACATCTTTGTTTCAGATAAACTAAAACACTTAATTTCTGTGAAGTGTTTGTCTTAATATCCTAGTTTGTTGACATGCTGACATTGATGAAATGATCCTTTTTCTTGCTTTTCTTCTTTTACAAAACAAAACCCAACAACTGACAGCAGAAAAACTACTGTAACACAACAAGTCATGTGCAACAGCACCGCCATGTGGCAGTGTGGTGAAAGTTAAATAACAGAAATTAAAGATTCAGCTATTCCCTTTTAAGTTGCTTTATTTATGCTGCTGTTTCCAATTATAATTTATTATAAAGAACATTGCATTTTTTATTTTAGTGTATTTACAAAACGTATTTTCCTATAATGATCTATGACACTTATTCAATCATTTCCACTGAGGTACAATTGTTTTTAATGTTGCTCCATAAATTTGGGCTGACTTCAAAGGTAACAAGTTGCAGATCCAATTATTCTTCTCTGAGAAATTCATTATTTGAGAAGTACACAAAGGTGGACGAGCTAAACAAAAAACAAAAATTTAAGCAGGATTTCTCAGGTCAGATAAGTTTTATTTTGTATTCGCAGTTCTTGTTGAAAATAATTCTTGGCAATTCCTCAGTTTTTAGTTCCAAAACAGATGCTGCACAACTTTGAAAAGGCTAAAGAATGCCTGTTGGGCTCGTAAGAGGTTGAGAGAAATCCAGAAGAAACACAATGTACACAAATAAATCTTGTGTGATGCCAGATTGCAGAAACACATCTCTGTTTTTCATGTTAAAAAGAAAGGATCAGTAGAGAGAAAACGAGTTTACCATTTATGAAGTGAGACATCAGTGTTGGTTTTAAATCTATTTACTATTCAGGTCTGTCTTTAATACCCCGATTTATTGACATACGATTATTTCACAAACATATTCTGCTTTACGTCCTTCACAAAGCAAAACTCAACAACGTGACTCAATCAATGCACAACAGCACCACCATGTGGCAGTATTGTGTAAGTTACGTAAATTAAATATTTAGATCTGTGCTTGAAAATTAGAATTTAATAAAAATAATAAATACATTTATTTCTTAAAATATGTTTTAAAATAAAACGAACATCCAGAAACATGTTTTTCCCCTCACCTTTAATGTTTTATATAATTTTGTTTTAGGTGCAGTAGCTTGTTTTAATTTGCACGCTGTTGACCTTTTTTTCCATTGAGTCTAGTTTTTTCTTTTATTCTATAATAAGCTACATTTTTATATGTTTTATAACTACGTCGTATTTAGTTCAAGTGTTCGCCTTTTCCACTGTATTAGATTTGTCCTTTACGGTGTTCCGTAAATTTCCTCCTTTTGGTTGAAGACTAAAGATGGCCGAAGCTCCCTCATGCACCAGCCGGTTCTTCTGTCACAGATGCTCAGTAGAGATTAGTCCTCGGCTTCCCGTAAGTATTCAAGATGAAATATGTTAAAAACAGCACCTGCGCAGAGAAAAAACACACGAGAGCTTATTTATTGCACTTTTTATGTTCTGTTGTGGAGGCGGGGCACTCGTTAGCATGCTAGCAGTATTAGCTGTCATTTACCGTCGTTTATCTTATGAAAAAGCCTAAAACGTCACGCCATTAGCTTGTTATCTTTGCCCGGATCTACGGACATGAACAAGCTGCGTAGTTACTAAACTCAGAGCTGCGCCATACCTCATCTTACGTAATTTGCAACAGTTTGGTTTAGTTCAGTGGTCTTCGAGGGCCACTGTCCTTCATGTTTTAGTTGTTTTCATGCTCATCAGCAGGTCTACAAGATCTGCAGAAAGAAGCCTTTTGTCACTCAGTTATTCCAATCAGGTGTGTTGAGATAGATAAACCCCTAAAACATGCAGATCAGTGGCCCTCGAAGATCAGGATGGAGGAGCCCTGGACTGGTGTTTTGCTAATATTCTGAGGCTGTGATCACCTGTACAGTTTGTCAATTGTTTGACTAGAACTTTTTATTGTAGCACCTATTTGAAAAAAGCACTCGTCTGACCTCCTGCTAATGTTGATGCATAAGATACAATTGGTATGTTTGTGAAAGACTAGAGTGAACTATCAGGCAAAGTGGGTGTGTCTGCATAACACATTTATTGTAATGGTAAAAATAAAACATTAAATCAGACATATGTTTTATTATAAACCAAGCACACATACCAGACAATTCATGACGTGAATATTAATATTTTGCACTACACATAAGCAGTTTATTTTGTATTGCATAGAGAACAGGTTTTTAAACTTTTCAGCGTTTTAGTATATTAACAAAAACTGAAATCTGTACTTTAAAAAACATCCATCTGATTTGAGTCTCTCACAACACGCATGACTAGGTATGTTAGAGGATTAGTTTTTAGTTTAATTTGACAATGTGTTTCACAACCTACAGTGGGGTTGTGCTTTAACTGTGTAAATCATTCAAAAGGTATATTTAAAAACAAAAACAACTGGGGCCTCATGTACAAAGACCTGCGTGGATTTCTTACTGAAACGTGGTGTGCGCACTTTTAAATTAATAACACGAAGGCCTAGTTTATTTTATATTAATGTGTTGAATTTCAAACAAGCAGCATACCATTGTATTTTAACAACTTATTGCACCAGCTGTATTAAATACTGACTGAACAAACAAAAAAATGCTTAATTCTTACACATTATTAAACTCAGAACTGATGCTTGGTTCTGTTGACCCAGCTATAAAAAAAACACGCTAAGGTTGGCAATAGCATTCTCAATAGCGGAGTGTGTTCTCTAAGAGAGTAACGTCTAACAATATAATTGGGGGTGGGTGGTAGCAGAGCAGTATAGTCTCTAATGCTGTGATAGCAGAGTGCTATGTTGCTAATGCTAGGTCTTATCCACTTATCCTGTTGTCACAATCTCCACTGGAACTGGCTGTAAATAAACAATTGACTCTTAGCCAGAAGAGGGGGCAAGTAAG
The DNA here is from genome assembly GCA_032275365.1 of Anablepsoides cearensis. Taxonomy (NCBI): domain Eukaryota; kingdom Metazoa; phylum Chordata; class Actinopteri; order Cyprinodontiformes; family Rivulidae; genus Anablepsoides; species Anablepsoides cearensis. The sequence continues at coordinate 17,019,710 of JAUBOC010000103.1, read as the reverse complement.
GCCTGGCAGCAGGCTAGGCTAATAATACACTGAGGGAAACCCTGACGTAGGAGGGGGGGGGGGGTGTAATCACGAGGCGCGGATGAAGCAGCACAGCGCAGTACAGTATTAGGAGCTCCGTTTTAATTGTGTCCAGTGTGAGTTGTGTCTGACAGCAGATCCTGTTCTGAGCTTCTTTTTTGTGGTTGCACAATAAAAGCTCTAAGTCCACTGGCTCACCTCCTGCAGAGACATTACAATCCTTTAGGGTTGACATGATTTGCTGGTAAACAAGCTTCAGCTGTGTGCAGTAAATACGCTTCAGGTGCATTTCCTCCACTCACAGAGCTGAAGCAGGGGAGTGTGGAACTGAAAAGGTGTGATTAATGTAATTAAACTAATTTTTAATGTGTGAAAGTCCCGGCTCTAGACATTATTTAAAAATATGAAAGAATGTGTTGGTGGTACGTGGAAATGGAGCGTTGCAAAACTGAAGAGGGCATAGAAATAGAGACCTGACATTATTTATCCACAAATCTGTCCAGGTTAAATCTCCACACTTTCCTGCAGATAGCTTCCTTTGAGCAAAACATCTCTTATCTCCATCTATGAGTTTTGCCCATTTCACTACTTTTATAAATGTCAGTCTGTGCTTTCAGCATAAACAAACATGCCCACTGATGTCTGACCAATCACACCGCAAGTTCAAATGCAGCGTGGGGTGAAAAGTTCTCCTGGCAGGTTGTGACAGAAATGGGTGTGAGACTTGAAAATGCAAACTGAATGACATCATGCAGTTAGGATGAAGCATTCAGAGGCCTGTAGTTTCTCCAGTAGAGAGGTCTGGATGTTCCTCACTGCACTGACCTGCTCACACACTGCTCAGTTTCAGGGTTCTGTCCTTAGGATGGACCAGACTTTTTTTTTATAACGAACATAAAAAACATTTTAATCTCTACACATCTTTTATTGTGGTTTTCATGTGGGACCATAAAACATAAAAAATGTCTTAAATTATTATTTGTTTTAAAGATTTATCTCTAGGTTTAAAGTGGAAAAATAGCCTTATACAGTATAAAAATGCAACATGAAGTGACAATGTGAAAAATTACTTCAAAATAATATAACATTATTGCAAATTATAGGTATTTCCTTTTGCTTGGCAGTAAAATGGCAGAAAAACAGTTTGCAGCAGAGTGAGCACTGTCTGCTAGCACAACATTTTCTTTGTTCTGAAAGATGGCATTCTCAAAAATAATTGAGATACCAACCAGATAGGACCTAAAGTATCTGAACTGTTTGGATGACAGCTGAACACTAAGCTCCTTGTACTCTTTGACACATTCCTAAAGTGGTTTTTTTGGGGCACACTGCTTTTTTGCCTTTGTTACCATGAAGGGTATTATTTGTCTGCACATATTTTTAGACATAATGATAAAAAAAACACATATTTATGCCAGGATTTATTTAAATCCCTGACTTTTTGTGTTTAGTTAAAACAAATCCTGGATTAGTTCTAAACTGACAGTTCTGTTTGTTGTCCACATGTGTATTAATTTTAATCAGCAGCCTTCATTTTACACTCACCACAGTGACACAAACCTGCACCCAGAGCTCAAAGTTGAGTTTTCTGTTTCAGCTTCTGCTTCTGTTTGTTGGCAGGAGTTTATGTGTCCCAGATGTGAGTCTGGCTTTATTGAAGAGCTGCTGGAAGAAAGGAGGTGAGTTCAGAAGTGTCCACTCCATGTAAAGTAGTGTTGCTGTGACTACAATTCAATAGCTGACATTCAAAATGACACAGAGTTGATCTCTCCCCACAAAGCTTTCTGTGTGTGACCTTCAAACGTTTTATCTTTATTTAGATCTGATTAAATGGAGATCAAATGTAATAATAATGTTTTATTTTTTGCCCAAATTCTGCTTTTATCTTTTTTTCTGAATTCCATCTTTACATTAACCATATTAATTAATGTAGAAGTTTGTAATTATAAAGTGACTGAAAAATAAATGAATTGATACAGAATTCAAAACTAAAAGGCAGTTATTTCACTTTCACTAATATAGCAAATTGCTGTATTAGCAAACAGATAATTAAATGCTTTCATAAGGTATTTAAAAGTATTAAAAAAACATTCATTATGTGTAAAACATAAAATGTTACAGATCTCAAATTTAAAAAAGCATTGTTACTGTTTTGTAAAATAGCAATGCTTTAGAGTTGAACTAAACAGTAACAATTTGTGCACACTTGCTCATTGAATACAATTACGGCTGCACGATATTAGGAAAACCTGCGATGTGCGATAACTGCTTAATATTGCGATGATATGACTTGCGATAAATGAACAAATATGTATATAGTGTTGATATCTTTCTGCTCTGGGTTCAAAGCCAAAAAACAACCTAAAAAAACAAATTATTTCAATTCCAGCATGAATTTTTATTTTAATTGACCAAATACATGACAGGATCCATTTGATTGATGAAATACTTCAAGCTTCCATCTGCATGACAAAACGCATAAATGCAAACTTTGGAGTACCCTTTATTGCAGTTTATGCAGTCGCACAGGCTATTATCGCGATGACGATAAATTTTCGATATATTGTGCAGCCCTAAATACAATTTAAGCTTATTTTTACATCTCTTTTGCCAGAGCCTGTCTTCTTTACAGTGCTTTCTCAAAAATGGACAAAGCTTTTTCATTTTTCTAAAGCAATGTCGGATTCCGCACACACAGCAGCAAAATATTAGATAAACTTTAGCCTCAGCTCTGCTGATGTAGCTGAATGTTGCGTTTGTCTGGCTCACGCTGCCTTAGTGTGACTCAGATGGTGACACGCTGAGCTTTAGGAGGTGAATTGGCAGCAAAACCTTCTGATATACATGTTTTGAAATCATGAAAACTTTAACATAATATAAAACTGTTTGTCTTTTAATGTTGCCAAACCCACTTTATCAACTGTTTGTTTTCTGCTTAGTGCTGACAATGAGTCCTTGTCAAACAACTCCGGCAGGCCCCAGAACCAGCAACCATTCCAGGTTTGAGGTTTCCAAACTGATCTTTCCACAAACTTGTTTCTGCACGGTCATGACTCTTTTATTCACACTGTTGAGTAACAGAGTCAGCATTTCCAAATAAAGGAATAATCTGTTTCCACTGACATTTGTGCTGATCTTGTACTTGATGTGATGGAAGCTGTCATAGATTTACTTCTGCTTTTGAGTCAATGGCCTGTTTTGCAAGTACCAGTTTATTTTTGCAGAAATATCAAGATGCAGTCTTCTCACTAAACAGAAAATGTTATAAATATGTTAAATTGAACAAATAATTACCAAGAGTTTACCACACTGGAAGTATTATATTGGCTCTGAGTAAATTATAGTTTATACACACTAATTGCTTTTTTTGCTGTTATCTTATGTCATTTTTTGTTTTTGTTTACCAGAATGCGGACCCAAATTTATTTACATTCCCCTCAGGCTACGGTCAGTTCTCCCTCAGTGTCTTTGATGACAGCTTTGACTTTGGGTCCGGACATAGAACAGGCGACAACCAGAATTCTGAAAGCCGGTGGGAGCGGGACACGACGTCACGGCAGAGATACAGCGCCAGGCAACCCAGAAGTCGGCATGGTTCCAGGCGGCAGGCAGGGAGGCATGAGGGAGTTCCCACTTTAGAGGGGTAAGATATCCAATTATTTCACTGGAATTAAGTTATTTTTCCAACTCTTTCATCTCACTTTCCTACAATGACATAATAAAAAATGTATTTTTGTTTTGTAGAATCATTCAGCAGCTAGTGAATGGAATAATCGCACCAACTGCAATGCCAAACATTGGTGTTGGATCCTGGTGAGTCTCATACAGAGCTTAAACAACATTTATTATTTTTTTATTTTAATGCTTTATCTTTTTTTAAAGGGGTGTTCTTCACTCAAATCCTATGGACTATGCCTGGGGTGCTAATGGACTTGATGCTATTATAACTCAGGTAATCACTAAAACAAGACGTAAATTTATTTGAATAGAAACTTTGATGGTATTGAAGCAATTCTGCAGAGCAAATAAATGTATTTGATTAATTTTTTAACACTTTTCTCTATTTAGTTATTAAACCAGTTTGAAAACACAGGACCTCCACCTGCCGATAGGGATAAAATCAAAAATCTTCCTACAGTACTAATCACAGATGAGCATGTTGGTAAGTAAAAACATAGTTATGACCATTGTTTTACTGCTGGATGTGTTTTGTTTTTTTGTTTGTTTTTGTATCTGGAGTGTGAACTTCAAGTCGAGTCACATTATTAATATCAGCACATTGACTAGAAGCTTTTTAATTCAACAGAAGTGAAAGACTGAAATAAATCTATTGATTAATGTAAACTGATAAAAGAATTATGGGCTTGGAATAATTAACAAATACTAGTGAATGTGAATTCTTAATTTAGAAATATTGTTCCTGAAAGTTGATAAAGAAGCTGAAAATGTTAGCAATGATAGCAAAACTGTTAATGTGAGTTAATTTCAACAGCTGACTTTACTGGAGTAGGACAACGAAAGTAGTAACAAGTTGTAATGAACAGATAGATGAAGTACAGAGAGTAAAAAAGCTCATATTGGCTGAAAAACAAAAACAACAAAGTTGCAAATTGTTCAAAAGCAGCCAAAATTAGCTTTTATTTTATTTACCGTTATTTAACCAGGCAAATCCCGTTGAGATCTTAGATCTCATTTTCAAGGGCCTCATTTCCTGGGCCTGAAGGCAACCTATTGTACATGTTTTTAGGGGTGGGAGAAACCGGAGTACCCGGAGAAAACCCACACAAGCACGAGGAGAACATGCAAACTCCGCACAGAAAGACCCCAAGTCCGAACCAGGGATCGAACCCAGGACCTTCTTGCTGTGAGGCGTCAGTGCTAACCACTGAGCCGTCGGGCTGCTTAAAAAATAGATGTGAGAGCTAAAATTACCATAAAGATGAGAACTAAGCACATTTGCCGAATTAAGCCGTAAGTAGCTGAAATGATCACAAAAAGCTTCATTTAAAAATCTAAAGCTGAAAATAGCTACAAAGTAGCTAAAAAGGCAGAAAACAGCTAAAAGAAGCATAAAAAGCTCAAATTAGCAGAAAAGAAGTTGATAGAAGTCTAAAAGTTTAAATTAACAGAAGAATAGCTAAAAAGAAAAACAGGAATAAAGCTTTAAAAAATAACTTGAAGGAAGCTGAAATCAGCACAAAGAAGTAGAATAAAGCAGAACCAAAACAAAAGGTAAAAAATACAGTAAAGATTTATAAACATTGTAGAAAAAAATGTCATAAAAAGTTCAAGTGGCTAAAATGCTAAAAATCAGCAATTGAGATAAATGTTTGGATTTATGAATTGCTCAAATTACTGCTGCACCGGTTAATCAAAATCTTTGTTTATGTCAGTAATTCCGTCAAGCGTTAGTAGACACAGAATTTTATTTACGTGGGTATTATTTACCCATTTAAATGTTCATTTGTACCTCCAATAAAATACACAAACTGCTTGGGCCATAATTGCCTTTATTGTCTGTGGTTGCATTAAATAACTGGTGACTAATTGATTAAGCAAAAAAAAAAAAAAAGATTGACAGATTGGTTGACTGTCAAAATACTTGTTAAGTACATCCCTACTTCAAGTAGTTCACTGTTGTTATTTGCTGTTGGTTGAAATGGATCTAAAACTACTTGACACTTGAAATTTCGATGAAACGACTGAACTTTGTAACATTCCCTTCCAGCCTCGGCTCTGGAATGTCCGGTGTGTAAAGAAGATTACAGTGTTGGTGAAAACGTGAGGCAGCTCCCGTGCAATCACATGTTTCACAACGATTGCATAGTCCCCTGGCTGGAGCAGGTACTAAACACACGGCCACATTCAGTTCTCCGTTTTGCTTACAGTAAATATTTATCAGTTGCCGTTTAAAACCGGGGGTGGAAAGGTGATTGGTGATCAGCAACGACACTAAAAACAACTGTGTTTGTTTTCTCCAGCATGACACCTGCCCTGTATGCAGGAAAAGCTTGAGTGGACAAAACACAGCAACAAACCCTCCAGAACTATCAGGGATGAACTTTACCTCCTTCTCTTCTTCGTCATCATCATCATCCTCCTCCTCCTCCTCCACCCCTCAGTCCTCAGGTTCAAACAGCAACGAGAACTCTACTGAGAATTCGTAGAGAGGGTGTTGATCCCCATCACCTCACAAGCTGTTTGTAGCTCCCAGGCTGCTGCACCTCAGAGCAGTGACCTCCGGCCCCTCCCTGTGGTGGGGCAGAGGCCCGAGTGTCTCAGCAGGATCGCTCAGGCTCCATTCAGGGGTGAACGATACAAGTGTTTATGTATTTCTACTCATTGTGTGTGTCCCCCTCACACCTCTATCAGGAATCTTAACAATAGGAGAGAGGAAGCTTCTAGCAGGGAGGATGCTGAAAGGAAAGGTGTGGAAACTTCAAAAAGCTCAGCTCAACTGAAGCACTTCATGCAAGCAGAGAAATGAAAGGATTCCAAAGACAGAGACGACTATGAACACCAAGACAATTACCACTCCTCTTTATTGTTTTCTCTTTAGACTTGTACAACTCAAGGAGTCACGTTTTTGCCAAAAGTGAATGAACTCAAAGTTATTTCATTTTTATTTAGCATTTATATTTTTAGTGACTAAGGCTACGTTCACACTGAAGGTCTTAATGCTCAATTCTCACTATTTTCTCAAATACTTTTTTTTTTTTGCTGCTTGTTCATATAATTTAAGTGTGACCTCCATCAGAACTCTGTGGTGTTGATGTAACCCATGTGCAGAAGATGATGTGACGTCACACTCAGCACGCTGAATTTACAGAAGTACATATGGATGCTACATGTTAGCCTGTGTGGATTCATTCTCAAGTTGTTGTGTAATCACATCTGATTAAATAATTATCTGCTCTGATATATATGATATGATATATTTAGTACCACATATTGAAAAGACCTGGGTCAGATTTGAAAACATTGAATTTGTCATGTTCAGACTATGAAACAAACTAAATTAGATTTGGGTGACATTTTCCTGCAGTATGAATGTAGCCTAAGTGCACTGCTAACGTGTGCACTAAGATTTATTAATGAGTTTGGGTAAAATTGCTTTTGCTTTTTGTCTTCAATGAAATTTTCTAAAAGTTTATATATTTATTGACTTTTTTTAATCTGTTAGCTGATTTAGAATTACCTGACATGTCTCAGGTACCATTGTTTGCACTTGGATTTATCAGTGAAATAGTAAGTTGTTTGAATAAATTTGATAATCTCTGAAGTACACACCAATCGATTTCTGGGAAATACATCTGCTAGCCAAATGAGGCATTAATCTTTTACATGATTTCTGGTAATTGCGGATTAATAAAACTAAGAATTTTCAAGGTAATTTTAAACTAGATAAAGTATTGGAATGGATTAGCTTTGTATGCTTCACTCAGTTTATACTCTTCATTCTCAGTTTGATTTTTAAATGCTAAACCACACAAAAACTAATCAAGTTTTTCCACTGTTACAAATGTTGCAATTGTTTTAATTCGTATTGACTGCAGTATTTAAAAGAAAAAGTACATTAAGTCTGTTGTTTTGTTGCAAGTACATACCACCAGATATTTTATTTAAAATGTGCTTTCATAACTTGTGCAGAGAAATCAAGTTGCCACTTTTTCCTCTTCGAGAAATACCTCATAATTTTTCTTAACGATCAAAACACGAGCTGTTCTTGTATCCTGCAGTCTGATTTATTTGTTCCTTTCTCAGTGCCTTGCACTCTTGGAACAATCAGGGAACAATAACCTCCTTTAAGAAACACTTTTAGGCTTGTTTTCAATGCATAATAAGGCTTTGAGATAATTTTGTACTTTCAAAGTGATGCCTGGTCCAAAGGCATGTGAACAGTAAACAGTGTCTCTATGAAAGCATTTACTAATGCACTTGTTTGATGAATATCATCAATAAGCCAAGTACAATTTGCTTCCTTCTATTGTTTAACCCTGTGTGTGTTTCCTCTGTATTGTACCTCTCTTCTCTTGGGGTTTTAGGTTCTAAGGCTTTAATCTGAAGGGATTGTTGGGCACAGAACATTAGTGGATATGTACAAGTGAATGCTTCAAATTTATGACCTTAGAGTTGACTTTACAATGTGAAATTGTTTATTCATATTGAGTTCTTTTTCCTCACAATGTGATTGATGTGCCATTTTACTATGTACCACAATACAATATGAGAGGCTCATGTAACGCTACTACAGGTTCAGAATAATACAGGCAGAACTAATTGCTGTATTATTTTGTGACAGTATTTTATAAAATTGTCCGTATTTTTTACTTGCAATCCAAATAAGATAATTCCATAAGAATATTTGGACAATAATCTTAAATAAATTTGCTATAAAGATTTGAATGCTTACTAATCATGACTTCCATGTTGTCATGTGGAGTACTTTGCAGGAAAAAAAACTTTTTTGTTTTCTTTTTCTCCTGAAAAATAATTTCTGACAGTTTGATCTGCATTGAGATGCTTAGCGTTGTAAAGTCTTATACCTTCATGTCCTGCCTCAGATAACTTGGTTTCCCCTTCTTTAAATATTTTGCATGTACAACCCCAGTTCCAATGAAGTTGGGACAATGTGTGAAACCTACAAACAGAATACACTTGTAAATTTTTTACAACTCGTAATGTACTCATACAGTTGTTCGCAATTGGTGAACCTCAACACGTCCTTGATTGTGAACAACTGAGCCTTTCGTGGATGCTCCACTTACACCTCATCTTGACACTCACCTGTTTTCAATTAACTTGTTTACTTGTAGAATCCTCCTTTTTTGCTCATTCCTCAATTTTCCAAGTCTTTTGTTACCCATATCCCATCTTTTTTGGAACGTGCAGGCATCAGATTCAAAATGAGTGAATATTTACAAGAAAAAAAAACGAAGGTTTGAACATTAAATATTTTTTTTGTGTATTCAATTGATTGGTTGAAAATGGTTTGCAAATTGTCATTGTGTCTTTGCTTTAAACAACATCCCAACTTCACTGGAATTGGAGTTCTAAAATAATTAATTCTTAGTCCCAAATGACTCTAGATTGTGCCTAATTTTAATTAAAATCCCAGTTTTGTTTAGTCTTGTTATGTTAATACAAATATTTTCGTTTAAGGTAGGTTCCTAAAAATTTCAAGTCTGGGTGAAAAGTACAGGGTTTTTTTTCTTTTAGCAGGGGTGTCTGAACCTGGAAGGCCGCTGTCCTGTGTGTTTATTTCTTTCTCTGCTCCAAGTCCCCAACACACCTGATTTTAATGACTTTGAGATAAACATGTTTCTGTGGAACTGGGAAGAGTTAATTGAATCGCTGATTAAGGTGTGTTGGAGCAGAGAAACCGGTTAGGGTACTTCAATATGGATAACTTATGTAACAAAACAAATATCATTTAATATTGTACAGTTACAGAAATTACTGTCTCAGAAATATTTGATTAGAAAATGAAGGCTTTTAAGATGGAAAAACAAAAAATACTTCCTCTGACGCACGTCCGTTCATAGATAATACGTCACGTGTACGTGCTGTTAAGGGCGTGTGCGTAAAGCACAAGGACGACCAGTCGGGTCAGTGTCGTTGTTGGACAGACCGAGTGGCCGTTCCCGACAAAGACGCAGAATTCCAGAGGCAACTTGGAGTCTCCTATCACGGAAAACCGAGCAGTTATGAAGTTACTGTGTGCTCTGACGGCTCTGCTGCTGAGCTCGTGGAGAGCCGAGGCGTACACAGGTAAGAACCCAGATCGGCCATGTTGGATGAAGATGTTGACTTTGCTCCGGACAGCGTACGTTCTGGTGTGTTTGCGGACATTCAGCGGCATTTTACCGTCAAATGTATTTTCAGGAACTGCCACAAAAATATGTAACACTATTTGGGGGGGGGGGGGGGGGGGGGGGGGGGGGGGGGGGGGGGGGGGGGGGGG
>JAUBOC010000103.1:16956567-16966632 GCA_032275365.1 Anablepsoides cearensis | reverse complement strand
CACACACACACACACACACACACACACACACACACACACACACACACACACACACACACACACACACACACCAAGAAAACAAACAAACAATTATTAAAGACATTTGTCTGTATGTCTTTCCCAGCGATGTAGGTAAAGTTATCATATTTGATCTGAATCCTTCATTTGATGGGCGCAGCATCTGCTCTTTTAGTCTAATATTCATGACTGAAGCTCTCCGGACCAGAACACCTCTGTATGAGAACACATCAAAGCTCCTGGCGTCTGCTGTCCTGGGAGCGGAGCGGCCCTCTGCTTTATGTCGTCACCGTGTCCTGAGTGCTCTGTGACTTGTTGGCTTCCTCAGATCCTGCTTGATGTGGAGCTGCTGCTGTGTGTTCTGTGTCCACAAAGACTTACATCAGAGGGATGTGCCCCCCCCCCACCATTAAATATGTTTATTACGCTTTTATATTTAATCAAAATGTAGCTTTATGTTCTTGTAGTCAGTTGGTAATTTAGTGGTGCATCAGGTTTGAAAGACAGTGTAGTAATTTTAGTTAGTTATAAACTGTTAGTGATAGGCCTGTCACAAATACAAATTTTGTCACAAATTATTGCGATAAACAATATAATTTCCAAGAAGCTTACAGACGTTTATGTATGTAAAAAAAGTTACAAACTGACCTGGACCAAAGATTGGGAAAAAAATGCACAACAGCTGCTGAAGTTGTAATGTCAATGTCAACTTTATTTATTAAGTGTTTTAAAAAACAGCCAATAGCTGCACCAAAGTGCTGTACAGCAATCCACGAATATCACAAAACCACAATAATTGCTAAAAAATACATAATAGATTACAACCAACAACAACAATAATAATAATAACAATGCCAGGCCTTACTTTAATAAAATGCCATTGAATAAAAGTAAGTCTTAATTAGCACTTTGAAGTTTTCCAAGCTATGAGCAGATCTAATATGAAAGGTTGTTCCATAGACTGGGAGCAGACACAGCAAAAACACAATCTCCTCTACTCCCAAAGCTGTAAAATCGCTTCCTACCTCCTGCACAATTTATTTTATAGATGTATGTGTCTTCCTCTGGCTTCATAAAGTTACTGTGGTCACAGTCACGTCGTTTATAGAATTTATGAAAGTTTACAAAAAGTATGTAAATTTACGGACAGACTGGGAGCAAAGTTTGTAAAAACAACACAAAACAGCAGCTACTGAAGCTGTAACAACACTACCCATGGTACAATTTATTCTCTACGTGTCTTCCTATGGCTTCATAAAATAATTGCAATCACCCTCAGGCTGCTTACGAAGTTTATGAAATTTACTTTGTGTAAAAAAAACCCCAAAGTTTCTGAGAGTTGTAATAAGGCGTCAGAAAACCGAAGTCGCTCCTTTAGCTAAATGGCTGTTCACAGGACTGTCATGCTACAGAAGTTAGGGTCTGTTTTATTTGATGTCAAATGAATTCAGGAGGATGCTAAATGCTGTGAGTTTTGGATAAAATTAGTACAAACATCACTAATTGTTAATGACAACGCATCAATCAATGGTTCAAATCCCAGAAAACTTGTCAGAAAATTTAAAGCTTGAGTCTGAGAATGATTGGAGTGAATATTCTGAATGCTCCAGTACTAGTTTGACCTTCTGAAACAAATCTGAGTCACTAATTCAGCCTTTAAATCCACATCTTGAACTGCACTCTCAGAGACTTGCTTTTATCTAACGGTCTTTTGATCTTGCCAACTTTTAACCTTGCTATGTTTCTTTGTGCATCTAAAGTCTAATTTTATGCTTCAAAGTTACTTTTCTTTTGATCATGTCCTCTTTTTTTTACATCCTCGCTGTGTTTTATTCACAACTCATTTGTATTTTATTATTTCATTGTTGCCTTTTTGTTTCTAGTGTTATAAATTGAATTAATTTTGCTGAGTTGGGCTGTTTTTAAAAGTTTCTCATCTTGATTATCTCTGCTGAGACATATCACAACATTAAACTTTGCTTTCCATTCAAGCATCGTGAACTTTAAGATCCAGTGAAGGAGGATGGGGCTGTTGAAGCCTTTGTTTGGTTGGGTGGTGACGGTGGAGCTGGGCATGGTGATGGTTGTCCCTTGCTTTGGCAGTGAAGTTGGTTTGTTTGACGTTTGACACAAACAGTAGATGTGTTTGTTTATAATAATAACAATAATAAAGAGAAACATGAAAACGATAGTGTGAATGCTTGTCAGTGTTGCCATACATATGATAGTTTTGCCCTCTGTACTATGTACGATCAATCATTTAAAAAAATCCCACAATGTACGATAATTTGACTGTTTCAATCAGAATTAACATGACACACTAATAGAAGAGGCTTCAGATTGCGGAAGACAGTGTTGCCAATTTAGTGACTTTGTCGCTATATTTACCAAATTTTCAGACCCCTCTAGAGACTGTTTTTTAGAAAAGAAACTAGTGAAAATCTAGCAACTCTTTTCCTGGTGTTATTGAGAATTGTAGCTAGTCTGACGTGAACGCAGCTCTGTGATGGGCAGCAGGTGATACTGTAAGCTCCTCCCCAGTCCCAAAGCACCGACAGGCGGCTCAGTCCTCACGCTGTGTCCCCTCCCTGGTGCAGGCAGATATTCTTCCCATCCAAACTCCAAATGAATCCTGTTAGTGAGAAGCTGCTACTGACTGACCCATGATGTTAACAGAAACATTTCTATGGCTAAAATAGATCCTTGCAATAAAATTACTTTTTTTGCAGGTCCCAAGCCAGAATAAAAAGAAGGATTAGAATTGTGACAGTAAAATAAAATAATAATAAAAAAGAAAGAGCAACAGAAGAAACTTTCAAGACATTATTCCCCTCTGACCAGTTGTGTAAATTTTCAAGCAAATTCTAAAAAAAAGTTTAAAGTATTTTATCAATTTGATAATCATCCAGGTCAAATGTCATATATACAGAAGCTAATTTTTAAGAAAAAAAACAAAATTGGTAGCTTGCAGATTGAATTTAGACTATATGCACTCAATTTGTTTCTCCACTAATCACAAGCACAAAAAACTACAATGAGTTGTTCTCTTCCTAATTTCCTTTTAATTTGCCTTCTTTGAAGTCAGATCAGAGTGGTTAGCACCGTAGCCTCACAGCAAGAAGGTCCTGGGTTTGATTCCCATTTCAGACCTGGGGTCTTTCTGTGTGGAGTTTGCATGTGCTCCTCATGTTTGTGTGGGTTTTCTTCAGTACTCCGGTTTTCCCCACCCCTAAAAACATGTACAACAGGTTGCCAATGGGACTTGCCTGGTTAAATAATGGTAAATAAATAATAATAAATAATAAGGTTAAAAAGCACTGAATCATCAAGAACAAAGTACAAAAAACAGGGAGCCAGGGAAATGACAAACTGGCAACCTACTGGTTCCAGGAGGACTCCCCTAACTGCTCAGCCGTCGTGCTGCCTATTAATATAAACAAAAGAACACAGGTTTTGAAATACAGAGCACTTGTACTGTGGCAGGAGGTATTTATAATTCTGAGCCTCTCTAGAAAGCAAACTGGGTGTGTACAGTAATTTTGAGCTGATACAATAATTCAGCATTTCCTATCTGGCAACACTAATGCTTGTCTAGCATTCACACAAATATCTACCATATCGTGGTAGGGGTGTTGCATGTTCCAGTGATCCCAGAAGTCCCAATACCTGAGGACAGATCCCCCCTGGTAAGAACTGGGAGAGGGGCCAGAGGAGCCTGCAGCATCATTTGCAGCCATCTCGTTCGGTTCAGTTCTTCTTTGTTCCCTGGATGCAATTTCCAGTTAGCTGCTTATCTTTCTTCACGGTCAAGCTGGCGCACTACATACGTCACGGCCAAACATTAGTGATTGGGTAAATATGATCCAATTGTGAGTCCACAAATCCAGCAAGAAATCGCTTCTCAATAGCTGAGGGTCCAGACCGTTGTACGAAGCAAAGCTTAGAACCCTTGTTCTCCCAGATAGCAAAATAGGAGTGACTTACTCGCTCAAACAATGTTAGATTTCAAATGTAATTGATACTATATCAATGTTGATTCAACATTGATTAGATGTTGGCATTTCAATTATTAAAAATTTCACCATGAAACAACATCAATTCAATAACATCTTTTCAACAATGTTGGTTCATGGCTAGCCTTGGATGGTTGTTTGATGGTTGATTCACCATCAATCGTTGACCTTAACCAAAAATCACTTTTTTTGACGATAAATCAACATTGAATTAACATCTTTTGCTATCAGGGCTAGGCTTTGCTATTGCTATTGATGTGCTTTTATCTTTATTTGACACACTTACAGTAAGTATTGTATCACACAACTTAGACACTTAAATAATACCCAGCCAGGTAGCCACTATGATCAATCAGTACACATAATGTTAGCTAAAATATACCTGCTTGTACATCTGAAACATGACAGATTATCACAGATTTAGGTAAACGTATTTTGCAAAGGGGACCTAAATTATATCCGGACGAGTTAGATGAATGCTGCAGCTGTTTTGTGTCCTGGTGCTGAAACATCAAGAACATGCAGCACATGCTCTGCACTGGGTTACCTTTTTGGTTTAGTTTTAAATGTTCCAACATTTTTGAAAGTTTCAGTCATTTTCTTGCCATATTAGGTATCTTTGTCTTCCTCTATAGCTAAAAATAGCACTTAGCGTACACGCATCAACAGTTAACTATTAGCGGAAGTGCTAGCATTGTGCAACACAAATAACAAGAGTGCACAGAGTAACAGTATCTATTTTAAACGAATCTTTGAAGCAGATAATTTGCCTCAAGGATTTTTTTGTAATCGAGTTACCAGAATTACTCGAGTAATCATTTTAACCCTACAGCCTCAGAATTACAAGACCACCACACTGTCCACCGAGCTGCTGCAGCCCTTTTTGCCCTCATTGTACGAACCTGGAAAGAAGTTACCACACAACTGCTCTGTTTTTGGTTTCACAGTCCTGAAACAGGTCCTGCTGCAGTAAGATGAGATCTGTAACTAATAAAGACTCAGAAGAAATGGGAGGGGGTGGGGGGCTGCTGACTGTGGTGGGCCTGTTTCATGTCAGGTACACGTAGCTTTGTTCCATCAGTGCTGTGACGCTGCAGCAGTCAGCTCCTGTCGTCTGTCTTCTTTTCTACCATAATGCACTGGAGTGAAATAACGAGCAGAGATGCAACATTGTGCAAGGCTGAACCAAGACAAACTCATCCAGCAGCTTATTGCTCCCCGGTGCCTCATCACTGTTTGTTTATCATTAACTGAAACCCACAATACATTCTGCCACCATCAACTGGACCCCAAACCACAGCTTGGAGCCAGCCTCAGGGACAGAACAGATTCTTCTAAGCTGGTCTAAATGTTGATGTCAGCGTGAGCGTTTGTTGACTTCACTGAGTAAACAGTTAGTGTGGTGTCCTGCGTGAAGGCAGGAGTGTTGGCGTCTCGAGTGTTAGTTTGTTAGCTATTTAGACAAGAGCAGAAACAAATCTTTCTCTCTCTGTCAGATGAGGCTAACAGCTTCTTCACCAACATCACCTGTTATGGTCAGATGTTGTCTTTAGTTAGCTAGCTGCTCACTTTGTTTTCTTGTTACCACCGAGAGTGACTGTTTCGTTACCCTGCTTACACAACCATTATCACAACTATTCAAACAGTTTGATGTCTGCATCATGGGTAGGAACAATCAGTCCTACAGCAGGATCAAACCTCCACCATGTTTCAGCTTGGTTGGAGTGATGTCACCTTCCTGTCAGTGGTTGTTATTTTAATTAGTCCTAACGATCAAGCTCTATCTGTTAGAGTGTTGTTTTTTAATTGATCATTTTATTGCTAAGGCAAAAGATGAGCAATTGTGTTTTTTTGTGTGCATGTGTTTGTTTATTTTTTGTGTTAGCAAAATATCTCATGAGCCTCTGGACAGATTTTAATGAAACTAATGGCGTTGGATGCTTAACATTTGGATGATTAACATTTAGACTTATCCTCATTTAAAATGGCTATCACAATTAATTGAATTTATCAAACACTAAAAGGGTCATTGCATTGTTAGATATACAGATATTGAGTTAAAATTTAGTGTGGTAGGAGATGGGATTCATTCACAACACGTACTCTGATCATGCAAGCCCTCACAAGACTCCATGAGATCACAGATATAAGTTTGACAAAAACACTTGAGTTTAAAACACTGGCATGTGATGAGGTAAAAGCATTTCTTTGTGAAATGCTAGATTTTTATAGGTTTTTTTTAATAGAAAGTATCCATCCATTCAATTATATTTTACCTGCCTCTTCCTTTTGGGGAAGGGGGTGTCAATATTGCCCACAGTCACCGTAGGGGTGGGGAACATCCTGTACAGGTTTCCAGTCCATCATCATCACAGGGGCACATTGAGACAAATAAAACAAACTATTGACTCTTTCATACCTAGGGACAATTTTAGAGTTATCAATTAGCCTAATAGTCATGTTTTTGGCCTGTGGGAAGAAACCTGAGTACCCACTGATAACCCACACATGCACGGAGAGAACATGCATACTCTACCCAGAAAAGACCCCAGCTGGAATTTGACCCAGCAACCTTCTTACTGGGAGGCAACAGCTCTACCAACTAAGTCACCTTCTAGAAAGTACAACCTGCAAATGCACAGTGGACAAGTTGAGGGCAAAAGAAGAAAATGAAGGATTAAAAGAAGTGGTATTCTTATCAGAGTTGTAAAGTAACTAAATACAAATACTTCTTTACTGTACTTAAGTAGAAATTTTGGGTATCTGTACTTTACTTGAGTAAATATTTTCAGTGTACTTTTTACTTCTACTTCTTACATTTTTACACAGTTATCTGTACTTTCTACTTATTACATTTTTTAAAAAGGTAAGAAGTAAAACGTATTTACTCCTGTTTCATTACAGCTTGTTGTTGTTAAAAAATATTCTCCTCCTGGATAAAGTGAATTTAAATGTGGTTGGATGAAAAGTATAAATATATATCATTCCAATCCTGTATTAGTTTGTACACAATTCATCACAGCTGCAAGTAACACAAATCATGTCACAAACCATGTCACACTCCAGCAGAACATATATAAATATAAAGCTGAAACAGGTAGACTAGTGCATCCTAAATTTTTTAACGTTAACATTTTTATGACAATATAGCCATTTTGGTCTTTAGAAAAACGTTTTTTGAGGGTAAAACCTCCCAATAAATGTCATTTTGGAAAATCTAGCCACTCATTTTTACTCAATACTTTTACTTTTACTTAAGTACATTTTATGTCAGAAATTTACTTTTGATACTTAAGTACAAAATATATTAGATACTTTAAGACTTTTACTCAAGTAATATTCTTAGAGGAGACTTGAACTTTTACAAAAGTAAATTTCTGGGAAGATACTTGTACTTTTACTCAAGTATCACTTTGAGGTACTTCATACAACACTGGTGGAAGCCAATGAATGGTCCTAATAAGGATAGAAATACAAACTTGTGTGTGTGTGTGTTTCCTCCTGTGTGCCCTGGAGCAGAGGTTTGACAGCCAGGAGCAGCAGATGATCCCTACATGCAGGGTGTTTCTTGTGTCTGTGCAGGTCTGTGTGTTGCTTTATGCTGACAGGATTGTGTGCGAGTGTGTGAGAGAGCTAATTTAAACCATCCTTGTCATTAGTCCAGCTGAGGCCCTGGCACAAAGGGAGCTCATTATTCATACTGTAACATTATTTACTGCTGCGCTCTGATCCTTCCATCTCTCCCTTCAAATGCCTTCTCCACAGCCACATGGGGGGAAAAACACAACTTCTCTCCCAGAGGCTCTGAAGTCAGGATTATTAAATGGGTTTTTTGGGTTGTTTTCTGAAAGCTGAGTGTGAGTGCCAGCGAGCAGTCAAGCACGGAGGAGAAGGTAACACATTACTCATGGCCAAGCCTGTCTCGTGTTATTCACTTTGGGCTCTGCTTCAAACTTTGACCAAAACATTTTACAATAAAGTTTGGCTGTTGCGTGTTTGGCTTAATGGAAGACTGAAGGAATGTGTAGTTTCCTCAAAGTCACGGCCAGTGTTTGCACTTCAGATTTGTTTTCAGCATAGTATATCTTCAGATTAATGCAGCTTATCCATTTGTTGCACAATCAACATAGTTTACAAGCCCAGCTCTGAGAATGTTGGGGCAGAGAGTAAAACTAAATAAAATGCAACAATTTGTAAATCTCATAAACCTTTAGTATTCACAATGAAACAAACATGACAGAGGTTTGAACTAATACATTTTTACCATATTTAGGAAAAACAATTGCAGCACAAGAGAGGCTGTAAAATGAAGTGGTGCAGCTAGAGGATCATTTTTCAGTTTATTGGGTTAACTGGCAACCAGTCAGGAGGAAGACTTGGTATAAAAAGCATTTTAGGAAGGCTGAATCCCACAGAAATAAAGATGATGGATGCATGGACTGATTTTGGATTTAATACAACTTTCTTGTCTTCAACTTAAGTTTTTTATGATGAAGTAAAACAAATTATTGTTTAATAGAAGATGTGAAAATTAATCACAAATAAAGTTCATTTAGTCAAAGTCTTGTTGAAACAAATTAATTGAATCTAAACGTGAATAATTGTGTTGAAATATTTCATTGACCCATCGTGACAATAGGACGTGTGCCCCTCTGTTAGAAACCCCTGCTTTGTTTTAGTACTTCATTATTTTATCAGGTAAGTAGGTTTTCACCTCCCTTTGGAGTGTCTTTACATCAGAAGATGGAGGATTTTTTGTTTGTTTGTTTAGCCCTGAGTAGGATTCTGTTTTGTCATATTAATACCCATACTCTTCTTCCACATTTGATAAGACAGAGTTTTTAAATTTTGTACCAATAAATATCAGTATTTTATACACTAAACAACTGCCTCTGTTTAATTCTGTTTTTTCTTTCTTTTATTTATTAAATGGACCGTACACACGTCTGTCTGGGATCTGAACGAAAGACTCCTTTACAAAAAGAATTTATATTTTAAGGATTCAGTAACTTCATCATGACTGTAATATCTGAAGTGAAACTTTAGACTGGCCTAAATTTACCAGCAAAAACTTGAAGTGAATCTTTTCAGTGTGGTTGTGAGTGTTGTGTAAACAGAACTAGTGTTGACACAATAATCTGCTCTTTATTTTCACACAGCAGAGATCCAGTAACGACCAGAGTTTTCCACATATAAAACCAGGTATAATTGAATGAAATGTAGAAAACTTTCATGTGTGTCTGTTGTTTAAAGAGTTGCCAAAACTGTTTCTGTAGGTGAAGTTATCCTGTAACACTCAGCATGTCTGATTAGGCCTTTGACATTTTAAAGGACCTCTCAGACATCCACTGATTTGAGTTGTTGCAATATAATGAATAGAAAGGATGTTTTGTTGTAACTATTAGTCTTATAGCAGCACCTGGAGGATCAGAACCTCAAAAAACAGTCAACAAAAACTGAGAAGATTTGGCACATTTTTCATGTGCAAAACCCACAATGCATGTTCCTTACAAATGTGGCACAATTTAAAAGGGAAATGAACAGGCGTCCCAACAGTATTACCAAGAAGTATTGTTATAACAAATAAAACAATCTACAAAACATGCATTTCCTTACTTTTTGTGGTACTTTTATGCTTAAATCAGCCAAATTTAGCATCTTCTGATTAAATATTGGTTTGTTAACTTCCTGAGTGTTTAAGTGAAAGTCAGACAAAATGAAGGCAGGAACAGAAATGATTGCCTACCTTTCATGTCAGCAGGTGATAGAAACAGAACACTGTTCTCAGAAATAATGACACTTTGACTTTTGGTCTCTTTTTCAGTTTTATGCTACTTGATGATTCTCCTGTTCATGCAGAAAAAACAGGAGACTTTGTTCAGACGTTTAGTCTTCAGACGTTTGCTATAAATAGTTTTGTTTACTAACATGCAAATAATTAGGATTTCATTATTTTCTCATGGATTGTCCATAACGAACACCATGTTCAAACATAAGGGTGTCCATATGTGCTCTTGGCACCAGGACACTCTAG
>JAUBOC010000103.1:16827433-16839274 GCA_032275365.1 Anablepsoides cearensis | reverse complement strand
TCTTCTGAATGGGTGTTCTGAACTGTAATTTCATTGTGCTCAGTACAATGACAATAAAGGCTTTATCAATCAATCAATTATATAATACATCAACACTTAGTCTCTGTGATGGTGTTGACTCTCAGCTACTACCACATAAAATTATAGCTTAACGTCGGTAAAATTCACTGAGTTATAGTCAGTGAATCAGGTTGGTGCAAAAATTAATTTATCGCAGATGCACTCTACCTGGCCAAAAAGAAAAAAAAAGTCACCACCTGGAGGTGCTGTGATGGGGGCTTGCTGCAGCTGGTCAGGTCTAGGTTCAGCAACATGTTCTCAAAGAATGAGGTCAGCTGACTGAATATACTGAATGACCAGGTTATTTCATCAATGATTTGTTTCTTCCTTGATGGCATGGCCAGATTCCAAATTGATAATGCCAGGATTTTTTGTGAAATGAAGCATGATACATCATTTTCACACATGGATTGGCCACCACAGAGTCCAGACCTTGAACCCACTGAAATCTTTGGGATGTGCTGGAGAAGGCTTTGTGCAGTGATCAGACTCTACCATCATCATTGCAGAATCTTGGTGAAAAATTTATGCAACACTGGATGGAAATAAGAAGCTTATCGAAACAATGCCACAGCAAATGCATGCCGTCATCAAATCTAATGGCTGTCCAACAAAATATTAGATTGTGTGACCTTTTTTTTTTTAAATTAAGAACTACCTTTTCAAGTTCATTTCAAAATTCTCAGATAAAAAAAAAACAAACAGAAAGTGGTGATAAGTCTACTGACAGGTAAAGAGACAAAAAACAAAACAGAATATAGTAGAATAATTACAAACTTTTGATTCAATTTTTTTTATCTTTTCTTATTTTAAGAGAAAATTGAATTCAGCAAAGACCTGATAGGATGTGTGAAATAAATCATCTACAGTTTTGGACTCAGCTCTTTGGGAATTGCCTTCTTGGTGTTAAAATACTTTAGTTTACTGAGTCAAGCTGTGGCATTTTTGAAATGAGAACAAATCAAGTGTTTTAAACAGGTAACCGGTAACAAAGTTTAAAATTGTTTTTTTCAGTTTTCTTTTACATTTAGACACCACATTTGTTACTGCTTTAACGAATATGTATTATTTTGTCCAAATGATTTGTTGGTCAGAGTTAAGTTGCGTAAACAAAGCAATCCAACAAACAGTCATTGGAAAATGATCAGGTAATGAAGGTCAACAAACTGAAAGTCAACAAAACCAAAGTAAAACTAAAAAATCTAATAATTTGGCGTCCCCAGATACCCCAGTTGATTGTATGTTTTTTTCTGTCGTGTATATAATTGTTTTAAATGAAATGAATACATTTCTAAAAAAAAAAAAGAAAAGTTTTAGTTTTTGTTTTAGAACTTACGTCCTTGTTTATAATATAGTTTATGAGGTGTGACCAGGTTTTCTAAAAACACATGCTTCTGAACCATTTTTGTTTAGGTCTCAGAGGAAGTCTTGGAGTGAAATGGTAAGCTTTATATGTCTGAAAATAAAAACTTTAGATCTGAGAACTAAAATAGTTTCCTACACAGAACTCAGGTTTTCTATTGAACATTTTCTTCACCAGCATGCATTTTATCAGACTGTAATCCAAATGTACAGACAGGGTTAAAGGTGTGTTGCAGTCCCAACCCCAAACTCTTTAAACTCACACTTTAATCTTTTCAGTGTTTCTGAATGTCGTTTTCAAGTTTTCTTTATTCTCAAAACTGAGACATCTAGGTCTTACCACATTTCAAGGGTTATTAGGAAAAGACAATTTTGACTTGGGGCACAATAGCTCATATAAAACCACACATGCTTACGTTAACGTTCCAAAAATTTTACATTTTATGAATGGAACGGCTAAAATGACCAAAAATGAGTAGGTTAAATATTTATCAAAACAAATAAATACATTGTAAATATACATACTTTCCCAGTAGCTGTTCCACAAAAAAATAACCTACCAATTTTCAGATATTTATTTTAGCTGTACAGTCCACAAAATTAACATTTTCTTCTTGTGATTCGCTCAAATCTTTTGGAGACTTATTTAGATGTTTCCCCCTGTCTCTCTGGGATTCTCTCATATTTACTTGTCTAAACCATATAGCTGAATGTTAGCTGCTCCTGCCGCATCAACAGGAATACGGTTGGCTAAATGATCTAGTTAAATGTCCACCTAATACAATAAAGCAGGCCACACATTGCTAAAACAAGCTGTAAGAAGACTTTCTGCTCAGCTTGGTTCAGAGTTTCATTGCTTCACTGATGCTTGTTACTTTGGTGTTTGGAAGTTATTTGTTTCCATACCGGAAACATACAATTTATTTTGTGCATAAGTTATAATTAAAAAGTACAACTACAGTCTTTCTTAACCACACATTGTAACGACTTTCTGGCCTCCGAATAAACCATTGATTTAAAGTTATTGTCAGCTTTGCACAAACTTTAAAACCTGTGCAAACACCAGGGATCGGTACTGGGACTGTGACGTTTTTTTGTTGCCTTTACGCCAACAGGAGGTTCAGAGCTGTGTGATATTAGAGCAAACCTGGCAGCCAGAACCAAAGTCAGACTCTATAAACCTGCTGATGAACCCATTAAATCCACGATAGGAGCCAGAGCCACTCCACCAAAGCTTGGTATCTACTAATTGCTACATTTCTAGACCCCATTGAAGCTATAAATTGCCTGTTGGCAGAGACCGGGGATGTCCTACTAATTAGACTGACACTGACACTCTTGTCCTGCAAAGTTCCCAGGAAAGATATCTTGTATGCATTTAAGTAAAGAGTTGCAAAAGAAGCCTTCATTCCCTGTTAAGTCTTTACTTAATCTTCAGTCTTGTCGCAGGAGCAGCAGGTGTCAGATATAGTTTTCAGTGTGTTTCCGTGTAGAGGTTTGGTCTTAAGGACCTTCAATAAACAGTGTAATTTGTGAGATTTTATCCCCCTGCTGGCATCCAAAAGGTCTACAACTCCCCTCATGGTTGAGACAACCCAGAGGAAACCTTCACATCTAATGAGCAACGGGAAACGCTCCAACGCTCCTCTAGCCTTTAATTTCCAACTCAATGCAGAGCAGAGCCCGGCCCCGGTCCATCTCCAAGCCTCATTAACATGTGTATTCTCCGGGTTCAAAAACACCAAAGCTGTTCCTTCATCCAGGTGCTTCCCTCTTCAGGCTGTGCCGCTGCAGCTGATCCAGTCCTGCTTGGAGCTCCACCAGAAGGAATGATGAATTATGGCGAGGATGAGGAAAGGCCTGGTCAGGGTAAACTTCCTCACGCCTTTGAAATGGCAGCGAGTCTGGAACATTTAGTAATGTGGACTGCTTTGCTTTGTGGGTGCCTTCAAACCCAAAGCGGAGTGTACAGATAACAGAAGAGGCTAAACGATGAAGAGAGAAGTCTTCAAAGTGTCTTCACATAAAAAAACAACAACAATGTAACGAGATCTGTATCTGCGGGACGTGATTTTTTTTTTTTTTTTTTTTAAATAAAATTCAACTCTCAAATCATTCATCATGAAATTTGTTCTAGCACATTTCAGATCCAGGGTTTCCAAGTTTTTATTTTGTGTTTGTTTGTCTGTGTTAGCAACATATCTCATGAACTAGTTGAATTTTATTAAAATAAAGCAGTTATTGTTGGATGTACATCTACAACCAATATTCCTTTTGAACTCGACTCATTTCAAAATGACTGCCACAGCTGACTGACATACAGAACAGCAAACAGATGTGTATAGTAACTAAGTACATTTACTTTGTGACAGTACTTAAATAATTTTTAAAAAAGTACTTTTTTTATAAATCACAACTTTTACTTTTATTTTCTTAAATTCAAAACCTAAAAATGATATTTTTGCTTCTTTACTTTAAAATTTTAACATAGTTAAAAATGAAGCTGAACCAGCAACATGCAGTTATCGGTTGGTCATTTGACTATCTTTATAAGAGTCTGCTTTTGGGTACAACAGTTGTATTTTGGAAGCCAGTGTCCATCCAAGTTTTGATACATATCAAGATAAGTATCGGATTGATACTAGCATGATGACACCAATTCTTTTGTTTACACTTTATTGGCTCTTCAGTAGTGCAGAGTCTCCAAATTGTCCGGAGTTAGTCATTAGTGTCTTCCATCATGTCTGCGTGCTATGGAAGGTATTTTTGTTCTGTAGTTGACATCGTTATATAGGAATTTTTGTTACATTGTTGTTTCTTTTTTTGGCGGCACGGTGGATCAGTGGTTAGCACCGACTGCCTCACAGCAGACAGGTCCAGGGTTCGATCCCCGGTTCGAACCTGGGGTCTTTCTGTGCGACGTTTGCATATTCTCCTTGTCCTTGCATGGGTTTTCTCCGGGTACTCCGGTTTCCCTCACCCTCCAAAATCATGTACAATAGGTTGCCTCCAGGCCTCCCTTGAAAAAGAGATCTGAGATCTCAATGGGACTTGTCTGGTTAAATAACAGTTAATAAAAAAAAAAATTATTTTGCACTGGTGACATATTTTCTGTGCAGTTGAAGGTAATAGGATAATTATATTTTTATTTTTATACCGTTAGAATGTTTTATTTTGTTGCAGTTAGTAATACAAAACATTTTTATTTGCCTAAAGTCCTGGGATTTATCATAATTGACTAACTAAAGGCAAAATCACAAAATGATTCAATAAACATGACAAGTATGGGCATCGGAATCGGCAGTACTAGCCTTGTATTTACTTGGTATCAAATCGATAACAAAATGCAGCATCTGAGTGTTTTGAGCCTAAAAACACACGCCCACAAACTTCTGTCCAGTCCAACAATAAATTCTTATGTAGAGGGGGGTGCAAAGTTCTCACGGTGGGTTGTAACAAGAAGGGGTGGAAGACTCAAAGCTGCGATTTAAATGATGCGGTTTTCGTCATGCAACTACAACAATGAGATACAACCTTGGCAGAAGCCTTAACAGTTGGAGTCAACCTAGCCTGTCTGTTAGCAAAACAGCTTGTGAAACTTTGATTTTAACAAAACTTTGAGAAATCTTTGAACATCTGCTGATTTCTTTTGGGGGTCAAAGCTATAGAAGATGGTCGTATACTTGTCTAGTTGGGGTTAGCAAACACAAAAATGGCCACAGCTCTTTGCAGATACTGAGCTAAAATGGTGTGGTGTTATCTGAGCGTCATCTCCAAAACGTATGTTTTAACAAATTACGTGAATGAAATCTTGCTAACTCATAATGTTGCATGAACATTGACTACAAAGGATAAAGAGATTTCAGTTTAAAACTTCGGCATGAAATTTGGTGAGCAACATGCATTTATTCCCATAATACTAGGCCCCAGTATTTGAGTTTCTTCAGTTTGAAGCATTCTGTTTTTCTTTAACGATGGTCAGATTGACTTCAGTCTCACCCATCCTGACTGACAGCTTCACCTGTCTTCACATTGGAATAATTTCCACAACATATATTAGTGAGGTTGAAGATTTTCTTCTTTCTCCAGGGGTTACCTCCAAGTCAAACACACTTGAGGACAGTGACTTGTGCAGCTGCAGCTGAGTGGCAAGTGATCTTATATCCTAATGGGCAACACTACAAAAAAAGCTGCTCCAGTGTTTAATGCCTTTCAAAATGTAACACTCCGTTATTTCAGATGTGATGAAAACAGTGAAGCACCAACTGCAGCGAGGTGTGCGCCAAAAAAAGAAAGAAATTATGAAGCAAAACAGAAAAAGGACAATCAACAGAATTGTCTAATTTGATGGGTTTTTTTTCTTCTTGCTGTAATTGATCATGAAGCAGTTGTTGGGCGTGCCGGGGCAGCTGTTGTGTCGCAGCACTGTATAATTACCCGGCTGTGACCAATGACCCAGGACAGGATATGATGCGTACCTGCCTCTGTAGCTTTTGTAAACACTTGGGTGTGTTTTTCCCTCTTGATCATTTTTTCTGCTTTGCTATAGGTCATAAGAAAAATATGTTAAAGTCCTCCCTTGTTCCTCCCTAAAACTCAGTGCTTGTTGCCTTCCAGGGATTATGCCTACAAGTTATTTATAGTAACTCCTATAATAAAGGGGCTTGCAGTTATATAAACTGATATATATTTAGATCAGTGGTCTGGTTTAATTAACAAATGCTTGCTGATAAAAGTTTAATAAACCGACAGCGTACACTGCTAAAACAAACCTCAGGTACAAATATTTAAGGCTTTAGTGTTGGCTTTCAGAAGGTAATTAATTAAACACATCTGCGCTCTTTAGAAAATTTTAAAACACCTAAAGTTTGTTTTAAAAATATTCCTTTCATTTTAACTTTGTTTTATTAAAAGATGATTGACTTGCAGTTGATACAAACACGTATAAAGTTTCCCTTAAAGTCAAATTGAAGAGCAATAACAAAAATAATAAAACATTAATTTTCTGTATATGTTTATAATTTTTTAATGTCTTCTTTCAACTGTGTCCAGGTCTCCTTTTAAAGCCACCATCTGTTTAAGTCAGCCTTCCTCTTCCCTCAGCTGTTCCATGGCCCTGCTCCACTGGGATTGATACAATATTTTCCAAGCTCAATTAGCGGAGAGCCTGTTGACTAAATCCAACTGTTTTTTCACCTGAGAAGGAGTTGGGAGTCAGGGCTGGAAAAAATGAGTGGGGTGGGGGTAAAAGGGTTGGGACCTGGGTGTAGCAGGCAGAGCTGCTGGGGTAAAACAGAGTGTGAAGGCAGGCTGAGGAGCATCCTGAGCACACGTGACTATGCTGGAAGACCTTACAACAGAATAAGGCAGGAGGAGTTTAGTAGATTTATAGTTTTAGTAGCAACATAAAACACAGCCCAATGCTCCTTGGGTACCTGGTACTTATATGACATGTACCTAGTACTTATAAGGTACAAATCTGGTAGTTACCAGGTATTTACTAGATACATGCTGGGTACCTGCTCAAATTACAGGATACCTGGTAAATATAGGAGCTTACCCAGTAGTTAATAAGTACCTAAAGAAGTATTTACAAGGTACATACCCTGTAAGTATGAGGTATATACCCCTTAAACAACAGATAGCTACCCTTAAGTACAAGTATGTAAGTACATGTGTGTCCCTTAGGCATGTTTGCATTGTACGGCCTGGCCGGGTCCACTTGACTTTGCATTGCAGCTGTTTCTAAACACCTTGAAATTGGCCTCTGTCTCTTTAAGAACATCCTGCATCTTCTGTCACGCCCATTTCTGCACGGCTTCATGACGTTTACAACCTGTAGCACTGTAGCCTATTTTGTTGTAATAATATTTTTAAAAAGCAGCAACATTATACAATATCGGTTTTAAAAAAATGGCAACTCAGGATACAACTAGACCTTACCATCGGACCCTGAAAGTGCATTTCTTAGAGAACCTGAGCAAGTAGAGAGACAAAATTTCAGCTTGGTGATATTTCTTCCAGTCATCCTCACATACACACACATCAATGTTAAGCTAATTTATTTAATACTAAAATGTGGTGTAAGCCAATTTAAGAACACAGATCACAATATAAGTTATGAATGGTAACAGATTGACCAAACAACCGAACAAAACAATGTGAGTTTTTCAGCCTGGGCAGACGACGAGTGTTGGAATTGCATCGTTTGTCTTTTAGTGATAATCGTGCTCACTGTTGAATTATATTTTGTTTAGAAAGCTGTCATCCGCAAAGTGACTCACACATATGTATAAATACAAACTTTTTCAGAGGGTTACTTCCAAAAATGAAATCAAACCATTTCTTAAGTACCGTGTCATGCTTGGTATCTGAAAATATATTTCCTCAAAAGCATTTTTAATCCAAAAAGACTGGACTGAGAGGTATTACGAGCTCAGCAGCCTCACATGCACGGTTTCACCAGGTATTTGTTTGCTAGTTGTTGCTGCTGACAGGCTGCAGGAGTTGCGGGGGAGGCGTGCTCTGTGATGTGGAAGCTCGGCTTGGAGACACAGCCCAGAGGAGGAGCTGCAGCTAAAAGGCGGTTTTAGGGCCAACCAGCCGTTTTTGTTTTCCTGAATGACTGGATTTCTTAAACATGCATGAATGAGCCAAAGCAACACTCTGGGTATGTTTTTGATTAGGGAATGATATTATAGCATTAAAGAAAAAAAAACATTTGATTTTACATGATATTGCCCCTTTAAAGAAAAGTACAGAAGGTTGTACTGGACCATCCTGTATGACACTAATGATGAGAGGGCAGTGTGACAGAGGACGGCAAGCTAATGTTAGCTTGCTGTTGCTTGGTATATTGCTACAGTTGTTTAATTGAACTTGTATAACCAGGTATGCAAATACAAGGTGTGTACATTGTAAAAAAAACAGGTTTGTACCTCATAGGTGTCAGGTCTATAAGGACATGCTAACAAGTATAACTCAATATAGTCTGCTCCACACTGTAGGTACCCATGTAGTTGGGTGCCAAGTACCAGGTAAATAACTTGTAATAACCAGGTATGTAACAGGCTGCACTATGTATTAATTATTGCTACCATATATTGCTAAAACAATCATCTAATAATGTCTCCACTGTTACTTTTTCCTTCGTAATTACATCAAATGCGAAAACATTTCAGATGGAAAAATATTGTTCAGCAGTATTGATAAATGCATAAAATAACTTTTGATTTCTAGTAACTTTTCTACTTTGTAAGATTTATTGCCAATGCCAGAGTTTAATTTCAGTGTCACTGCATTAGGAATTGTAAAATATCCCGTTTATCCCCCTCCAGTTTATAATGTGGCCAAACTCAGGTGGCTTCTAGTTTGATCAAAAGCAAAAACGTGAGGCTCAACCACAGAAAAACAGGACCTGATAAATTTAGGGCAAAGCCTCTCGTTTGTTAGTTTGATGTGCAGCTCCATATTCTACCTGTCTGATGAAAAGCCACTGCATCCTCCTTAACATCAAAGAGTTTCTTATTTTTTCATAATTTGGAGAAAATTTAGTCTATCCCTCAGATGATACATGGGGACAAAAGCAAGAACAATCAAACAATCAAAGACGAACTGTGACTTCATCTGATCCAGTCAAGGATCTGAAAGATCTCCACTGCTGAACATGCAGGAAATATTAGATCTTTGTAAAAGTCCTTGACCCACAGACCATATAATTGACCAGGTTTCAAACTCATACACAGAATAAAGCAGCACAGAGAGCTCCTGTGTACACACCCAACTAACCGATCTGCACATTTTAACAAACCAGAACATTTATACAGAGAGGATAAAAAACATATGTTTCAGTTTACACCTGCTATACTTAAGACTGATGCACTGTCACCAGCAAAACTGAGACTTGACTCCCTAAAGCCAAACGTACACCACCCACTGATGCTCAGTGTCTTTCCTTAGCGTCTACTGTCCCATTAATCATTATCCACACATGGGTATTCCCTTTTAACTTAGCAACGTTTCTCTCATGCTCTAAGAACAACACAAATAGGCATGGCAGGAGATCCCAATGAACTGCTATAAAAGCAAATAGATAACAAAGTTCAGCCATAAAAATAAAAGCAACAACGTCACAGAGTATCTTTGGCACTCGTTGCAGATACGCAACAGGTGTTGTCAGCTCACTTACTGTCAGCGTAGTTTTTCCGCCGGGTGCCATCCACCTTTCCTGTCTTGTCAATGCAGAGAAAGAACTTATTGGCAGAATAAAGCCGCCGCAGTCTGACATCACCTTCTAAGTGATTATAACTGCGAGTGTGCCTTTCCAGTGTCCAGGAACAGTTTGTGCCACTCCCCAGGACCTGAAGGGGTTCATGCCCAGTGCGAGGAGGGGGACAGGCCCCTGTGGCACTGCCAGCGGTGACCAGGAGCAAGGTGAGGCATGTCAGGGTAAGAGAGGCCGAGCTGGGCGGGGGGACAAAGGGCCCGGTGGGGACAGCGGTGGTGCTAAGGACAGGTCGAGGACAGAGATGAGCCACGGACGCCGTCCATCTGCACATGGTGGGTCAGGCTCCCAAGGTGCACTTTGCGCAGGCTGCAGGCATGCTGATGATCAGTTGTCTCTGTGGAGGGTGGGAGTCCTGAGGAGAGAAGGGAGGGGAACGCCGCCTGCAGCAGATCCTCTGGATGTCACTGATAGCCAGTTCCCACTTTAGGCTCACTGCGGGCCTCCCTTTTTAAAAGCAACAAAAGTGTCAAAGTTCCTCCAGTTGTTAGTCTGCTCCTTTATAAAGTCCACATCTGAAGAAGGTTCTTCTTGATGTTGCTCCTTTGGTGCCTGCTGTCCTCCTCCTTGAACTGAAGTCTTCTTCACTGATCCACAGAGAAAATCCTTGGAGGTGTTGAGATGAACAAGTTTTTTTTTTTAGTCTGTGTGAGACTAAATGGATAAGTGTGTGTGTGTTTCTGTATGTGGGTGTGTGTGTGTGTGTGTGTGTGTGTGTGCACCTTGCGATGCTCTGCTCTTTCCAGCTGGATAGGAACAAGTTGGTTGTCTGAGTTGCTGACCCGTGGCTGAGAGGGAGTTGAATGAGGATTGGTGGTGACTGACTGTGTGTGTGTATGTGTGTGTGTGTGTGTGATACTGAGAAGAAAAGGAAAGGCAGTGAGTGGGTATGGGAGGGGAGGAGAGCCGGTGTGCGTTTGGGACAGACAGATAGAGGGAGTGCTGAGCAGCCAAGCAGGGAGTGAACGGCCTCACGCTCTGCTGTGCGCAGACACTCAGTCATCTTCTGGGTGCAGGCACCGGCTCAACTCTCCGGCAGTTCAGCCAGTGTCAAAGGTGTTAAAAGGAGACGGGCTGGAAAAAATGGGTCATCGCAGTTTTCAAACTAATGAGAAAGTTTGCGTCTGCCCTTTATGTTCTCCTTTAGTGGAGTTTGGGTTACAGACACCTGGAGCAACATGACCTCTGCTGTCAGTTCTTCTTGTGAAACATCGTAAAAACTCCATAAACTCCGCTCCATTACTGTCTTGTAGAGCTTACCCAACCTAGGAGGCCCTCTTTGACACCTTCATGCTTGTTTCATCTCTCTGACCACATGGAGCAAATTAGGAAAGACTTTTTTTTTCTTCCTAATGACCACTGGTTTGAACCATCAAGCAGTCAGAAGGACGGAGCAAGACGCTTTTCACAGACTGAAGAAGTGTTGCCAGAGCTACTCCAGACGACCTGTGTTAATATTTCATTGAGTCAACCTCTCTGATCTTACCATTTCATTTTGCAGGGCAGGGTGGAAATGAAGAACACCTATTCTTGTGACTTCCCTCACTCTTGTTTGTTTTTTTATTATTTTATTTTTACAGCTTGTGTGATTAGTTTCATTGTATCAAGGCCATGAAGCAGCCAGGCCACTGCAGGTAAAAAAGTCTTTAATGGAATGTTTGCTGTTAACAATAAATCAAAAATAGGATTTTGCATAAAATCTAAGAAATATGTCATTATAAAAAAACACTTATGCCTTTGCTTCCATATTTCTAGTTAAAAGATTAATAATCTGTAACTTTCCCATTTTTAATTTTCTCCTAGAGCCCTGACCTGGTTATGTTCCTTTTCATCAAACAGGAGAAAATGTGTAAAGATTTGTGATGTACAGTCAAGTAATTTGATGTGCAATATGGGGGTCCCACAAGGATCAGTGTTATGTCCTTTCTATTTAGCTCGTATTTTAATTATCTTGCCCAACAGTGTGTTGACATGAATCTGCATGTGTGCTGATGATACTGTCATCTACTTGATAAAACAACTGACTTTGTTCACACTGCAGGTGTTAATGCTCAATTCTATTTATTTATTTATTTATTTATTTATTTATTTATTTATTTATTTATTTATTTATTTATTTATTTATTCATTCATTC
>JAUBOC010000103.1:16722764-16741328 GCA_032275365.1 Anablepsoides cearensis | reverse complement strand
AGAAAGAAGGAGAGAGAGAGGGCAGTCCTTCACTGGTGTTGAATCACAGACATGCTTGAGCGCTCTACCTTTAACACATGGGTGGTCATATGGTAGTGATTAACGCTCGCTCAGAAATTCTCCTCCCACCGCCATGATGTGGAATGTTTTTTCACCCCTCTGGTCAAATAATTAACTGGGTGCTTTTTGTGTAAATATGGAATCATTTGGAAAAATAAAGAAATAATTGGCCAGCAGGGAGGACTTTTTTTTTTTTTCGGGCTTTGGGTATTAAATAAGTTTTCAGACCAGAATTTTTGAGTCATTGAAATTTTGAGCAAAACAATGAGTTCTTCTTTAACTTTCCTAAAAATGCTGATTAAATTTACACATAAAACATATTTTTATGTACGTTAAGGACTTCAGACCCATGTTTCCTGTTGAGTCTGTTTGAAACCTGATGTCCCTCCATGCTTTTTCATTGCTGGACTACAACAGTATTTTAAAGTGTAAACCATTATTGAAAGTACCATTTTTGTCAAGATATTTGAAAGACAAAGAAGTAGCTTAAAACTTTTAAAATCTTGTGCTAAAGGAGTAAAGCACCATGAAGAAACGGGCAGCATATTCAGCAAGACTAAACTTTTTCTTTTTTTAAAAGGAAAAAATTGGATGACATTAGATTATTTTAAAAACAAAAAACTCAAAGAAACTTTTACTGTTATAAGAAACTGCAAACAATGTGATTATCAGCAGAGCTTTACCACTGTGCTTATTTTTAGTTTTCTGCTGCCACCTGCTGGCTTTCTGAGGTATTACATGTTTAAAAAATATTTCTTACATATTTAAAAATATTTATTACATATTTAATACTTTGTTATATTTT
The DNA here is from genome assembly GCA_032275365.1 of Anablepsoides cearensis. Taxonomy (NCBI): domain Eukaryota; kingdom Metazoa; phylum Chordata; class Actinopteri; order Cyprinodontiformes; family Rivulidae; genus Anablepsoides; species Anablepsoides cearensis. The sequence goes on along the minus strand of JAUBOC010000103.1, from coordinate 16,740,463 downwards.
TTTATAATGTTTCATGTTGAAAAACTGTTAGATTTTTAATATTTCTTCTTCTGTTATAGGTTACTGTTATCTTCAAGACATATCATGGTTGTACAGAACAAAAAGTTTACCAGGCCACCACTGAAGACCTGCCGCTGGCTTTTCAGGACGGGACTCGGAGCGGTGGCGAGAGCGGCAGCCTGACCATCGCCGAGCGCGGCGGCTCGGGCGTGGGCCGCCACGTGAAGATTCAGGCGCGCTACATCGGCGTGTCCGTCATCATCAGGCGCGTGGGCAGCTACCTGACCTTCGCCATCCGCATGCCCGAAGCCACGCTGGACTTCTCCGAAGACGGCGGCGGCCTGCAGCTGTGCCTGCACGGCTGCCCCCGCAACGAGCTCATCAAAGAGCACACGCTGAGCCGGCAGAGCCTGCAGCCGCACCCGCAGGGCCCGAACAGGGAGCTCGGGCCCCTGCGGCCGCCTCATCAGGTGTACACGGTGGAGAGGGCGACAGCCAAGTGCAGAGAGACTCTGCAGGTGGAAGACGTTTACTTCCAGTCCTGTGTGTTTGACTTGTTGACGACAGGGGACCCGGAGTTTTCCATGGCGGCCTACGGCGCTCTGGAGGACTTGAAGGCGCTGCCACCCAGTAAACTGAAACAGGATTCCCCACGGAGCCCTCCGGTTTTTAATGGAGGTGAAACACAGACGCTGGGTGCGACAGGAGCCAACACCTCCCTGCTGTCACTCCTCCTCCTCATCATTCTGCTGCTGTAAAAATACAGCAAATTAAAAAAAAAGGAATATGAACACAAGACATGGAAACATTACCTGCTTTATTATTGTAGGGGAGCAATAAGGACTTTTTCTGCTTTTCTCATCTGAAGGATTTCAGCCTAAAACTTTAGAAATGGTGATGTTTGCCTGCGTGGAGTTTTTGGTGCATTTCATAATAAAAAAAAGGTGAGATCTAAAACAAAATACTGACTTTATGTGAAAAAGTGTTTGGTTTATCAAAACCTTTCTGAAAAAAATCATATCCAGAGTTTATCTGAACTTTTCTATTTAAAGTGTGTAAAATCACTAAACACTCCAGACTGAATGAAGTTGGATATCATGTCACACAGCCTGACAGTATCTAAGCTTTCCTTTTTAATTTAGAGTATTAAGGCTTCTGTCTCATGTCTCAGTATCAAATGCACTTAACAGTTTTAGCAGCATGTTGTGTGTATATAATGATCTTTTGTGTGTCTTTTCACAAACTGACATACTGAATCCACAGGATCCAACAACTGTATGTGAAAACTACCTACGTGTCATCAGTTCTCATTGTTTCATATGTAAAAAAAAAACACTCCCTCTTCAAGCTGCCCGGCTTCCAGTTTTAAACATAAAAAAAAAATCTCAAAAGCATTGATATAATAATATATTGAAAGAGTGTATATATGTGTTTTATATTGTGTAAATAAGCCTGTGTATAGATGTTTTAACTGTAATGTGTTTGTTTAGTCGGTTATTTTGAGTCATAATGTAAGAAAAGTCAACTAATATGTGTTGTGCTGTATCTTTAATTTTCTGTATTAAAGTGAACACTCCGTACCACGTATTTCACCGTTTCTTTAACAGCTTTTTAGACTGAAAATCTATTCACACCGTTATATAACAGCAAATGTTTTTGCAGGAGATTGGTTTAGTTAGTTTTATTTTAGCAGGATTTATACAGTTTAAAGACAAATGCATTTATTTTTGGTAAGCATATTAAGTTGTACAGTTTGGCTCTCTGTCTTGCCTGGCTTGGTGTTGAAACTAAGCTTGTCACTTGCTGCAGCTGGTATAGATTTCTTTTCTTGCAGAATTAGTTAAAAAAAACAATGTTTGCAGGTCCAACATAAAATCATTAGCACTCTTGCAAAGCATCTTGTGTCCTGCTGGTGTCCTCAGTCTGGAAGGCCTGACTGTCCACAGCAGGGTTTCCCCACTATTATCCAAGGAGGGCGCCCTTCCCTCCACCTGTCTGTACAGGTTTGCACCTGACGTGTGTGGCTGGAGAGACACTGAAACACCTGCACCCCAACTTCCATGGTGATGATTCGGTATCTAAAATCTAACTTTATAGTAAATGCTAAGGCGTCCCGAGACTATTACATGTGACCAAACTTCTGTTAACAGAAAGATCAAACATGGGGGAGAGATAAGTTGCTGTGGGAACTCTATAAGATTGTCTATTTGTTCGCTCAAGTTTATAGTAAAGGTTTGTCTTTAACTGTTTTTTTCCAAAACCTTCCTGATCTCTTTCTGAGAGTTGTCTTCAAGTGTTTTTTCATCATAAATCTGCAAATTTCAGTTCTACACAGGATTATAGCAAAAATATTTTGAGGGTTATTTGGATGGACTAAGCTAGTTTATATAAATGTAATTCAATAATTAAACATTAAAATGATGTGATTAGCTAAAATCTTTGAAATTGAATTTCTCTGAAAGTCATTTTAAGGGTGAAAACTGAGATTGGCAAATAAAAAAATTTGTGCTGTGCAAAGAACTACTTGTCCTGTTATTTAAAATAACCTTTTGAAAAAAAAAGTTTTATTACAGTAACTGATCACATTGAGGATTATGTTTGAAAATTCAGTTTACTGGCTTCTTGTTGCTAAAAGTACTTAAACATTAAAAACTGCATGATTGGTAAAATACAAACCAGTTGAATAAAACTGACAGAATACATGTAAATATCTATAATTTATGTTTTTAGATTTAATCGTTTATTGAACTATGTTTATTCAAATGCTGCGACCATACACCTCAAACACACACATTGTTTTTTCTATCCTCGTGGGGACTTTACTTTTTACTTCCAATAATTTTTCGATCATTTCTATAGCCTAACCCCCCCAGTACATACCTAACACCTAAACTCAATTCACCCATAACAAAAATGAGGGGAGACAAGGTAAAGGCCAACTAAAATGGTTTTATTGTTAACATAAAACTAAATAAACCCAAAATCCATCCTAGAACAAAAAGACATGAAGTTACCTGGAGGAGAAGAGAGAGGGGAAATGGTTAGTGGAGCACTGATTATATCCCCAAACCCAGGTGCTTCCCATTACTCAAGGTCCACCTCTGTTGGCAGGAGAAACTGTCCCTGCCAATCAGAGGAGGATTCGTGACACCCCCCTCCTTAAAATTGAGGGTCCCACCCTCAACCAATAATTTTGGCCCAATCACTGTTCAAAAGTTCCCAAAATTACAAAGTTTATACCAATGCCGACTCTTGAAGCATTTATCTGCATCCTCTGTCCAGACGTTGGTCACTCCCACTGAAGCACCCTGGTACCTAAGACAGCTCAACAGGAGGATAAACACTCAGAAAGGGAAAGCAAAAAAACAGATTAATTCACAGGAGCACAAGACAAGGCATCCGCAATAACATTATCTTTACCGCTATGTGCCCCTCACAGGCCACAGTCCCAGCCTGCACAGCTCCAAACAACCAGGCTGGAGTGAACAGCACCAACACCAGGAGATTTAAAACACACATACATGAGTGAGTACTCAGACAGGAGCGACAGACAGAGGCTGTGATCAGTTTTTATTTCCATTGAAAATGCAATTAAAGCCTGAAGCCACTACTTATGAAGACATTAAGAATTCATGCTCCATAACCAGCTGAGTGGATGTAATTTATATCTGGGACTGAGTTAAAGGTAACCTGATTCAGACCGTTCTCTTGATTGACAACATGTGGTTTCTTCCTCTTGGTTCCAGTCAGGGACAACGTGACGGAGAGCTGCAGGATGTGGGGAGAGTGACCATAAAAGGTGCCATTTTTATTTTTTTTCTTTACTCTTTCACCATATAAGGTCTGTCTGTCTTCTGGGTGACTCCATCACTTCAAGAGCAGGAAGTCCAATGAAATGAAAGGAACTAAGGTGGAAGGGAGGTAGAAGTTGTCTCAGTTGTTGTTTTGGGCATGAAATGAATTACCGTACGCACAATCTTAAATTTTTTTAAACTCTTTGCAGGCCAAACCTTATGGCCCTCTGCATTTTAGAGTTAATTATTGTTCTTAGATGAGTTACATATTTGAATTTATTTGTCTTGTTACTTCAGATCTAGATGTGGAAACAGTGCACTAAGTTTAACATCGTATAAAGTTTGCGACAGGCCCGGTTATTGTCTTCAATGCTGCATTATTTAGTCTGATCATATGATAGGTGGTGATATAATGATCAGGTGATATAATTTTGTTTTCTCATGAGAAATGCCTAAAAAAACAAAACATTTAAGTTTATTAATATACAAGAAAGAAATGATTGAATTTTCAGAGCTCACAAGAAGAAACGCTCCGAACCAATAAGTTCCTCATTAAAATGATCATAATCTAAATAATTATTGGTTTGTGTGTTATTCTTTAAGCCTTTGATGTTAGGCCAGTCCCTGAGGTAAAACCACAAAACCAAATCTTAAAAATACTGTACACACTAGATTCTAAAAAAAAAAAAAAAAAGTCAAATGCTGCTTAGTTTTCTAAAGAAATGTCTTTAAGCTGTTTTTCCTCTCCACTGCTGCCAATGTGCTGCTGAGGATAAAGTGAAGATTCAACACAATCTGCTGGCTTCCTTAGATTTTTTGTTTTTTGTGTGCAGTGCCCTGAAACAATGTTTGTTGTGATTTGGCGCTATAAAAAAAACTGAATTGAATTGTTCTCAACTCCTCATGTCCAAAAGCAATGAGACACACTTAGAGAAAAAAGACAAAAATACCTGTTTGCATGACTATCTTGTGTCCACAGGAAGACCAACATCTCATTGTGTTTGTGGATATTTTTTTTTAATCTTTGGGCAAACTGTGTTTATGTTGTATCATGTACTGCTACAAGTCATAGAACACTATTACAAATCAAGCCAGTTCAAAGTCACAGAAGCAGAAACAAATTAAAAGCTGTGACAGAAACAAATTATTGTCCAACTAAACTTTGTACAATAAGTAAGAAAATGTGTGTTTAGTAGATTTATTTGCTGTAACAATGTTTCTTGTAAATCTAACACTGGCCACACTGTTGGCAATACCACATTTTTTCCACCAAGATTTGTATCATGTAGTGACATAATATCAAGATAATGTTTTATAAGTTCCTACAGTTCCTGAATGCAACACTTGGGAATATTTTGTCTAGCCACTGTGTTGAGCTTTTGGTCACAATTCCAAAACAGGGCCAGAGGTTTGAAACTGAAAAAAAGAAAAGAAAAACTTTTTGTTTCAGTTTCAAACTTTTATTTTTCAACATTATTTTTCAGTTTCAAATCTTTTTTTTTTTTATTAGAAATTTTATGGCCACAATTGAGCTCCACAGACATTTCCCAAAGTTTCACATACTAATTGAACAAAACAGAATTTAAACACATGGATTTCTTTCTGAGATTTCATTTTCAGCTGCTCATCAGCTTAACTATAATAACATTTAAACAGTTTTTCTTATCCTCACTTTAAACAAAAAAGCATCAAGTTCCTGATTCATCTCATTTGTTGACATGTCAGGCACGATGAACTAACTTAATGAAACCACTTGGGAACAATTTCGAATCATGAAACGTAACTCATTCTTACTGTGAAAATGTTGATTTTAAAAAAATGGTGGGAAAAAAGTAACACCTGGCGTTTTGAAAAGCCAAGGAGAAACCAGCAGACGTTGCTTCAGGTTTGTAAAAACTTATTGAAGCCTGTAAAAATTGCCCGTCCGCCTTCTTGGAGACGTCCTGTCTTGACTTTCCCCTGTAAACAAGGACAATTACCAAGCTAATGAGTTGAGGGAAAAAACCTGCTGAGTGATTGATTCTCTCAATGGGGAAATTAATTTAGTAATAATAAAGCACTTGGCAAGATAAATAGATAGTGGTGCGTTAGCTTGCTCCATGATTGATAATAGATGGATTGATGGCTGTCTTAATGAAAGCTGGTCCTTGGACAAAAATTAGGGAGCCTTGATGATGATTATATGTATAAAGCATTAGGTGGTTTACTTCCAAAGTAACTCTCAAAAGACTGAGACTTGATTTTTCATAGGAAACACACCTTTAATGACAGAAACCGGATGAACACTGAAGGCGACGCGTGTAGAAAACATCCTACAGGAAGCGGTTTTGACACTTGCTTGATTTATCGATGGTAAATGATGCATGAGATGTTGGTTGGCCAACGTTTGTCTGCTCTTGTGAGCTTGTGTTTGCTTCTGAAACGATCCACCTTGCATCATTCTGGCGCTCCTGCGATGACTCGTAACCCCAGCCTTCCTCGGCTGCTGAAGGGTTTTGCTTAATGATGCACTCGCAGCCCGATTGTTGCACAGAGCAGAACACGTCTGACACACACGTTGCACCCTGTTACATGGGTCACCACTGCGGGAAGTTAGGAAAGTTTTTACTTGTGTGTGTCTGTGTGTGTGTGTGTGTTTGCAGGTGTGCGTGAGCGTGTCAGCAGTCATACATGGTACGATGCAGGCTCTCTCATACTTGACCAACTCAATCTTTCTGTCACCTCAGTAATCAGAGCGACAGTGAGCAAGTAGACTTTACCCACCGGTTCACTGCAGAACTGACCTACATATCAAATCATACACTCCTGGTTTGTCTGATAGAGATGGAAGAGGAATGTGTGTGTGTGTGTGTGTGTGGGAGGGGGCAGAGGTGTCAAAAGTGTTCACATTCATTAGTCAAGTAGAAGTGTAGATAGTAGGGTTTCAAAATACTTCTGTAGAGGTTGAAGTATCAACTCAAGCTATGTACTCAAGTTAAAGTGTAAAACTATAAAAGTACAAGTAAAGAAAGAAAATAAAAGCCATTAAGGACAAAAGCTTTGGCGGTACCACAGGGGTCTATAGTGCACAACCCCACCTCCCCCCAAAAGAACTATATAAGTATAATGACTACACAGATTTTCTTGAGGGTTATGTTCTTAGAGAACCTTTGAATTATGAAAAAACACAAATATTAGGTGTGGTTCAGAAAAGGCCTATGGAGTGGCATCTTACACACAACACGGTACTTGAATGTGGGCTCCGGGTGGAGTGTGGGCACAGCGCATGCGTCACATACTGTGCACATAATGCTTTTTATTGAATTGAACTGACTTTACAATAATATTTATTTTACAAAATTAATAAATACTTTGTTCTCAATTTAGCTTGAAAACTCACGAAAAAGCGATGAGAAATGAAATGCTGCAAACTACTAGTAGTTAGTAGGGGTGCACCAATAAGTCGGTACTGATTTCTTTAATTTTCTGAGATCGGACAATATTTGAATAAAATTGGTGGAAAACATCAGCTTCTCAGTTCTGAAAATCAGCTACTGTCACTGTGAGCACTAGGGGTTGCATCAACTAGTCGACTAGTTGAGTAGTTGATTCTAGGAGCTCTTGTGAGTTTTTTAATTTAACGTTGACGAGTTGTAGTCATGTGACTGGATTCCAAGCAGACAGGAGACGAGGAGCAGGCAGAGTGTGGAATTATGTCACTAAACCAGAAGAGATGACTCTTCTGGTTCAACTACCATAACATGCCAGATCTGCCAAGCTGTGCTGAAGTACGACAAAAGCACGACAAAAGCACAACCTCGGTCCAACAGATCTGAGCACTATATGTCCTGTTAAAACAAGCTTGTATTGTTTCAAGGGTATTGCTCAGTGTTTTTTTTTAATAAAATACAATGGGAACATTAAAGGCATATGTTGACCCTATAACACCTGACAGGGTCAATTAATCAAAAAAAAATTGGTACAGGACAAAATCTGAATCGGCAGGTCAGACTTTTTAAAGATCGGTGATCAGCCAGAAAACTGTAATTGGTGCACCCCTAGATGTTAGGTACCATGATAAAAATCCACCAAAGATGTTGCAAACTGTGAAACGCAAGTTTGCGAAGCTTCAATCATTTGGGATGAACTAGTCTGTTTCAGTTGCATACATAGTCTCTCTCTGCTGTGGTCATTTTCATACTCGGCTATGTAATATGTCCTGGAGTGTGATGTAATTCATGTCATACAGGTGTGATGGATCATACAAACCCAGTGTCAGAGTGTCAGAATAGTGTGTATACTTCTCATCCAACCACAATTAAATTCATTCTATTCAAGAGGTGCAATATATTCGGACAGTTTTTTTCTTGATCAAAGACAAGTTATAAAATAGAAAAAAAATACTTCCTACCCTTTTACAATGTAAGAAGTAGATAACTGTGTGAAAATGCAAGGAGTAGATGTAAAACGTCATGTGAAAAATAATTACTCCAGTAAAGTAAAGATAACCAAAACTTCTACTTAAGTAAAGCAGGAAAGTATTTGTACTTCATTACATGACACATGTGTGTGAGTGATATGTTTATGACTGAAAGAGCTGCTCCAGTAAAACACGTTGTATCCCACAGGTTTCTGCTTCGTCTCATGTCCTCTCTGTTCCAGACTAAAAACCACGATCGTATAGTGAATCTAACTCCAGCAGGGTTTCCACAGGTACTAGAACACCTGCTTCTCTGAGCGTGTATTTTTATTAACGAGCCCAAGTCACCAAACTTTTAACAAATGGGCCCCCAGGCGCCCCGAAAAAAACCCAGCTCGTAAATTAAGCTGGATCATAAATCTTGGAAAGTTACAATAATTTGCAATTCACTCCCTCATCAAAGGCAATATTAGCCTAATTTATTATCTCCCGGCTCAGGGTGGGGTGCGCAAAGGCCTTGGAGATAAGAGTTTATCAGGAAGGGGATTGATTTTCATTAACTGATTGTAATAAAGATGAACTGCCTGCCGCTCACACTGACCAAGAGCCACACTTTATTGTAATTGGGACAATTTATTTCACGAGCCAGTGGCTCTCTGTACTTTTTTCTTTTTAAATCAGTACGACATTTTTAAGCTTTCTTCAAAATCCGAATCTTGTGTTTCAGCTGCTGCTTTGTTTAAGAAAATGGTGCTGGTGGTATGATGCACGAGGAGCGGCGATTCAACTGTCAACAGATGGTGCGTCAAATTTAGCTCGCAGCATTCAGGCAGAGCAGCAGCTGACGAATCCTAGCTGTCCTCTTTAAATAAACGTTTCAATAACGAGGAGGATGTTGGTTATCCATTTTTGTTCCTCGCAGAGTTTGTGTGACACGTTCTGGATGTTTTCATGCTTGCTTTGGGATCTGTTGCACATATAGAAGTTTACCTGAAAAAGGGAAGCATAAGTTCTTTCAAATAAAAAATTCAATCCTTACACTTAAAATAAATTGACCCGAGCATTAAATTTCAGCATTTTACCCACCAAAGCCAACTATGATGAACATTACGTGTCTTATTTTTACCACATATCATAAGAATATTGAGCAGTTGTTTAAACCAGTAGTACCAGTGTCACACAGCTTACAGCTTCATCATTTGACGTGTAACATGTCAAAAAACAGCAGCGTCATCTGGTGAACTTCCAAGGCCTTTAAAGTGAGCGCGTTGCCTTGTGCAACAACTCCCCCTTTCTTCACACTTTGTTCTGTGCAACACAACGGTGACAAATACAAAATCAGTTTGATTTTTTTATTGGAAAATTGGAAAATAAAAGGAGAGAACAAGAGAAAAGTCCCAAGAAACATTTCTTTTTTTTTGACACATGTCTTTATCTTACCATAATCATGAACTAAGGTAAAATAAATAAATAATTTCATAAATGAATAAATTAATTTAATGCATAAATAGATAAATAAACATCAAGTACATTAGGCAATTAATTATAAAATTATTAAATCATCAGTCATTAATCTAAGCAGCAAGTATTAAAAAATTTCAATGGGGAAAAACTTTTGGTTTCTCAGGCTAATACAGAATACATTTTTTTAATGAATACTATAATTATTTTTTTTTTAAAAGATACTGCTTTTCCTGTCAGTTAATCCATGCTGTACTGATGCTGCCACAAAAACACGTGGCACTTCTTTAATAAAAAGATAAAAGAAAAATATTTCTACTTGTAAACAGCATTTTCTTTTCTTTCTTCAGGTATTAAATAATAGTTCTGAGACTCCTCTTTTTGCGCCCTGTATTTCAATAAAGCCTTCGCAGAGACTTTGTTTTACTGCCGTTTCCAAGTTTTTTTTATGCTTTTTGTGCTGAGAAACCAAAAACTTAGTATCTTAATAAAGCAAGACCAGACCCGACCCACCTCCCTGCCCACCCCTTCAAATCCCTAAATCCTATACAAAGAAAGGTCCTGTGCTGAATTTTCACAAGATTTCATATTTATAATAAGCTACTATCCTTAGCATTCAAACAATAGGTAAAGAATCATATTGTTAATACGAGCAATACCAGACTCATCATCTTTAACCCTCGTGGCCCACTCCTCATTGAGCATGCTCAGAGACTAAAACGGCACAATGGTAACATGATAAATATTAAAAGAAGAAATGATAATAATGTATGCAAGAGTGAAAACTGTGTAAAAAGATCAACTTCAGCCCAATAACATGCAAATTAATTGTAAGACTACAAAACTCATTACTGCTAGTTTCCTTATTCTACCCAAGTTACTCAGTCACTGCTTGTATTTAAAAAAATTGTTTCAGTTTGTGAAAAAAAAACAATAACAATTTGATTTGACTTATTCTTGCCTAATATTAAAAGTTTTGGAGAAATTCTGGCACACGGTAACCCTCAGAATGTCTCATGGGGAAAAATTGGTTATGCATATTTTTTTTGGTATTTTTGCATTTTATTTATTTTTTTGTTGTCTATAAACGTGAATGTTGCAGACAAAACCTTAAAATCAATTGAATTTTTGTGTCTTGTTTCAGATGCTGTCGTGTTTCAGGGTAACTTTACTGCCCTCTAGTGTTCCTTTGGGTGAATACCAACCCTATTGACATCTATCATAAACGCATTTTCTGATTCCATATTTATGGGCGGCCCAGTGGCCCAGTTGGTAGAGGTTAAATCCCCGTCTAAGACCTTTCTGGGCAGAGTTTGTGTGTTCTCTCCATGCATATGTGGGTTTTCTTCAGGTATTCTTTCCATATAAAGTCCATTTACAGGTAATTCTAATTTGTCTCTAGGAGTGAGTGAGAGCCTGATTGGTTGTTTATCCTTTCCGTAATGTATTTTATTTCTACTTTTTATTATTATATCAGCTCTTTAGTTCTTTACTTTTACATTTGAAGACTGGACCATGGCGCAGCAACCCAGGACAGGTGCGTCCTCCTAGGCCACAAGTTGCACACAAACCTGCTCATTTATCCAATGAAATGTTTTAGTTCAAATGTAAAAACCAAGAACACACTAGCACTGTGCATGTGTAAACATTTGGGACAATAGCCACCTGCATGAAAAACTAAAGAATAATCTGCGCCTGTTGACTTAGATCATTGGAAGATGGACCTGGCTGCTGCAACTTGATGGTGTTTCTGGTTTAGTAAGTGTAACAAATGAAACACACACTAAAAGTTGTGCACAAGGAAAGTTTTGAAAAACTAAAAAAGATAAAAAAAAAATTATAAAAGAAAACTATGTTTGACCACCAATCGACATGAGCAAGATTGACCAAAAACAAGGCAGACTTTTCTGCAACTGAATCTGGATGTAGTGGTGGACACATCGATCTGAGCATCGATAGTATTGATATCAAGATGAGCATAGGTGTTGGACTGATACTAGCCTGATGAGTTTAATTCTTTTGTTGCACTTTTTTTTAGCAAACTTATGAATTAAGTGAAATAAAGTCAGTAGTTCAGAGTCTCCAAATCATTTAGAAATAATTATTGGCTGAAACCCCACCTCTACACTGCAACATCATGCGATGGAAGTTATATTTTGTTGTGTTGTTGACCGTATTTTACTTATATTTTTGTTGCATTGTTGCTTTTTTGTTAATTTGCACTATCAGCATTTTTATTGTGTATAGTAGAAGGTAATAGGGGAATTTACATTTTTATGTATTTTTATACTGTTAAGTTGTTTTATATTGTTGTAGTTATTTAATACAAAACATTTTTGTATTTGCCTAAAATTATTTTCCTGTTTTATAATCTACTAACTAATGGCAAAATCACAAAAATCATCTAAGGAACATAACATTTCAAGGAAAAAGTGTTGACATCGGTATCTGCATCTGTGATACCAGTCCTGCATTTACTTGGTATTGGATCAATACCAAAATACATCTGCCACCACTATACTTTTGGCCGTGATAATGGGAAAAAAGTACTATTTAAAAAAAAATGCCACAAAATAAAGATTTTGACAATTTCAAAAAAAAAAAAAATGAATTGCAGATTTTCTTTAAACTAAAGGCTCTTATGGAGAAAATATTTTGAATAAGCCATTTAAATTAGAATTTTTAAGGCTGCAGTAGCTCTAAAACACTGCTAGTTTGTGGATAAAGATATTATAAAATGGGTTCTTTAGGCCGTTATGTGAGGTGGTTGATTTTTCCACAAAGGAACACTTATTGTCATAAAGTTAAAGGACATTCTGAGGGTTAAAGTTTGATGAAGAACTAGAGTGAATATGATTGCATAATTTGGCAACATGATGAGAAAAGGCATATTTCAAAAAAATATCTTACAGCATTTAAATCCAGCTTAACAGAGAAATGTATACACTGATAACACTTAGACCCTGGGTTTACAGAGATTTCTGCTTCTTTCTGACACTGATCCGGTGAACACAGAGCCAAATAAAATCACAATTCATGGATACAGTCATCAAGATCAGGAGAACTGTCCAGGAAACATTTGTTGTTTGAAACCACAAAAGGCATTGTGTTTGTAACTCTCTGCTTCAGTTTGTGGGACAGACAGCTGAAGCATTGATGTGTCAAAACATTTGTTGAAGTCTTGAATCCTGAGAGGCAAAATGCTTCAGAGTAAACACATTTTTTAAAATGGCCTTTTAGATTAGAAATATAAACCAAAAGAAAACCTAGTTGAGTAAGTTGGAGAGAACAAAAAACAGACAAATCTGTAAAAAACAAGCAAGTCTTGAGCAAGATTTCATATGTGATGACTTAAACGTGTCTCAGAGCAGAAAACATCACAAACTGGGTCAGTTAATTAATCTCATATGGTACAGTATGACGGGCCACAGCCACACCATACAGGAGCCGCGCGTGACCGGCGCTAACGGTGAGCTTTGCTGTCTGAGCAGCAGCCACGCTCACAGGCCTGCTGCCGTCTAACTCGTTGATCACTTCGCTCCTAATCTGACCAAATAAGGTTGGTAATGCCAGGGTGCCTCTCACTGTGTACAAGCTCTTAGTGTGCTATTATACCCTTAAAAAAACTATTAAAAAATACAGCTGCTCTTCACTGAAGAACTTGGACGATCTACTCTAAACTTTATATACAGACCTTGTTGCAGCGTCAGACATTTTAAGTGCCTTTAAAGAGGACACATTGCCACTGTCAGACTTGAGAAGTAAAATGGGAGAGAAAAAGACTGAGATAATGATCCGCTCTGTCACTCAATCAGCTCGTTCAAAAATGCCAATGTGTAATTGATTGTGCATCTCTTGCCTCGCGTTGCTGCTTTCCATCTGATCAATACTATCAGTAATCATGGTTTCGCTTCGGGGCGCCTCCTGAACTCATGGTCCCTGTTAAGAGTTGGCATTCAAAGGTGAAAAAAACAAATGGGGTGGGGGTTTTGGCAGTGGGGAAGGGGCACAGTTTTTTAGCTGGTTTGTACATTTTATAAGGCAGATCCAGTTGTTCACTGCTGTATATTCAGATCACTCCGGTTGCATTTTTACCACAGTGCTTCATGGTCAGATTATCTGTAAAACAGAGGCTTTAAAGCAATAGATCAGACATTTGGAATAAGGGTTCTGTAAAAACGTTGACTTATGCCGTATGAGTGACCACAGTGAAATGCCCACAGTAAACATTTGTCTGGGCCATACAGTACACTAACACTTGGCCCAGATACCACAAACAATGACGACCCTTTGGTGGTCCAGATGTGGATCATGTGCTAGAAGTAGTCCATACATGGGCCAGCACCACATAACCCAAACCACAACTGGGCCAGTTGGGACAATGCCATCTTAAAAACTGTGCCATCATTACCAGACTTGGTCCACATCCTGTCTGCCATGTGGAAGTTTGATTCTGACTCAATTGTAGTGCTAACAGCTAATCTGAAAACAAAACTATTGCATGTTAAAACAACTCCAACACAAAGCTTTTCTATAAACCTTTACATTCCCTCAAAAATCACATTATAGTTATTTGCATCAATTGGTTCCAAGCACAAACAGCGGCAGCATTAGTTAGCTTAGCTAGCAATCTGGGACATTTGAAGCTAAAATGCCTTTATGGTTTTGCTGATTAACTATGTAATGCAAACTTAACAAAGTTGTAAATATTTACTGTATTTATCTATGTATAATGCAGAAAATGTAACAAAAAATATTTAAATAAATATGTTTTTCGAAGAGTTGTCAGTATTTTTCTACCACAGCAAGTTTCAACATTTTCTAATATAAAATAAATATAATGTTGGGATAAATCCTCATAAATTTTTTCTCCCTCCCATTGTACTTTGTTGTGCAGCAAAGCACATAAATAACAACAGTAATTGTTTTTTTTCCCACACAGGAGTTGGAGGAGAAAAAATTATTCTGATTGATGTTAATTTTCTGCACCGTTTTAGTCTGCCTGCAGTTTAGCAATGGCAGCGGAGGAAATGAAAGAAGCCACTCAAGTTTGTGTTTAAGGCTTCTAATTAAAATAAATTTATCTAGCAAAACCTGCAGTACTCTTTTTATAGCGATCTCATTTGGCTCGGTACTTCCAGTAGAAGATGGCTGTTTACAGCGCACGCAATTTCCGGTTAGCTTCTTAGGTTAGCTTCCTTCACGATCAAGCTGGTGCACTGCCTACGTCACCGTCAAACGTTAGCAATTGCGTAAAATCAGATCCAATCGTTTTAAATTTCAACAGAGTCCACGCCTCCAGCAACAATCGTTTCTCAAAAGCCGAAGTTTTCAAACCCTCTGTACAAAGTAAAGTGTAGAACAAGAGGCTGAAACATCCCAAATCTGTGTCTCCACCAGAGAGGGTGCACCACATAGGCTGAAACATCCTGAAGTACGTATATGTGAAATTAGGGGTAGCATCATACATAAGGATTCAATTTTTAATGCTTTTTAAGCTCAGAAAATAGGGGTCGTATTTTAACCAGAGTGCATTGTACACGTATAAATACAGTATTTTTAAAAGGTACATGAACTACGGTTGTCTTTTATCCCACTTTGGTCCTGACCCTCCCTCAACACTGCTGTTATCAAACCAATAAGTTTTAAACTCTTTCTCTCTCTCTTTTTTTTTAAACATTGGAGCTGTTCTAAAATGATCTACAAGGAAGGTATTAATTTTTCACAACTTTTCAGCAGAACCCCACTGCAAAAAGATCTGAACTATCCCTTGAACTTTAACATAAAGAATTCCCATTGATGATCAGTTATGGAACAGCAGCCTGCTGAGAAAAACAGAGGGCACCGCTTGGTTTGTAGTTCTTTGATTTTTTAGTGCTTTTGTGTCTCTTTAGGGACTGCTGAGCTCTTTTCTTCTCCCTGCGATGCCGTAACAGACAGATCACACTTCCAAGATGAAATGCTGGGATGAAGTGGCAAAAACGTACATATCTGAACATGCCCTAAACTAACCCATATTTTCTATGCTGCTAAAAGAGTACAGCTTTATTATTTTTTTATACATTTTCAGTTTTGTTTTGATATTCTCAAACCCAGTAGCTATAAAGATAATAGGAAAACAAGTTAAAAAAAAAACCCTTGCTGTTTTTTTTTCAACCTGAAGCTAGTATTTCTTCTTAAGTTTACCTTGTAATATTATTAGTAGTAGTTTGTAGTATTAGTATCAATAATACTATATATAATACTGTTCAGAAGAATAAAAATGTTTGGTCCTTTGGTCCCTTAGGGGTAAAAGAATTGCAGTTCTGCTGTTAATGGAAACCTCAGTGACCACCAAGAGTCATAGTTCTGTGTTTGCTGAGAGATGGTGAGAATAAGAGAAAGAGGGAAAGAGAAAGAAAGTCTGTCAGTGGATGTATAGAACAGCTTCTTTTCTCCACTGTGTTTTTTTTTTTACTTCAAGTGTTAACCCTCATTTGTCCAGTAAAAGCCACAAGTGCCTCTTTCCTTAAATATATATATGTGTGTATATAATATGTATATAGAAATCTATTTGCTGTGGCTGCTTTTTTTGTTTGTTAGTTTGTTGCTTACTTAACATTTCAAGTCTTAACGAGAAAAGTTCTGTTGTTCAGTCTCATCCCATCGCTTTCCGTTTCATTTTTTCCTTCCTTTCATCGTTCCTGCAGTTTGTTGCTGTTGCGTCCCCCGTCGAAGCACCTCTTCTCCCTTTTTACCCCCCGCATCTCCTTTTCTTCTTCCGTTCTACGTCTTTGTGAGTAATTGTTGATATGTCTCCAAAATATCCCTTCGCATGTTGATTTTAAAAAAACAAAACAAAAAAAAAAACACATTTTGCTTTCAAAGAAAAAAAGTTGAACTCCTCCGAGATATCTTTACGTGTCCTCTAAAACCTGTAAAACAGAAAAAAGGGGGTGGCAATTTCAAATTTCACTCCTCATTAAACTGTCAATCCGACGATCTATTTCTTTAAACTTTGGATTTTTCAGTATGGCTCCATTATATCAGTGTAATGGTGTGGAGAGTGCTAACCTCCACTGGCAGACCAATCAGTCTTTGTCAATCACAACGATGACAGATGTTCCCCTGATTTGCTTCAGTATAAAATCAACCCCTCCTACTTTCTACAACACTGCAGGTACGTGGTTGTTGTGCAACGCTTAATATGTTAACTTTAATGTGTTCAAGGGGTAAAGAAAAACACAAGGACACCATTCTAGTTTGAAGTAAAATGACCTCATCTTTTCTTACAGATTAAAAACAAACAAAAATAATAATAATAATAATAGAAAAGGAAATTAATTTGACCCAACAATTTATTCAGTATGCTTTGTCTAAACATTCCCCTCAGGCATCACAACTTTTAAAGACTTTTTTTGTAGCAGCTTTGTTTCCACTCAGTTTTCCTGCTGAGGTTTCTCAGATTATTATTCTACCTAGACGTTGTCAGTTGTGATTCTGTTTTAAATTGTTTTGTTTCTTCTTTTCGATGTGACAACTGCAGTTCTCAAGAAAGTTTTCATTATTTGGGTTGTTTCAGGCCTTCAACTTGACCTCTAATGTTCTCTCTAAACAGCTTTTTTAATTGACACTGCAAACTGAGGTCTGAACAGTCAAATTGACTGTACTTATAGTGCCTTTGTATCCAACCAGGATACACAAAGTTCTTTACACTAAAATCCAGTGGTGGGCACAAGTCCGCAAATCCTTAATATGTCGTTTGCGGACCAGCGGATTTACAAATTTTCATAATACATCAGCGGATTTGCGGTTTCTATAAGTAAAATTCAATACCGCTAACAGCTAACTATTTACCTGATATTATTATCTTGAACAGCGGAAGGTATGACTGGCAACGAATCACAACGTATGTGACTCATACAACAGCACCCCTCCCAATCACACATACCATTTGGGAAGGTATATCCTTGCTCACTGTCGCTTTCTGTCACGGTTCTCATTTCCCACAATGCTTTGTGTCTGCTTACGTAGCAGGAAGGCAATGGTTAGAACTGTGTGACTGG
>JAUBOC010000103.1:16633085-16652712 GCA_032275365.1 Anablepsoides cearensis | reverse complement strand
GGTGAGCAGGAGCAGGGTAGAGACACAGGGGAACACAGAAACACAAGAAATCAATGTAGAAAACACAAACCATGACAAACAGATAATACATAGTACTTTTATACTAAAATAAATTAGTCTCAAAATATTTGCGCTAGCACAAAAAAATTTGAGCAACGCAATTTTGTTTTAGACTGGAGTTGTTTTGAAATAGCAGCAATTCCAGTAGTCATTAGCTTGTCAACCCAGTCATACTCTGTTTGTCTAAAATTGAATCTTTGATGGTTCAAAGATTGATCTACAACAGGTAAGAAATTAACTGTTCATAGCTTTTCCACAGAGCCCCAGGTCCAAAGATCTGAACTACTTTCCATGTATTGAGTGTTTCTGTTCTGTTAAAGAATCTTGATAATCTGGTGAGATCCAACGGCAGAGCGAAGATATTTACTCGCAAGATTAATAATAAAAATACAATCTAAAAACTGGATTTTAAATAAATAAGTTACCATTAGATATTATCTTTACTCTGTAAAAATGTGCCATTAAAATATATTTGTGTCATATCACGCCTTCTACAGAGATGGCCTCCCTCTCTGTGATGACTGCAGTGAGGTTGTCTCAGAGTGAGAGGCATCATTCATATGAAGGACTCTTGCTGTGATTAGCCCTATGCTTTAAACCAAATATGGAAATGAATTTTAAATGTCCTTTAAAAACATATAAAGCATCCATATTGACTTGGGGCTGCCAAGCTGCAGGGGGCTGCTAATCAGCTTCCTCTATGGTTCATTTAGCTGCTGTGCTATTACAGATAATACAAATAAAATAACATTAGCATGAAGACACTTTGAATCTGCCCTCTAAAAAACAAAAAGAGAAACCACTTTTTTCTTACCAACTGACAATAATTTGCACTAGAGATTTTTATGTATGTATTTATTTCTGAGTTTCACATGCTTGCAGTGAATTTGTGCTGAACAAATTCCAGTTAATTACAAGGCAAATGGTACAAAATGCGATATGTGACCATTACAATCTTGTTCGCCATGCTCAGCAAGGATGCATCTCTTATCACACCCACACAAGGCTTACGCGCAGCCAGATGAAGGAGACATACTGTATATGTAAGTATATACACTGCACACTTCAGTGCAGCACACAGCTTTCCATCTCTCCCGATTATCCAGCAAATTAGCTTCAGACAGATGCAAAATCTCCACACTTTGCTCTGTGCTCTTTTTTTTTTTTTTTACTTTGACCAATTTTGTGAAATAATGATAACCCAGCAATAGAACTTTAATGAAAGGTTTTGAAACGAGGCATGGACGCTTGGTTGATCTAATGAGATCCCTGACTGTTTCTGCCATCTGCCAGACCCAAGTCATGACATTAACTATGCAGCCATGCTAAGCTTCAAACCCCTTATTTAGACGAAGCTCATCTGCTCCTGAGCTGCAAAACAAACAAATGAATCACTCTCATCTTAAGTTTTTAAGTAAAGTGGTGCAAATCCTGCACCCAGCAATGGAAAAATATGCCCCCCCCCCCATTATTGACGTGAGTCAGACTCATCTGCAGTTTTTGTGAGTGCCATTGTTCGCCTGGCTGAGGAGAGGTCACTACAAGGGAGGAGAATAAATGAGGACTGATTGACTGGTCTCTGCTGGAGAAATGAGTTCTCCATTCATTCTCAGGCTTCCAGAGGTTAAACGTCCTTCAGAAAAGTAAACACAATTTGACAGGGCCCCACACACAGACACAGCATGACACAATCCATCAGGACGCCACTACGCTCGGCGCTCCTTTCCTTCATCAAGCCCCATCTCCACAATAATCTACTAGGCGCTAGGTATCTGCACACTTATTAGAACGAACTTGGCATACATATGCAGCATTCACAGTAAAACCCAGTCCTCCCCGTGCAATAAAAATGGAGAGCGTGACTCCGGAGTGATAATTCATCTAAAGATGCGGTTCTCTGTAGGCGACCAATCCAAGCCCGACCAGATCCCAGATCTCTCCTAGAAAGCAAATTAAAAACTGAAGTGCTCATCAGAGACCAGATTAGACCCTTTCCCCCAGCATGCTTAAATTGCATTAATCTCAAATGCAGACCACATCTGCAGCTGATTGATGGATTTGCAAGACGACGCAAGACTGGTTAGGCTCGACTGTGAGCCCCCTGTTTATTCAGGGTTTTTTTTTTCTTTTTAGAAGGCAAACACCTAAACCCTTTTCTTGCCACTTGGCAAACCCTGAAGCGAGTAAAATAATGTCATCAGCTGTGACACAACTGTCCAAAGGCCAAGCCTGACATTCACCCACAAATATACTCTGCCTAATTAGAGAGAGAAATGTGCCTGAGTTTCTGTTGTGCATGAATAATTCAAGCCACCGTGTTTTTCTTCCTGCCCCCTCTTACTATTTGCGGTACAGTACAAACCCTTGCACTGTAAGGAAGCCTGCCATCCACTTATGAAAAAATACTTACAGGCTGTGCAGTTAGCAGCTCATCACAGCGTTGTCACCCAGATTTGTGTACACCGGAGCCATGAAAGTCTAACTCACTGCTACCAGCTTGTGAAGGCCGAAAATGTCACTCGTCAGAACTCCTCTTTTGTTGCGTGCAAAGACAAAGAAAAGTCTATTTTAGCCACAGATGGGCACACAGAGGAGCCCAGGGCTTTAAGGAAGGATTACAACAAGCTCCCGCTTCATAAGAAAGACAAATATGTATCTATATGTATAGACAGAGACTGCAAACAGGTTCGCCTATGTGATGGTATTTCTGTATGTAATTGCTCTAAAAAAACTCACACATGGACATTGTATGTGTTTGGAGATGCACTGTGTGTTGTGATTGTGGCAAGCAGTGATCTATTCTTTCCCATTACCCTACTGCAAACGTCTGGTTCATTTACATTCATGGTTATCCAGATAATGAAGCTTTCAATCCGGGGGATCCTGCCGTGAGAACAATGAACCCAATTACCTCCTGCCGCCTGTGAGATGGGATGGCAGACTCTGAGACAGATGGGAGAGGCTGCACTCGGCCGGCAATCCAATCACATTCATCTCGCTTGCTTCCCGTTTCCCCTGTTCATGTGCTCCGCAGCAACTTATCAACAGACAGGGGCCAAAGAACCTGGGATTGGTACATCGCACACAGCATTTCTGCAAACACACACAAGCGCACTTGTGCACAAACTAATTTCCGGAAGTCCACTCAAGCTCCTACAGTCTTCCTTCTTTTCTGTTCCAAACCGCCGTCAGGTTTCTCTCTTCCTTCACATACGAAACGCCTCCTAATGATCACATGAGCTCGCCCACTTCACCTGCTGGAGGAGGAGAAGGAGGGAAGGAAAAGGGTTCGTGGGCGAGGTAATGTATCTACCTCAATCTTGATCTTCTTATCAGTGATTCAGGGTCTGAGCAGAAAGTGTTCTGATGAATTATGCAAGATCCTCAAGTTTCAGTTTTCTGGCCTAATAACAGTTATAGGTTCTGACTGAGATTGTTCAATGATACGGCCAGGGAAGTCACGGTCTGCATTATCAACCTGTATGGGCATGTGCTTCATGAGGGAAGGAAGTTGTGAAGTTGGAAGATCAGAAAGTTACACAGACATAAAGTTTTGGAGAAGTTTGATACAAACCGGTCAATATTAAACTCTTTTTTTCAAACTCACTCTGCTCCACATGTTTGTTGATTTAATTATTTCCATCAATAACTTGTTTTTTGTTGTTTTTCTTCCTATAGAGGACACCACCTGGACCAGTCCATTGGTGTTTGTGTGTTTCTCTTTCCTGACCCCACCAAACCCAGCCGGTCGAGGCAGATGGCTGCTCATCTGGGTTTTGTTTCTACTGGAAGTTTCTACCTTTTTCAGGGGATTTCTTCGTTTCCACTGTTGCCAGTGTGTTCCTCAGGATGGGAGACTGTGTGGAAGTGAAGATTCAATGCAATTTGCTGGCTTCCTTAAATGGATTGTTTTTTGTGTGCCTGAGACGTTTGTTGTGACATAGTGCTATAAAAATAAACTGAATTGAATTCAAATTAAGGCTGTCCAACCTTTTCACAGATCATCTGAACCATTGTTTCATATGTGTCCCTTGTGCCATTCCTCCAGTTACACTTTATTTCCCTGCCTTTCCTTAGCAATCTGTGAAGCAACAGGACTAGTTTTGAAATATTTAAAAGTGAAGAAAGTTCACTTCTGCTTCTCTACAGGAGTTTCAGCAGAGGCCCCAATATAGAATTGGTCAGGACTTAGATGGCGCTTGAGGGGCAGGTGTGCAACTAGATAATTAGCTGGTGATTATGTGGATGGTGATACAGATTTTGCATAATGCTTCAATAATTTCTGCATGTTTCATGCAAAACATACCCTTATCTCATATCTTCACCCACTTTACTGCCTCTAACTTTGACACCGTGATCAATAGTAATTGACTTAGTGATCGATGTATCTCTTGAAGTTTTCCATCTGCACTGCCACCAGTTAGGTCCACACTGCAGGGCAGTGTATAGTTTGCTGCTGGGGATCTGCATGTTAATGCTGCTAGCAGCTCCCCTGGGGCCCATATAGGTGTTTTTAATGTTAATGAATGTCACAGAAGAACTTCTTGTTGGTCATCCCTACACACAGGTGTGTATGTGTACAGACTTATCCAGCCAAACAAGTCCACTCTTTCCCTCACATTCACACAAACTCACACATGCAGACTGAGTCTGCACACCCACTCAACCCTTGGATGCATTATTGATAAGCTACTAATTACGCTTGTTGCAATTTCAGCTGACCTTTCCCAGGAACATCCTGGATCATTATAGGCTGAATTCTCCTTTCAAATTGCAAAGGTAATCTACAGTCCAGCATCTCTGTTCTGCTTCTATCCAAAACACCGCCACCCTGTCAGACATAATTCACCAACAAGAGACAATGTCTTTCTTGCTTTTATAGTAATGTACAAATGTATTAGATTATGCAAAAACTTTATGTAAGGGAGATAATGCAGAAAAATAAATTTAAAAGAAAGATAGGCTTTACTTGTACCCCATCACAGAGTAAAGCGGGGACTTGGAAATACCCTCTATCCATCCATCTATCCATCTGTTCATCTCGTGAGCTGGATAACTTTAAAATTAAAATTAAGTGAGATACCAACCTCGATTATGATGTGTTTGGCTGAATCTCTGCCTGCATACAGTATGTGTGTGTTTACCAGTGGTTTTTGCTACAAAGTATGAACCGTCATGTTTTTAACCAAAAAAGTAAGGACACTGTCTTTGTAGTACTACTACACTCTACTCATTAGGTTTAAAAGTATGGTGTGACTTAAGCTTTAGTTAAAGTTAGGGTTAGGTATAGACTAGTAATGGTTAGGGTTATGGAAAATGTCTGGGTTAGGCATAAATCCAGTTACAAAAATGAATGAAAATCAATACAAAGTCCTCAGTTTGATGGAAGTACAACGTGTGTGTGTGTATGTGTCTGGTGTAGACATGTTTTTGCGACATTGTGGGCCACTTTTCTAGAAAAACATAGTCTTGTGGAGACCCAGTGATCCTCATGGGGACCAAAGCCTATTCCCCACAGGTACAGATACTGATTTATGGTTAGGTTAGGTTTGTTTTCTGTTTCATTCATTCATTCATTCATTCATTCATTCATTCATTCATTCATTCATTCATTCATTACCATTGTTTAACCTCTCTCTTTCAAGGGAGGTCTGGGCCTGAAGGCAATGTATTGTACATGTTTTTGGGGTGTGGGGAAAACTGGAGTACCCATTCAAGCACAAGGAGAACATCCAAACTCCACACTAAAAAACTCCAGGTCTGAACTGGGGATCGAACTCAGGGCCTTCTTGCTGTGCGGGATCAGTGCTAATCACTGATCTATCGTGCTGCCGATTCATTCTAAACAAATAAAAAGGTAAAATATATATTTGATCATTTATCTGAAAAGTCTTTAAACTTCATGCAATCTACACAAATAAAGAAGGATGTTAGTCACTATAACAGCCTTTATTCTGACAGAACACTGAACAGACCATGCTGGCATGTAAAAATCAATTTGTATGATATTTTCAACAAACACAAAGATTTTAGCAGCAGGCCTGTTCTCACTGCTAAACTTGAAGATCAATGAGAAGCATTACAGCGGACACAAATCCACCAAACTTCCTCTCAAATGTAGGCGTGCAGTAAAACGTCAATATCAACTGAGTGAAACTTCACCGATCTTTGATTCAAGGGGGTCAGTCTTTTGAGTCTTTAAAATTTGGTTGTGGGAGGTTTTTACTTATTTCTATTATGAATTTGAACTTATCTGTCCTGGATCAGATGAACAGCCAAAGTGGTTTCTTTTCTGGCAAAGTGTTTTCTCAAATCAATGAGCAGTTGATAAAGGTCAGTGGCACTGCAGAAATTGTTTTTAATGTTAGCTTTTGACTCAAAAATAATTCAGGATTGTATTGAAAATGTAATAATGGATCACTGCTTTTTTTTTGGCTTACCTTTAAAAGTTCATTCTTTGTCTACAAAACATATTTTTTTTGGACAAAATCTACAATTCTTCCTATAAAAAAGAATGTCTTTTATACTTGAGTAGTTATTTCACTCTACTGCAATGAGAGTTTGTTTGCGATGAGAGCTGACTCAGAATGACAATGCAAAAAAGGATGGGACAAAAAAAGTGATGGAACAGCAGTTAGTTGGTGGTGCCGTGAACCAGGTGAGGCAGAGCAGTAAGGGACGACACCGGCCAAAGGATTAATGGTCTCAGGGGAAGCCAAGGTAAGCCTGCTGCTCCCGCTTGACATCTTTGCACTTGTAAGAGCACAGAAATGAACCAGGCAGTGTGGAGAGAAATGGACAGGGTGCTTCCATCAGTCCCATTTAACAATGCATGTAAAGCTAACAAAAGAAAATGCAGGGGGGTACTCTCTCATGGGCACACAAGTGCAGAGTTCCGTGCAACGGATTATTACTTAAAGTCTATAGCGTGAATTAAACAAAACATTACACAGAATAGGTCTTAAATTCTGCTGGCTACTGCTGACAACAGAATGTGCACAGCAAAAATAAACAATTATGCAGCTTCAGTATTATTTAGTGATTAAAATAAAGACATGCTTGAATTGCAATGCTTCTCCTAAACATTAATGTACTATTTAGGGGTATTGTTTTACATTACTGAGCACATTAAACCTCTTCACGCTGGACGATGACAACATTCAGTCAAATTGTAGGTGCTTTTCAGGGTTGTGTTCAGAATGCAGTGGGCTCAACTCTTAAGTTTCTGTTTTCAAGCTATATACAGGACATGATAAATGTTTCCTAATATGCTGATGATAGTTATATTTATCCATGAAACCTAATGAACCCAATCAGGTAGTTAAATTTCAAGTCTGTCTTAGAGACATAAAAACATTGAGAGCTCCTAGTTTTCTGCTTCTAAACTCAGACAAGACAGATGATTTGGATTGCATGTGCTTTTTGGGCTTGAGCATCTTAAGAACAAATTCTGAAGTCTCTCACTTTCTCTGGATGAGATTCAGTTGGCCTCTCCAAAATATAGAACCTTTGGTGTTATTTTTAATCAGGATATGTCATTTAACCTCCATATTAAAAATGTTACTAGGACTCTTTTGCCTTTTTGCCTTTGCAATATCACTAAGATTAGTGACATATTTTCCCAAAAAGACGCAGAAAAGCTGATCCATGTATTTATCATGTCTAGTCTGAACTATTGTAATGTCTTATTATTATCAGTGTGTCCAAAACACTTTTTAAAGAGTCTTTAGTTAATCCAGAGATCTGTAATCTGTGTTTTTTTTTTCAAACTGCATAAAGGTAGCGCAACTGTGTTTGCGCAAGACCTGTTTATCTGTTCACCCCCATGCTTGTTATGTGTGCCTTTCTCTTGAATGGGTGTTCCTAACTGCAATTTTGTTCTGCATTGCGTCTCTGATGTTGTCTGTGAATGACAATAAAGCTGATTCTGATTCTGTAAGAAGAGATCATATTTCTCCAGTTTTAGCTTCTCTCCACTGGCTCCCTGTCAAATCCAGAATAGAATTTTAAATCTTACTTCTAACATACAAAGCTCTCATAAACCAAGCTCCATCTTATATTAAAGATCTTATTGTTCCATATTTTCCTAACAGAGCACTTTGCTCTCAGACTGCAGGTTTATTTGTGGTTCCTAGAGTTTCTAAAAGTAGAATGGGAGGCAGAGCTTTCAGTTATCAAGCTCCTCTCTTGTTGAACCAACTTCCAGTTTCAGTCCGTGAGGCTGACACTCTGACTACTTTTAAGATTAGACTGAAGACTTTCCTTTTTGATAAATCCTTTAGTTAGGGTTGGTTTGGGTTTCCTGAACTATCCCTCAGTTCTGCTGCTATAGGCTTAGACTGCTGGAGGACAAACTGATCACATTTCCTCACTCTGTCGTCTTTATCTCTACTCTCCATGTTTGTATTTGGTTTTATATCTACCAATAACATATGGATTTTGTTTTTCATAAAAACAATTCCTTGAACAGACATCCAGCATTTCTGTCTCCTGTCCTCTCAAACTACAGCTAGTCAAGGCAGATGGCTGTTCCTTTCAACTGTTGCCAGTGAGCTGCTCATGATTGTCAAGTAAAGAGTCGACACAATCTGCTGGTTTCTTTAGATAAGTTTTACTAATTGGCATTTTATAATGTATGTCAATGTTGTCGTACATTGCCCTGAAGGGACTTTGGTTGTAAATTGTTGTTATTTAAACAAACTGAACTGAATTGAATATGTCTGGGTCCTGAGTAGAGCATGAGGGGAAACAACATGCAGCATATCCACGACGTGTGGCTTGGCTGTCAAGAATTTCATGCAGAGCTGCTCACGTTGGCCTCTTGCATGGCTACAATCAAGACATCATAGATCACTACAGAGGCAGCATCACGCTGGTTTTTGAGCACATAGCTACACCCTGACATGGTGCAAGACTTGTGCCAGAGTGGGTGTGAAGAACATTTTGAAGGTGATGCAGAAAAAAAAGCAGGGTAAAACCTATTTGGCAAGTACTAAAAGCATAGCAGCATCATAAGTACTTTCACACTAAAGGAGGTTTTCCAATTTCGCTGTGATCGAGCAAAATTCTAACAAGTTGTGCAGATTGTAGCAGGGTCATTATCTGGCGTGAAGAGAGCCATGTGAACAAATTGTCTAGCCTACAGGTACTTTGGCCTTCGGTAGTGAGAGATACCTTGGAGCCTTTTTGACCAGGATATGTCTTTTAGCACACAAAAAAAGCAAATTTCAAGGGCTCCTTCCTTCACCTGCACAGTATTTTTAAAATTAGGAGTCATACAGAAAAACGTACCCATGCATTCCCCCATTTTAAACCAATTGTAGCTATTTGCTCCAAACTATGTGAGATTTGAGCTGTATTTTCTTCCTAAAAGCCGTGTTTTTTTAAAGGCACTGCTCATTGGCATTCAGGAGGATATTTCAGCGAGTGGTTTCTTTTAAATTCAATGTCTATATTGTATTTATATGACCTCTTTTAAATCTCTACAGTGCTCCACATGCAGCCTACTTTCCACCTTATTTATAAGCAGTGATGAGGAACTATGTATTATGCATGTTCTGTCAGTGGCAATATTAAAAAGCAGGCCCAAAATATCATAAGCGCTGACAGCGGTTCAGGGCTACACGATGCCAGGGCCCGTCCAGATGTTCCCGTACTGTATCATAGCGACATAGGCATGCTCTCTCCATGCTGCTCAACAGAGACTTATGCCTCGACACACACCAAATGTCAGTGACTCATAAGTCAGATGCTGCTGCAACATGCTCAGAACACACCAACGCATACACACACACCATAATAGCTCAAAAATAGATGCTAAATATACATATTTTCATCAGACTCTTGTTTTATTCCTAGGACACATCATAGTATTCAAATTAGCCTACTTCACAAAAAAGCCCCTCATAAATATGTACAAAAACATGTTGGATGGGAAAACATTTGCATGATTTTAAATGTGGCTGCACCAGTGACTGTAGAAATAAATTGTAACATATTTTTGGTGCAAAACAGAAAGAATGAACTGGTGCCTTGTAATACAGATTGTGCATAAACTGTAAATTGTAAGGGGTAATGAAAAGGTCATTCACTAACAAAAAGGAAGTCGACGCACAAGTGGCTCACAGTAAAATACCACTGATAGTCACAGCATGGTGACTCCAACACATCCTGTTTTAAAAGGACAAAACTTTAATAATGAGTGAGAGCGGTTAAATGTTGAAAAAGCTGTTTTAACTACATCACTGTGCCTTAATAAGTGATGTCACATTGCTCTCAATATTGGGGTATTTAAAAAAAATAACATTTTAAAACAGAATTCAACCCAGTTCATTTGTAATCTGAGTCTTCAAAAACAATGCAGAAAATATTTTTTTGAATGTTTTTTTAGTTGTTATTTAAAGCACATGCAGTCCCAACTGCTTGTCTTTGGGGTGTGCATGCTTCTTCAGTGTGAAGCCTGCAAGGTCACAAACACATGATGCTTCCTGGCAAGAATGGGTAGAACAGGTAGATGAAGGAATAAAGGGATGAAAGTTGATGGAGTTCTCCAGCCATGTTTAAAGGAGACATACAGTATCATGCTTTTAATTGAAATCTTTTTTTCTCACATTTAAATCATTCATTTGGGGTCTATATAAGTGGAACTGCAATGCTTTGGTCTGAATTCCTTCTTATTGTAACTCTACAAGCCCCTCTTTCACTCTTTTTCTGAGGTGTGTCTCAGATCAACTCATTTTGAGGCTGTCTCTTTAAATTCAAACAAGGTGCTTCCCACCGCGTCCAGCTTTTAGAGCGGTCTATTGTACTTTGATAGAGGTGTTTACTACATAGTGGTGCAGAAACACTTAATGTACAGTCAAGCAACAGCCTTACAGTCTTACATGTTGGAGCCAGAGTGTGACCCAGAACCAGAGGAGAATGAGGACCACCAAACTGTAGTTGGGAGGTCCAGATCTTATTGAGAAGTAATAGTTCAGAAAACGTCACACAAAATAGACAAAACTCAACCTGAACTGAATATAAAGGTATCTACGCATCACAAAGAGAGGCTAAATTAAACTTTCCTGCACTCCTAGTGACTACAAAACTAAATGCATTTAATGGCTAAAAAAGTGGATTTGGCATGATATGTCTCATTTAAGACTTATAGGTTTGCCAGTGCACTGGTTTGCCATGTTTGTTTCTTGACCCCGTGGGGACCTTCCATTGACTTCCATTCATGTTTTTTAGACTTTATAGCCTAACCCTGATCATATACCATAAAATTAACTTCACAGGTACATACCTGACCCTAAAACTAACCTAAACCTTGGTCCTAAACTTAACCCCACACCTGAAATGTGCGTTTAGACCCATGGGGACCTGGCATTGGTCCCCATGATTCACTTCGGTCCCCATGAGGCTGATTTTTTTGGTAAAAGATTCCCCACGTTGTAGGAAAAACCTGTCCACACACACACAGGTTTGCACGGCTATCTAATTGGGGACATTTCATTGACTTCCATTATATTTCTACAGCCTAAAGCCTGACCACAAACCCTAAGGCTAACCTCACAGGTAACCTGACCCTAAAACTAACCTAAACTCAATTCACACCTTAGTCCTAAACTGAACCCCCGACCCACCAATGGCATTTAAACCAAACGGGGACTCGACTTTTGTCCCCAAATGACTGGTGTCTGAGCTGGTTGAAGTCCCCAAAATGGATGCAATCAAACCCACACACACACACACACACACACACACACACACACACACACACACACACACCTACCCTGGGACAACAGCTGCTGCCGTCCCGAGTTTCTCCACAGGCATTAAAGGGAACAGTAGTTTAGGTGGAGATGCTCCTGCCAAGCAGAGAAGCAACTCGGGGAAGGGGACAGGGAGGCTTGTTGTGCCAGCGGGGTGGCTAAGCCTGCTGAAACCCTGGCCAGCCAATTACTTCCTCCAAATGCCAAGCTAGCTATCTAATAGAGAAACCAGGGACCCCACACTGTTAGGTCCCCTCATATGTTTACAGGTAGGCATTTTTCTGTCCGTTCTGGCAGTGGCGATAATTCTATCTGAACCAATTAGTTTAATACTACAGATTTATCTTAGAGCTCTTGTTTTTCTCTTCTATCCATCCACACATCCAGCTCGTGGTCAGGCCGAACCCTTTAGCCTGCTTGCAGAGAGAGAAACTGCTTCATAGAAAAGTTGTGAAAATAGCCGAGCTCAGAGAAGGCGGACCCCTATAGTTCAGGTACCTAATCATTCTGTCCACGTTCCTGCTGTTCAGATAAGCAGCACAGTGCCTCCAGTGAGCCTTCCCTCCATCGACGGCATACATACATTTTAACACAGCTAATTTGTGCAGGTTGTGCTGCAGTTGCACACCATTTAGAGATACACTTTGAATTTCACTGGAGAACCAGTGGACCATATGGCAGGATGGAGATCAAAATAAATAGAGCTGCTAGAACCCAGGAGAAATGAACCTAAAATACATGTTGTTTCAGAAAGTAATGTTCTCTGTCAAAGCTGCTGAAGTAGCAATCAGCAGAGGCAATACTCTAAATGTTACATGGCAGCTTATCCTGTGAAATGAAAGTGATCGTGCTTTGCAACACGCTCCCAGGAAGATTACATGTAATTAAGTCTTTTCATTTTTGGTTTTAAAGAAATGCGTGGATTTTGTAAGACGTTAAGTCAGAAAACAAAATGCATCAGAAAAACAGTTAGCTGAGGATGTTTACTTTAGCACATGTGACAGGTTCTTTCCAGCTTCTTTTTCCTTTGTGTTTACAGAACAATTTGTGAGAGTCCACTGTACCAACTTTGCTCTAACAATGTGTTATCAGACAGAGAAAAACAAGAGAGGATCAATAGGAGCTGTGCACATGTATAATTTGCAGGACCAGCATCTGGCTGCTAACAAATAATAATAAAAAAATCATCCTGTTTTCATGTTGCACTCGAGGATATTGAACAATTTTGTTGGAGGTAGGCGACTATTTTCACCAAATCCTGGCTCCAGGTCAGCCGCAATGATTGAAACTCTGTGGGGGTACACCGCACTGTTCCTGTGTAAAAGGAAGGGGGGGTTCTTCTCCAGCTGGTTCTTCTCCATTAACCAGCTGGGTCCCACAGCCTCCCCCCCCCAAAAGCAGTCAGTATGGACCACATGGTCTCAAACCATCTGAAAGGTGCCATTCAGCCTCACGCAGCTAGTCGCAATCACACAAACACACTAAAGTCTAAGCCGTCACACAGGCTTATTCTGCTGTTAATACAGAACAGTCTACCATATTTTCCGGACTTTTTTTCATAGTTTGGCTGGTCCTGCGCCTTATTTTCCAGAGCGACTTATGTATGTTTTTTTTTCTCTTCATGACACATTTTGGACTGATTGATACTGACTGGACCAAAGACTAAACATTACAGTCTGCAGCCATGAGATGGCGCTATAGGATTGTGAAGCACAATCGTATAGCAGGCAGTTGGAAGGAATGTGACGGGCCTGACCACGGACCTGCAAGGAGGAGAGGTTTCCTTACTAAACTGAAGAAAACTAATCGGATGATTTATTTATTTAACCAGGCAAATCCCATTGAGATCTCAGATCTCTTTTTCAAGGGTGGCCTGGGCCTGAAGGCGGCCTATTGTACATGTTTTTAGGGGTGGGAGAAACCGGAGTACCCGGAGAAAACCCACGCAAGCACGAGGAGAACATGTTGAATGGATTGGTGAATTTATTGATAATCTGCTCGTTGGAAGGCAGATTCAAGTCGGTTGGTTGTGTTTGTACAGAGAGAGCTGCCTCGTTGTAGATGCCGGCAGCGGATCAATATTTCAAACACGCATCTTTTTTGCGACTCAAATAATAATGAACTACACCAAACTCGAAGGAAAATAACTAAAAACTGTATCGGATCATCCAGCAATATGAGGCTAACAACAAGTACAAACACTGGTTGCAGCTTCATTGGTTTCAATTACAGTGTGCTGGTTTAGCTGTGTTTAAATGTAAAGAAATTGGGGAAAATTCAAAGGACCACAAACCATTTTGCTACAGTACCTGTAACAGTGATTCAGGATGCATCTATCATCCCTACATGGAAGGATTATTCTTTATCACTTTTCCCTAACGAAGATGTAGGTTAACAGCCGGATTCGAACAATTAGCCGAATTTAACCAGAAGAAGTGCAACTGTAGATTTACGTCTGCTTGAAAATTTTTATCGGATGTAGAAGAACAACAGGGCTTGATCTGCACTTTCTGTCCCTAAATGTATTCAGTAAACCTTGTATTGCTTGTACTGGTAGCTTTACGCGTATCACATCCACACTGGCCTCGTACAGCATTCCACTTCAGTCATTCACACTCACACATATATTATTACTTAAACAAGTTTGGAACATCATCATTAAGTTTCAATTAATTGATGCCGAAGCAGGGGTTTGAGTGATAAAAACACAGACAGACACGCACACAATAGATGCCTCAAGGCACCGACAAAAATAACAACCTTTTTTAGGATTCTGCCTGCTTTCCAAATCTGTTGAAAACCTCGAGCCTCCAGTCATGTTTCAGCTAAACTTTCCTGTATTTCCAGAAGTCGGATGTGTAAAAACAACGTCATTTTCTGTTAATATATTGCCACTGACTCTCTACAATCATTTGAGAGAGCGGCAGAGGATATATTTAAATAATATGCATGACGTCATGAGTGGAGATCACCATTAGAAACATAAGATGTGTTACAGGAACTAAACTACTCTTGATACAAAACATTGAGGTGCTTGTTACGTTTTCAATATATTTGTGCAGCAGCAGGGCTAGGCCACTTCTGTGGTTTTGGCTTGCAAAGAAATTGGATAGACGCAAATACTTTATTGTTTCTTAATTGTATTTTAGTGTCTATGAAAAGAAGAAATTGAACTTAAAAAATAGGTTACTTGTCATACATGCTTTTCTTTATTGTTCAGTGTAAACGCCATTAGCTTACAGTAATTAAACTGTAGTGGTTGTTGTTTTTAGTTGCATAATTCAATCAGATTTTTGAATGCAGAAAAAAGACCACATTGACACTTTGCACTGTGGGCATTGGTATTCTGTATAATGTGAACTTTTGAGCCAAAGCACATTTGGCACAGAAGTCATTTGCTCGCAGAGTTTGGCTCTGAGTCTCTTCTGGAACAGGTCACTGAGGGGAATGAGACGGACATGTGATCTGCAGCAAAGGCAAAGGGGAGAAGGAGAGGAGCAAGATGTTGGTAGGGGAGGATCTGAGTCACATGGCAGACCTCAAGACCTTGTGGTGGAGGTGGCGCAGTTCCCCTGAGCTACAGTTACCCTTTAGCTGCAGTCAGGCAGACCAGGCTGGCTGGACAGAGGTAGGTTTTAGGGGAGTTTAAAACACTCAGGAAACAAGATGAGTGAGCTGAAAAGAGAATATTGCATTGAATCCTAATATGAGATCACAGCTGAGCTGACGCAGAGGTAACATTTACTGCCAGCAGCGTACAAATATGCATCTGTATCAAAGGCAAAATATTGTGATCTTTGATTATTCTCTCTTTCACCTTCATTAATGCCATCCAGATAGAAGGCAAGGCAGCTTGACATGCCCACATGAGCCAAGAAAAAATTTCACAGACAACTCTGGTGAGATTGTGCAGGATTTTGACAGAACCCTTTGTTTCCTCTGTCTTATTGCTCTACTCTGGCTTCCAGTTGTAGGTCACTTTCATTTCACACTGACATGCAGCTCTCTGTTGTCTGTTTCCAGCTTTTTATGTTCTGATGCTGGTCAGTATGACAAGAATGGAAATAGGTCATTTGTCCTTTTTGTGTGTGTTATAAAGATTGGGGAATTAGAAAAAAAAGCATGCCCCCCCCCACACACACAAAAACACAGACACACACCCCTTAACTTAAACCTAACCACCCCAGTACAGACCTGACCCTACCTAGGGGTGTAACAATACATCAATCTATATCAATATATTGATTTGAATGGTTCATGATTCATTTCAATCGAGGCAAAATGAAAATATTGTCCTATATCGTCATCATGGGAATCAATATGATATGCCCATCTAACACAGTAATTGTGTTAGATGGGCATATGATATTGCATTACTGTATATCAATCGCTGACATGTGAGTTGAACTGAATCAAAATCATATCGTGACAGACATTGTGATATCGAGAAATATCAAATCATCATCCAAACATATCGATGTAATATCCTATCATGATAAAGCTGGTGATTCACACCCCTAACCCTAACACTAACCTGAAACTAAACTCAATTCACACCTTAGTCCTAAGCCTAACCCCTGATCCATCATTGGTACTGTATTTTCCCCAAAGGGGACTTTTGTTCCCATAAGTAGCAGTGGGTCCTTACAAGGCTGTGTGTACCAGAAAATAATTAAAAAATCATCCTCACCAGGTAACACAAACATGTACTCACACACAAACACACATTTGTTCTTCTATCCTCGTGGAGAATTTGTACTGACTTCTATTCATTTACATGTAATTTCAATAGCCTAACCCCGGATTTACACTACATGCGTCTCCGCTCCGCTGTGCTGTGGTGCGCAGGTCGCAGCCGTTCGTTTGACACCCAATTTATACAGCCTCTGCT
The DNA here is from genome assembly GCA_032275365.1 of Anablepsoides cearensis. NCBI lineage: Eukaryota > Metazoa > Chordata > Actinopteri > Cyprinodontiformes > Rivulidae > Anablepsoides > Anablepsoides cearensis. The sequence goes on along the minus strand of JAUBOC010000103.1, from coordinate 16,636,005 downwards.
GCGCTCAGGTCCGCTCAGGTCCGACAGACAGGACGAGGCGTGAGCAGGAAGGAGATCACACGATAAATCTAGTGATAAATGTGGAAGCCAGAGCAAAAAATAATAAATTCTGTGAAAGATGAACTCCAAACACAGCTGAAAACATTGATATAAAGGCTTTTGATGTCTAAGGTTGAAACAGTATTGCTCTCGTCTTTTGGAAACGTCTGATTTCAAAATAAAATCCATGTGTATCGTGTGTGTACAGATGCTTCATGCTACATGTTGCTATCGGCTTCCCAAACTGATCGATACATTCTGACAGCATTTGTGTAGAAATATATCCATATATTGATTAATATAGCTGCAGTTTCTACAGCGTAATGGTGTCTTATTTTGTAAATCCGGAAGTTGTGCTCGTTCCTCTTCCTGTTGGTATGATGTAATCTTAGAAAATTGACTCCGGCACAGCTCCGGCATCCGGCAGAAATAGGATCGGTTCTATATTTGACGGATTGCCGTCCGCTTGCCGCCGCCCGCCGCCGCTGTGCGGAGCCAGTGTAAACACTCTCATTGATTATAATGGGTGAGTATTTGCTGCAGAGGTTGGACCGGAGTGGAGCGGAGCGGAGCCGTAACGCATGTAGTGTAAATTAGGGGTAACCCTGACCCCTTACCATAAACCTAACCCAAACTCAATTCACATGTTAGTCCTAACCCTAACCTCTGACGCACCAATGGTATTTCCCCTGATGGGGACTGGGCTTTTGTCCCCATGAGGCTCCTTAAGTTACCAGTTAGACCAAGAAATTGTGCAGCCTAATGGTAAAAACAGCAATCAAGGAATGATTTTGATGAAATTGCAATTATAATAAAATTGCATTGTTTCCACCATGAGTTGATGTGTGGCAAATTCTTATCAGTAGGATCACTTTGTTTATTTTAATGAGACGAAAAGCTACAAATAAAGTCCTGTTTCTCAGTCATGCAGAGATCCCATTTCTCAAGATAAATAATTCAGATTGTACACGCTGGCAGGACGAGAATAGATTCCTAAAATAACAAGAGGGGGGGGGGGGGGTAGGAAAGTGTGAGGTAACTATCCAAAGGGGCCGACAGGCAGCAAGGCAGAGACTTCAGTATCCCACAGCATCCCAGCCTCCAATTCCTCCTTGTCCTTCTTTTCATGTTATTGCTGTTCAACAGCCATAATTTCTCCTGCTGTGCACCCCAAAGTTGATGCCCTCCTGTCTTATGTCTTGATTAAACAAGTCTCTCCTGTCATCCGCTGATTCGCTCACTGTCAGATTTGAACCGCCATGAATGAAAAGACCGTTTCACAATAAGATGTCAAATCAACTAAAGCACATTTTCCTCCAGCAGTCAAAGTAAGATGGTTGCAGCAGCGCTTCAGGGTTTCACTTTACCATTCAAGAATCAATCCCTGCTTCCAATCCAGCTTATTAGGTTGATGTGTGCCAGCAGTCCAGGCAGGCAGCTGTCCAGGGCTCTACCTTTCCCCGAAGCACAACGATGCTGCAACAGCTCCCCGGTTCCCTGATAGCATTAATGCTAGGCAGATGTCCCTGAACTAGCACAGACATTTTCTTAATATCAGGGTGGTGGACTGGCCTCTTTTCTCAGCCCCTGCTGAATTTCTCCCCTGTGGCTTTTAAGAGCAACATAATATTGACCCACAATATCTTCCACTCCAACAACCGCCAAGCCATTCCCATCCCTAATGGTAGGAAAATCAATAGGTAACGAATGGGTTTATTTATATTTCAACCAACGGTGGGTTGTGTTTTGGTTTTTTGACAAGTTTATTGCTGTGGGGCATATGGAGCGTGAACGAAAAAAAGATGTGAGATTTAATATGATAAAAAACACATATTTGTAGATTTCCATCATTTGTTGTCAAACATCTGGTCCAGATGGGGATCTTTACCTTATCGCACCAATGCTCCACCCCTTTCATTAGTCTAAGTCAAACTCTGAACCTAATCTCAAATGGAAAGACAGTTTGGCTCTTGGATCTCTTCAAATAAGTCTCTCTATTTTTAAAGTCCTCTTTGAAGTTCTTGTTCTTTAAGACTGGGTCGAGTGTCAGGTCAAAGTTTCTACAGCCAAAGGTACAGCTGTCATACATAAAGGCTTGTTCTTCTCTTTTCTAATTCTTCCGTTCAGCCTCAACTATTGATACTTTAGGGAGGTTTTTTTTTTTGTTTCTTATAAAGAAGCAATAGAACGATCAGTTCTTGGACCTGGCCCCAAGCTCAGAAGAATTAAAACATCTGGGCTTTTAATTAAGACATTTTTTGAACAGAGTCCGATTTGCCAGTGAACCTTGACAGCGTTAGTCTATCTGAAAGACTTATTAAAAGAAATAGTCTTTTGAAATGTAGTTCTGTTGAAGGGTTATGAACAATTAATATCTTAGACAGATACCTCTTTGAACTACCTCAGTTTGAAGGTAGAAAGTTTAACTCCAGACTAGACTGACAGGTTAACAGCTAGTTTATGTGGGGCCAACATCACAAAGAACTACTACCATTTTAACCCTCTGATGTTATCAGAGCACATTTTGAGTCCCTATAACTTACTTGTAGGGTACACGTCATGAAGTGGATAAATTATGAATTATTAATAAATCATAAGATATCCAGCCTTGGAGTAGCCCCTTCAAAAGAAGGAAAAACTTTATAAATCTAGGATCTATATGATTATCAGTCATAAATTACTCTAAACTGAGTTAATATCGTTGATGAAATATAGAAATTACATAAAAGCACAAAACAACTGAGTTAAATACCAAGTAAATGAGAGCCAGTATCAAGGATACGGATAATGATACTTTTTAATAATTAAAGGGGTTATATTATGTGTTTCTCAGGCATATATTTAAATACTTTACCATAATAAAGTATCTATGTCCCCTTTA
>JAUBOC010000103.1:16606261-16620342 GCA_032275365.1 Anablepsoides cearensis | reverse complement strand
AAGAAATCAATATATAAATTACAAATACATAAATTAACTACAAATAAAATATGGTAGAGAAAGTACTTGCTATTTGTTCAAACAGTGTTTATAAAAATACAAACTTGATGAAAGACAGGCATTTTTCCTGAAAGGATTTAATCGGAAGTATCACAAGTTAGACAGTAATATAACTCGGGTTTGGAATGGCTGATTTGCCTCAGATGATCCCACCCACCTTCCAATTAAACCAATAGAAAACCAACAGGTTTGCATCAGTCCCACCAGTCTTCAACTGGAAGGAGATGAAGACGTGTGATCTTAGCTATTAGCATTACCTTTTACTAATTTTTTATGTATTTAGTGAATTAGAATTAGCGGAGCTAAAATTCTTGTTTATCGGACTAGTGGTTAGTGAACCTATCCTTTTAGTTAGCTGTGCCCACCACTGCTGAAATGTATTTTAAAGCTGTAAAATGTATGTGTGTGTAGACTATATATTTCTATTTTGGAGCGGCTGAAAGGGAGCTAGCAGGGATACATGTGTGTGTCTAAGTGAAAAAGGCCAAGATAGTCCTAATAAAAGTGAATCCAGCCACAGGAGGAGAGAGATCAATGAAGGCCTATTGATCCAGGCCCTTGGGCTGTGGAGAGTGTCTGGCTGGGAAGAATTCTCTGGTTAGGAGGCTCACTCTAATCCACTGGACCCTGATAAGAATGGCATTGCCTGGATTAGATGCCTCTGTCATCACAGTCTTTGTGTCACGCTCTCCTCCTCACCCAATACAACCTTTTTTTTCATTATTGTTGTTCAAGCTGAACTGGTTTTCCATACTTATGACCCAATTTATTTTGTGGGAAAAGTTTGAGTCATGAAGTTATTTTTGATAAGATGCTGCTGCACCTTTTAAAATTATGCATGCTAAGTATGTCTTCAGTTTTTGCATTTGCAAATGCATTTCTGTAATATTGCAGCACAACATACACAGAGCTGATGGTAGCACTAAATCTGCATATCACCAAATCCAAAACCAAAAGAATGAGCAGTAAAATTTAGCCAGATTTCAATAAATCATGCCCAGAAGTGTCCCAACTTTTCAACAACTAGTAAAAAGCAAGAGAAAGTTATCACTATACTTATATTTAGTAGTAGCTATTAGTTTATTGTTAAAACAATTAGCTTTTTCTAAGCATCCCAATAAAACCAGTAAAAGCTATCAGACATGGTATTGCTTTAGCTACATATGTTTTGACCCTTCTTCCTGTCTTGGACCTTCTTTTCTCGTCCAATTCCAGAACAGGGATGAAAAGGTCATGTTTAAAGAGAGGGCAATCCAATAAAAGCATGACATGTTCAAGGAGAAACACTATAATGCGATTTTAAAATGTCTTAATAACATGGTGATGTATGGAAGACAGGCCCAGGCCCAATTTATTAAGTGCTAAATGTATTAGTTTTCACCTTAAGGAACTGAGTAACCTTCCTTAGCTGAAATGATTTCAAAAATTTAGCCACTGTAAATAATAACCAGCAGTAGCTAAGTCTTTGAGGGAAAATGAGGAGGATGATCCTCTTGTGAAGGTTGTGGTTTCAGCTTCTTGTTTCTTGAGTGACTTCCCGTCTACCAGTGCCTTCCTCTTAATGTGAGCTACTGTGTGATTTTATAGCAAGGAAATGTCAAGCCACAGGATGCACTGCTCCTCAGCTTGTATGGACAGATTACAGAATCTGCTGCAGTAAGACTGCAGATGTGTTCAAAACTCCTTGTGAGACTGAAACATCGTCAAGTAGGATGACAAAAACAAATCCACTGACCTTTTTAAAGTTAAAATCAGTTTTATTGGTATTTGAAGTTATGATGATGGAAGGCGGTGAGGTTGTAGAGTCAGAATGACTGCAGAGCTGAAACATGGGTAGACATGAACACCGTTGAGACTATGGGTGACCCAATACAAGTTTTTCTCAAACCAAGTACAAGTACGAATACTTCAGTTTGGGTACTTGCTGATATTGAGTATCAGTACAGAGTTAGATCTTAAACATTACACAACAACTTTAAACACATTTCTTTAATTTCACTGATACCAGTATTGGGGCACAACTAGTTTAGACTAAGAGTGTTTCCAGATTATACATTTGCATGAATATATCTACACTATGCATCGCAAAATACTGATTTTGAGCCTATGCATTAGTAACTGGTTGTGTCTCAATTCATGGGCAGCAGACTACCTAGACCATTGGTTCCCAGAGTTGAGGTTGTGACCCACAATAGGGTCCCAAAACATCAAGGTGGGGTCCTGAAAATATTTTCTGAAGTAATTATAATATAATTTTCTAATATTATTAGAAAATAACAACTAACATTTTTTTCTTTGCCTTTGTCGTTACAAAAGAGTAAGGTTAGTATACTTAAAATTGACAAGAAAAGTATAATAAATATTGTTACTATGGTCTTATTTTTGTGACATGAAAACAATGTTTATGATCCAACAACAGTTGGAGGCTCAGGTCTCTGCTGTTAGTACTTTGAGGGTCAAAGGCTGAAAAGTTTGGGAACCACTGACCTAGACCTTGGCCCACAGATGTCACACCCTACAAAGTCCATGTAGGCTGCATAAACAGCTGTGAAATGAGGTCTAGTCTTTGAATGATGTATGATTGCATGACCACGCACTACCCCCGTTACTAAATTGATCTGTTTTATACAACCTGCCTTCAGACTTAAAGTGCATTGTATTCACATGAACTGAGACAGCCATCAGTGCAGGGCAGTGACGTAAGCGGCCAAAAAAATGTGGACTTTGAAAGACGCAGGCACACTGAATTGAGACACAGCTTCTGTAAAAAGGTCAATGAGACAAACTCATATATAACTTTTACAACCTCGTGTTGACTCATAGAAACACTAAAAATGACCTATTTTATATTTCAGACTAAAGAAGATTCTATCCAGTAATTCGATTTAAGTTTTGATGCATGATGGAGGAGTCCAAATCCATGGCTGTGGCTCTTCCACCATCTCAGCTTTCTCCACAGGGAGCCTGTGTGTGGGAGGATACTCTCTCCAAAGCTAGTTACTGCTCAGCCTACATCATGCCAGCTTAATGGTCTATTTATAATGCCCGAGAGCAATGCATTATGGTCCCGAACAATCACAGCTGATGGCTCTCGGTTTGTTGAATTTCCCTTAAACACAAAATGAAAATTAAATGTATACTGTCCATTTACAGATGCATCCTCACATCTGCACAACCGAAATTGAAGTTATAAATTTAAAGTGCTTTTACTAGAAAAGAAAAAAAAATCATTAACATGTATAATGTAGAGCCTGTTTTTTTACAAGGTGGAGCAGAATTAAGGAACTGAATGAAACTATGAGTAAGTGTTTGTTATTGTAATTACAAAAAAGAAGTGATCATGTGTGGAGGTGGAATCAAATGAGAGAACAATAATTAAAAAAGGGAAAGACAAAGTCAGTAATAACAACTCTTAGATTAGCTAGCTAACCCCATCTTCATGCATTATCTTTTAAACACAGTACAGAGTGAAACACCTGCTCTCTACAAACACTGTATTTACAGTACAAATGAACCATCTGTAGTATACTCTGAAATGCACTGTTTGTATTTTGTGAGAAATCAATTCAAAATTGGCCAAATGATGAAAATGTGCTCTGAACAAATACCAAATTTTGTTATTATTATTTTTTGATAGCCACAATATATTTTTTTTATATTTTGACTTTGCCATGTCTGCCATTTCAGTACCTAGATTTAAGTAATACATACTTATGTATGTTATGGATGAATACTTAATGATGATTTTCTTACTTTTTATGTACTTATGCATTATAATTTAGATTGTAACTAATTTAATAAAGTAAACAGTTTGAATATTTTCAATAAGACCTTTACCGTGTGAATGCTAAAGTGAACTGACCTTGTTTGACTTATCTGTACAACAAAGACCCTCTGATTTCACAACCTGCAATCTGGTCCTAAAAAATCCTCAAAAAAATACAGTTTTGTTTTTTATTCTTGGTATGAGTTTCCGTCTTTCTCCATTTCCTTCTCCACGAGCTGTTGCTGCTCTGAGGGCTTTGACAAATCTAGAGTTCCATATGCTTTTATTGAGCTGCCTCATTTGCCCTGTTCAGCCCCAAGTCAATTGAATTAAAGCTCTTAGCACTACCATGCTGCTTTTTCATATGGAGGGTCAGCTAGCAACCCTAGAGCCTACAGTACATAATGTAGCATGCAATCGGCCAAAGATATCCAGCTGCTTTGTCTCTGTTCATTAATCTTTAATGCTAAAACCTGGCTTTGTTACTTGATTATTTATTATTATTTTTTTTAATAATAATATTGCAAAACAATATTTGTTATTCGAGCTATGTGGTTGATTTGACACATCTAAACTGGATCAGTGGTTTGACAAACAGGAATATTAAATAAGTTTAAGTGATTTATAATTTAAATACACTGGTGCATTTAAAGTATATCTGTAAATTATTAAAAAAAATTAAAAAGTAAAGCAATAGTGCTTTCAAAAATCAACTACATTTTCATTCAAACTCAAACGTTTCTGGTCTTTAATTTTATCTTTCGGGTTATTTACCCATAAACACTACAAATGTTTGTAGTGTTATGGACAGGGTTTCAAGGCGCAGTCATAGGGAGGAGGGCGTCTGGTTCAGAAACCACAGGGTCTCATCTCTGCTTTATGAGGAGGATGGGATTCTGTTGGCATCTTCAGGCCAAGACTTTCAGTTTTCACTGGGGTGGTTTGCAGCCAAAGTGTGAAGCAGCTGGAATGAGAGTCAGTTCCTCTAAATCTGAAGCCATGGTTCTCGACTGTAAAAGGTTGGAGCAATTTAAGTATATGGGTGTCTTGTTCACAAGTAATGGTAGGATAAAGCGGGAGATGGATCGACGGACTGGGGTCTCATCCTCAGTAATGATGGCGTTACTTCGGTTGGTCGTGGTGAAAAATGAGTTGAGTCGAAAAGGAAAGCTCTCAATTTACTTGTCTGTCTAGATTGCAACCCTCACCTGTGGTCATGAGGCATGGATCATGCCCAAAAAAACGAGATGCCGGATTCAAGCGGCCAAAATGAACTTCCTTCATAGCGTGGCCAGGCTCAGCCTTAGAGATAGGGTGATGAGCACCATCATCTGGGTATCGCTTGGAGTAGAGCTGCTGCTGCTCCTCCACATCGAAATCAGTTGAGGTGATTCGGGCACCTGATTAGGATGCCTCCTGGATGCCTCCCTTTAGAGGTGTTCCAGGCACGTCCCACAGGTAAGAGGCCAGACCCAGAACTTGCTGGAGAGATTATGTTTCCTCTATAGACTGGGAACACCTTGGAGTCTCCAAGGATAAGCTGGAAACTGTCAGTGGTGAAAGGGATGTCTGGGTTTCTCTCCTAGACACGTCTCTGAAACCCAAATACGGCTAAGTAACAGAAGATGTATATTTAGTCAGGACACATTTTTCTACAGATAAAAAAACAGTATCTATATTGAAATACTGTAAATCTTTTTTTTATCTCTTCACTCCAAAAAAAACTGTTAAGAAACATCACTTTCTTACAGTACGGCAACTAAATACCTCTAATGGTCATACAATATGTGCAGTGTCTTCTGGCTGTCATTCAGGTTTAATATAGAGTAATGTTTGTGCTGGCATCATTAATACACATTAGCTGGCCATCAAAGCTCATATTGCTCCACGGGTCGGTAACAGGAGCATAAACACCCCTCATCTGACTGGGTCCTTTCAGCTGATATAATTAATATTTCCAATTATTGATCTGAAAGAGTGCTGAGTGGTGACTGTCCAGAGGCCCCGGCTCCAACTAAGAAATCTACACTGTGTATGCATAAGGAAGACGGGCGAGTAAAGAGAGAAAGAGCGACAGTGAGAGTCTTAATGGTTTACAGTTATGAGGAGCTTTGTCGGAGTCAAAGTAATAGTACAATAAAATTAGAAATGAACATCACATTTACAAGACTTTCTCAAAACTGGCTGTTGAGTGTTAAACAAATTTTTTTGAATAATCTCAGCACTTTCACACAAATGTGATGGTATTATAGTTTGGTTTTGCAGTGGTTGTTTTTTTCAACATAGCGACACGTATCTACAGTCAATCATCAGCATACGCTAAAATAAAGAGAGCTTTCTGGGTAAGATATGACCAACTTTTGCTTTAGTTTTTACTTTGCTTAGGAGTAAATCCACAGAGTATTCATGCTTGAATGTTCATCTTTGTGCTTGAACGCGTATTGGGGAATGTTTGTGCAGATGATTTATAATTTACCCATATGTGGAAATGTGCTGGCGGCAGCAGTGTGTTGGTACTGATAAGAAGCATCAGTCAGAGCTTTGGAGATGGCAGCCACTATATGCTTTGGGTTTCCCATCAGAACCAACAGGATTTAGAACTCGAGTCACTGACATGGACTAAAAGACACCTGCAGACTTCAGCTAGTCACTATCAGATGGGTGACTACACAAAGATCTAATTTATTAAACACTACCAGAACTTTTGTTCTGATTTTTTTTTAAAGCACAACATCTAATATATAAAAGATGCACTCTGTAGATGTTTTCTCAGTCACAGTAGTTCTGCCTTAAAAAAAGCTACTTTTTTACAATTATTTTGGGCAAGCATCACTTTTTTCACAAAGGCGGAATAGGTATTTTTTGGAATAAAACTGTTGACGTCCGTCTGTTACACTAAATGTTTCTTGTAATACACCAATTAGAAGGGGTGCCATAGCTAGCTCACCAATGTGTAGCACCACTACATCTCTGATTAAGACCATTAGACCTTCTGTTGTCTAATGCTGTCCAAGTTTCTGTTTATCTCTACCCCCAAAGCACAAACTGCCTCCCAGAAACTGCCTGAAGCCCATCTACTGAATAGCTTCTAAAAGACTTCCCACCCCTCTGCATTATTGTGGTTTTACTCGTTGAAGTGTTTGGCCAGCTGTTTGACTGCCACAGGCCTAATTACGAAAACAGAATTTGGCTCCGATCAAGATTACTTCAAGGTGAATGTCACACATCAAACCAACTCTTTTTGGTTCCCCGTGATTCAGCAAACATATTTAAGTACCACGAGTGTAATAGTTTTCTTTAAATTTTTTATTTCTGATTTATAGAGCTTGATTAACTTAAAATTTACTTCTGAGTTTATTTATCACCATCCAAAGCATTTTCATGGTCTTCATCATTCTCTCTCAGTGGCATTTCTGTTGGTCTAGTTGGATGACGCTTTCAGTTTTTTTATGTTAGCTCTCAAGTATCTATATAATATAATCTGAGAACTACATGACTTGTGCAGTGGACTAGTGGGGGTGATATAAACAGTGCACTATCATCAGGAGGAAGATGAGGGGATTGCGCTAATGTCTAAATCCTGTCTGTCTGAGCATGTAGCAGGGTGTCTGAAAAATACAAAGAAACAAATTGGAAGGACAGAAAATGATTTTAAAAAAGTGACAGAAGAGGGGAAGCTGGGGGGTGGGGGGTATTGTGTTTTAAGCACAGTTAAATCCTATACTCCAATCAAAGAAACTTATCTTCAGTTGTTATAAAAAAGGCTGTATATATCTAAATCTAAAAAAGTGACATCTTTCTCTTTAAGAATCTCTTACCATTTCTGACACTTCAGCACATCATCACTTCAATGCTTCATGCTGTTTACAACCTTTCGTAGAAACATTGTATTTTGTTGTAAAAAAAAGGAAGCAACATTACATAATATTAGTTTTGGAAAATGGCAACTCAGGATACAGTTGAGACTTATTCAAATGACTGCACATCGGACCTGGAAAATACGTTTTTGGAAGAACCAGAGTGAGTGAGTCGTTTAACATGAGCTTATTTTTTTATTTGTTATATCAGAATCCTATCGAAGCCCATTTCCGCCATGAAAGAAAAAATAAAAGCCCAACAAGAAGTCATAATTTCGACTTTTAAAGTCGTAATTATGACTTTTATTCTTGTAATTACGACTTTAAAAGTTGAAATTATGATTTTTATTCTCGTAAGTAGCTATGATTTTATAAGTCAAAATTATGACTTTTGTTCTCGTAATTATGACTTTTAAAGTCGAAATTATGACTTTTATTCTTGTAACTACGACTTTAAAAGTCAAAATTATGACTTCCTGTTGGGCTTTTATTTTTTTATTTTATGGCGGAAATGGGCTTTGATAGAGTGCAGCTGCTCTTACAAGATGTCTCAGTTTGGTAATCCTCTCATACATGACAACGTTAAGCTTCTTTTTAGCAAAAAAACTATAAACATATGTTATTACAAAGCTTTGCTTTGCAATAAAATCATGATAAAGATACATTTCACAATGAAATCATAGTGATTTGCAAAAAAATATTTCTCCTGCCACTAGTCTGGTGGATCGGTGTGGAGGGGTGCTCTGTGGGGCGGGAGCTCAGCTGTAGACTGAGCTCCAGGGAGGATCTTTGGGTAAATGGGTGGTACCAACAAGAATTTAGGCAGCTTCACATGGTCACAGGAGGTTCAAGGATTTCTGAAACATGCATTAATGAATCAAAGTAACACTCAGGATATGTTTTTGATGAGGGAATGACATTATAACATGATATAAAGCTCAAAAAAGTCCACTTTGCCCTTTAAAAAAGGCAGTGGAGAAGATTTTGACATGTTTGTAGAAACAAAAAGGAAACATTTTCATCTTCAACCGCCTCTCCCCCCACTTTCTTAATCATGAGCCCCACTTTGGTTATCAGTAGAAGGGCATAGCTACCAGACATCTTTGGCATTGCTGCTTTTCAAGCCTAGAGAGCTCCTGACATGGCGTGTTACTGTAATGTGTGAAGTAGTGGGAGATTCATTGTAAATGTGTGTCAACATGCTGGAGCAGCAGTGAGCTCCATCTCACTCCCCCTCTCTGTGAGCCTCTCTCTTGCATTTACTAACCTATCTAATGAATCTTATCTGCACAGCACACTGGAGGCTTAAGCTTTTGGTGGGCTCACATCTTTCTCCCACACACACACTCACATATACACACACAAACAGACGCACTGTTTCTTTCCTGGTTGCTGTTTCATGTAGTTTCCGCTCATTCGTTCTTGGAGAGATAGGACTGAGCCAACAGACCAAACCTAGTGGCTTCAGAAGGGCAACGCGGTGCTGTTTCCCAGCATGCTTGACCCGCAGGGTCCAAAAGAAGCAGAAAGAGACAAAATGGCAGAGGATATGTTCCGTGACAGAATAACAAACCTAGACTTGTGTGTGACTTTAATGCCTAAAGGTGCCTTCATGCACCCATGCCAAGATTCATATCTGACTTTGATATTTGCTTTGAAGATTATGGGCTGTCTGACCATCAGAGAGTTGCATGTAGGTAATAATGTCCAACATCACTTTCTCAAAGAGGAGCATGTAAAAAAAGGCAAGGTGATGTGAGTTCAAATTCACATCACAATTATACATTAATTCATAATATGTTAAAGAAATATTTACAGGAAAAATATGGTGCCAAAAACAAGACCTGAAAGGAAGAAAAAATAGAAACCTGTGTCAAAATTCTGTTCCAGAACTCACAGGTTCAACCAACCTGCTCTGTCCATCTGTTTCAAGCTTCGTTCTCAGTGTATCAATACACCGTGTTTCATACGCAACACACATATTCAGTCCCCTGCAACTATTCCTGGATTCACCCCTTTTCCACTTCAGCTCTCAGCTGGAACGTTTGCTTGTATCAGTTGCTTTGTATCCTGATACTTTAAGAAAATCCAAACTTGTTTAAGCTCATTTAAATCCACAGAAAAGTGACAAACCTGTCTTCTAGCCTCTCTTTTTGTAAACACAAAATGCTTGCTGTGCCTGACTCAACCTTGAATCACACAGAACCTGAGGGCCAGACAAGCAACACACTGGCCTGACCTCTGCCATTTCTCTAAATCTGCAGCAAACACACTCTGACGAAGTGAGAACAAGAAGCACTGGAGCGGAAAACTCATTGGAAGTGTCTTCGCCAGCTCCCACTCCTCACTGCATCCTCAGGCCTTTTGTGGCTTATTCCATGGGTAAGGCTTGGAGAGGGTGAGTGAATGTGGTTTGGGGCAGTGTTGTGTGCTTGTGTCGAAAACCGGTCAACATTTGGAGCGCAGAGGGAATAACAGAAGTTTTGTTGTGTACCATATGTTTTTTCAGAGGGGAAAAATGACCCGTTTGAGGTAAAGAAGATGCTTCCGTGGTCACTTACTCTCCAGTGGAATACAGAAGACGTCTGCAGCAAAGACAGTAGGATATGTAGAAGCTATAGGAAATAGTGACATCAACTACATCTATATACAGCGTATTGTCATCAATGCACATTAAATACACTCAAAACTATATTCATAAACCTTATGATTGTCAACAGTAGAAATTGTAAAGGTCTCAAATATTTAATGTATCCTCATGGAATTTTTGTAAGTCCTACCATTTTTCTTTGTTGATATGATGCTATTCCTTTAAAAGTAAGAATCCAGTCAGTCTTGGTGTTTAAATGTTACATCATTGCCAATAAGAGCAAGAATGTAACAGTATGATAATCATAACATATTTATCATGAAAGTACTGTTTGGTTGACATAAAAGATGTGTAATAATACTGGTGAGGGTGCCTATTTATTGGTTTTAGCCAAGTTCACACTGCATGATTTTCAGACATCTGAATCAAATTATCCTGTTGTGTAAAAAAATGCTTAAATAAAATCTTTGGTCATGAGTTTTAACTGGTGGTTTGGACGAGTTCTTCTTTATTAAAGCAACATTTCTTCTCTTCACCAAGAGTCTGAGGAGTTACAGATAAACAATGACAATTACATGCAAAAGAGGACCATCAGCCTAACTATTGATTGATGATGCCCTGATTATCCCTTATTGTTCACAGAAGACATTCCAGACCATCAGCCTAACAATGGATCATTTGTGCCCTGATTATTGCCTATTTTTCACAGGGTGCTGAGTTATACTTGCAATAACAGTGTTTCAAAAGGGGGGCAAATGGACATGGATGCCTAATCTCCATGGCTTATTGAGATCAGGACACTTGCATGGTATAGTGTGACACCAGGTTGTTATTGTGTTTTTAAAATCTTGAGTGGTCATTTACGTACGGCGTCCGACAGGTGCAGCAGATGGTGAAACGCTCTGAAACACAAAAAAATGCAAAGGAAAAATGCTGCAAAAACAAAAACAAAACAAAAAAAAACACTCACACATTAAGAAATGCAGGAAAGTTACTCCACAAATCAGAATTGGACCGGACCACTAGGGGTACTCAACCACCAAGCTATATGGGACAAGACCCACTGCAAAGAGATTAAGGAAGGAAAATTGACCTTTTCTTTCTTCCCACCAACTTTCTTCTGTGTTCTGTAGTTTTTATCAAGGGTCTTGTCCCAAATGACTCAGTGATTGAGTGTGTTTCAGTGTTGCATCTGTTGACCTTTAGCAGCAAAAAATCAAACAGTACAAGACATTCATACAAGTAACCAGGTGAGAAGAGACAGAGATCCAGAATTATTTTGAAATCCTGATTTTCTGCCTTGTTAGAAATGTTGTGCAGTGGCAAAGTTCGGCTAGCAGAGGATGTGCTGTGTGTATCTAGTTATTACATAATTTAATTAAAATCTATATGGAAAGAACAAGTTGAGAAGAACTCGCCAAATGAAAGAAATGATGGGAGGTACTGCCTAAAGATGTTTTTGTTGTACAATCTTTAATCATCCAGGTAAACGCTCGATAAATGGTTATAAAATTATGACTTTGTGTTAATATTGTATACTTCAAAATCCATGTTTTGTAGATTTAAAAAGCTTTGGAGCTGAACCCATGTTTCCTGGACAGCGTGTTCAGGTTGGGAATGCGAATTGCTGATGATATTTCTTATGTTTTTGGTATGTTTTTGTAAAAGAAACAATTTGTGGTGGCTTTTATTTTCTTTTTATTTATTTATTTTTTTCTTTTATTTAGTGTATTTTTCTGTTTATATATTTTTGGAGCACATTTTTATTGTTATTAAAAAATCTTACGTGGAGAGCCCACACAAAAACAAAAATGGCTTTGGAGTGTGTGGCCTGAATTTAATTTAAAGTCAACGATGAACACTGAAAGCAGCCACTGTGTCAAAGAGAATATAATTTTAAAATCAACACTATCAGTGCATAATAAATAGAAAAAGCTTTTGTCCTAGTGTTTTTGTTTTATTATAATGATATGGTATAATCTGTCTACTCCAGATCTGACCCACATATCTGTACACATGCAATGGAAGTGAACTCTTCAGCCAACTTCCAAAGTCAGAGTTTCAGTTTTTGATGTTTGATGAGGGACAGTAAACCCATCCTCACCACTAACCTCATGTCCTAGCCTCCTTCATTTCTTTTCATCAGCAGTAATTTTGACAGCCCTACAACCTCACTAGCGCCTCGTGCCTCTCACCTTCCAGAGAGATTTGTATGCATGCATGTATTCATGAGCAGGTATTAAATTTAAATCTGTTTTTTACAGTAAAGTCACTGATACACAGCTAATGCAGGCCTAGTGAAAAGGGAGAACGAAAGGAAGAGGGAGGAGCACTGGGTGCACTCTGTATGAACTTTCACTAAATCACGCTCAGAGGCCTCCTACTCTTCTTCTCCTCTTCTTTTATAATATATTGTGTCATACATTTTAATTATGTTCATCGTAGCACAT
Source organism: Anablepsoides cearensis (assembly GCA_032275365.1). Classification (NCBI taxonomy): domain Eukaryota; kingdom Metazoa; phylum Chordata; class Actinopteri; order Cyprinodontiformes; family Rivulidae; genus Anablepsoides; species Anablepsoides cearensis. Next base: position 16,607,619 of record JAUBOC010000103.1, on the reverse strand, counting down.
TTGTCTGACAGTTTTGAAGATTTAGCATCATCCAGTGTGCGACACTAAATCCTGCTGAAATTACATTTGGATTTTGTTTGATGCTCTCTCTTTCTCTTAACTTATCTCTGGAGTTGTGAGGAGGAAGTTGTTTTTGTCGCTCAGTGAGGTGACGACGAGAGATTTAACGGCTGTTTTATACATCCAGCTTTGCAATTTTTTACCCCCCCTTCAACAAACTGCAAATACCATGGAGCTGTGTTACTCAGAGGGCAACTTAAACCCCCCAACACTCATGCATGACATAAAACATGCATAAAAAAGCACTTATACATTAAGCACACCTTCAACGAGACTTTAATAACAAGAGTCACGAGAGAGAGGGTCAAACAGCGGACACTTTATTTGCCCTCAGACTTTACCACACACAAACCTCAGCCAATAAAGTACTTATTTTAAATCAAAAAGATTAAAAGAAATGTTGTGAAATAAGAGAGAGAAGTGTAAAGAAAACGAAAAAAGCCAAAGAAAGTGATTTTGTCTCATAGTTCATCTTCATCTGGGCATCCTGTCCCAGCCCCCAGTTTATGGAATAAGTCCTGCTGAAAATCAATGGTAGTTGGAGCTGTGTAAAGGTCAGCCATTCAGCACAGCTGGCCTTGGTGGACCAGTCGTGCCCAGGCTTGTACTGTGAAGCTCAGCTAAGTAGAATTAATGGGGGGATCGATTATTCTGCACACAATTTAAATTGAACTAAGCAGAGATTCATTTTAAAGCAGGAACCGTACCGTGACGTGAAATGAGATGCTTTCGCTACATAGCCTACCCTAGAACTCATTTAGAAGACACGAAGCAAAAAAGCTTGAGGAGAAAACAAAAAGAGAGAGCTTTTTAAATAAAAGATATCACCCCCAACCCCACCTCTCTTACTTTCTGTGCCTCCCACTCTGCCCCTTTTTTTTCTATAATTCAGCCTCAGTACAATAACCTCCTGATAAAACTCGGGAACCACCAGGGATCCAACTCATAGATTTGATCCTCAGAACCACTTTTTTCTCCCCTCATTCTCTTTTTCCTATACCTCTCTCTCTCTTTCTTTTCATGTCACCTCCAGCACCTCGTTCTTCTTGTGGTTTTCCCTTGTTTAAAACAAAATCAATATGAAACCGGAGGAGACAAATCAACGTATGGTGGCACTGCAGGGGGGAGGCCCAGTGGGGCTCCCACGTCTCAAGTCATATGTTTAACACTCATGGTGTATATAGGGGCAAAAGTGGAATGAGTAAAAATAAAAAAAGAAGCAGGAAAGGAAAGGAAAGGAAAGGAAAGGAAAGGAAAGGAAAGGAAAGGAAAGGAAAGGAAAGGAAAGGAAAGGAAAG
>JAUBOC010000103.1:16565284-16580425 GCA_032275365.1 Anablepsoides cearensis | reverse complement strand
GTGTGTGTGTGTGTGTGTGTGTGTGTGTGTGTGTGTGTGTGTGTGTGTGTGTGTGTGTGTGTGTGTGTGTGAGTGGTGACAGTGAAGGTCAGTAGTGTGGGTGTGTCTCAGGCCTGCTAGCTGTGGCCTGGGGAAACAAAGCCATCACTGTCACATCTCTTGTCTCTCTGCTGTGTTCTGCCGGCCCTGCAGCGTGGCGCCACACAGCACTGACTCACAATTACACACACAGCCCTTTGGCTCAGACACACACACGCACGCACGTAAACACACTGGCAGACAGAACGTATATTACTAACCTCAGGAGACGAAGCACATGGAGATTTGCGTGTACAGTGTGCAGAAATGTTAATTTAGCCACAGCAAGCACACAGACACACACACACACACAAACACACACACACACACACACACACACAGACACACACACACACACACACACACACACACACACACACACACCACTACAACAATCCCTCAGATAGTAACGATAATGCATCTTCATTCTCTAATATCTAAACTGGATGACCTTGTCCACACTCATTCAATCACCAGCGGGAAAAAAAGCAGAATAATCCAGCTTCCTTTGCTGTATCATCTTAGCCTCGCTCTGTGCTGTATTCAGCAAATATGCATGTGAAGGTTTTGTCTGAAGGTTTTCTGCTTCTATAAGCACAAATCTGAGCATACTGAAGACTTTGAGGTGAACATTCAACATGATTCCTCCATCTTCTGACTTGTGTATTTGCTGCTTTTCATGTTAGATTACTACTTTTATTATTATTTTAAAGACAAAACTCATCTAGCTTTGTTTTCTGAAGGTTGTCGACCTTCAGAAAACAAGCAAATGGAAAATGGATAAAATCAGTGATTCATTTCTTTTGAACAGAAGTTCTGTGATATGTATCCGATTTAGAACCACATACTGAAACGGCCTGGGTCGGATTTGAAAAAATCGTATTTGTCGCGTTCAGACTGTCATAAAAAAATCAGATATGGGTCGCATGGGGCAAAAAAATCGGATTTGGGTCGGATTCGCCTGCAGTGTGAACGTAGCCTCATTTTGACTTTTTGATCAACAAAATAAAAGCCATAAAGAATCAAGACATCAATTATCGATGGTTGAGGTTAACAAATCTTATCAAAAAGCCATTAAACAAAGAGCTTCATCAGCTATTATTCTTTTATGAGCCCTTCTTTTATTTCTTTCTGTTGGCCATGATTTTCTTAAATTAAACTGATTCACCTTCAACAAGACCTCATGGTTGGTGTTTTACATTAGTGTTCTGACCCTAGCATTGAGAATCTATCCATCCATACATACATCCAGCTTTTCTGGGAGGATTACAAAGTTTTTCCAGGCCAATCTAAATATGTAGATTCTCCAAAGTGTCCTGGGTTTTCCTCTGGGTCTCCTCCAAGTCAGACATGCCTGAAGCACCTCCTTAACTTCAGAAATTGTCCATCTAACCACGTCTTATAATCTTATATCCAAACAGTATTTTTTATCTTGTTTTGAGACTAATATATGAAGCAAGGGTGAAAAAAGTAGATTATTTATCTTGTTAACTTGGAAATGTTCCTTATTTTAAGAAGTCTTACCAAGTGCAAGTTTTACTGCATTGGCAGATTATTTCTTAATTCAAGAAGATACGGACAATAATCTGGTGATTTTAATCTTATTATTAGATGGATAATTTTTTTGCAATGGTGGGACATGTCCAGGTGTAATCATTACCAGATATCTGAACCACCTCAACTGGCTCCTCTTGATGTGGAGGAGCAGCGGCTCTATTCTATTTCTCTCTGATAACTGAACTTCTCAATCTTCCCTGCAGAGACAACTCATTCAATTTGCCTGTATCATCGATCTTGTTCTTTCGGTCATTATCTGGAGTTTGTGGTCATAGGTTGAGGGTAGGACTGTCAAAAACAGGGAGAGGGAAACAGATTCCACAATACTGCAGAAGCTGCATCGATGCGTCTGTCAATTTCACGCTCCATTCTTCACACACTCGTGAACAAAACTCCACGACACTTGAGGCAGAACCTGGTGGTAATTTGGAGAGAAAAATCCACCTTTTCTGATTGAGGACCATGGACTCAGATTTGGAGGTACTGATGCTCATGCCTGTTTGAGAATTACTGCTTCTTTTTTAACACTTCAATTACTATCAGTTATTTTCGCAGACATATTGTGAAGTGCTACTATTTCTGCTTGCAAATAACTATAAATAATAAATTAGCATCTGCATAAACCACTATGAATTGTTTGAGATTGGAACTGTTTCCAAATTATAGCAAACCATTTTAATCTTAGCCCTGTTCTGCTTCGAATAAAGCTCTATTTGTGCTCTTCAACGAGCCATCTACAACAGGTGAGATTTTAATTGTTCATAACCATCACACAGACCCCCACATCAAAAGACCTCATCTTTTGATGTAAGTCTGTGCCTACTGTGCTGGGTGAAAATGTAATAACAGAAACAAAACAGCACATTGACAATATCACTGAAAGACATTAGACAGAATATTAGACTCACCCAGTAGTGGAAGTTAAAGGTCAGCAGCCATTTGGCATGACTGCCTCTCTTTATTAGCCATGACACAGAAATAAAGCTCAGCCTTTTGTGTTCCTCTTCAAAAAAGAAATCAGTGCAACCTCTGTCCACCCTGTAGTCATATAGTCTGGTGCTAAAGCACATCTCCCACCCTCCCTCAGCCATCTTCACACCAGCCTCTTTATAACCAAATGCATGGCACATAAAAAGCAGAGCACATTGCATAATTACAGCCTAATTAACTGCTTGATATTTTATGAGGTTGGTGAGTCTGAGACAGACTGCAGATCATTTGCTAGTTTGTCGAGCATGTGTGTCTTGCTGGACCATCCGCCAGTGAAGTACTGACCTCCACAGCTAATTAATGCGTTTCATTCCGTGTGTTTGTCTTGAATCAGAATAAAAGCACATATTGTAAGTCTTTGGAAGGAGGTGGTTATTTGTTTGATTCCTCTGAGTCATGCTTTATCTCGCTCCCCATTCTCTGATCCCCCCCCCCCCTCCACTCGCCTCCCTCAGCCCAGAACAGCAGCAGGTTTGCACTGGGATTTGAGGAGTAATTAAATTCAATAAATAGACGAAGGTGAAGAAATAAATCAAGCGGAAACTGATGAACAATAGGAGATTAAATGCCACTGAGCCGTGCAAACAAATATTTCAATAGAATTTTTCAACAGAGGGCACTCGGGGGGGCCTCCTGCAAGCCTGGCAAACTTTTTCAACTGAAAGTTAGCTTGAAAGCCATTACTGCGTCTGACACCATTGTCCTCTCTGACATCATAACACGGCATCAAATGAGAAAATAAATAACTATTCCAAGGGATATAGATTGCGGGAGATGACAGGCCATGTTCCTCGACCTCCGTCTCTCACAAATCTCATTGTGCTTCTGCATCACCACTTGTTCAGAGGGCAGCCAGCTCTTTATTAATGACAACTGAAGAAGCAATTAATGCTGCATTATACATGAACTACAGCTGCGCAAATCAGAATAAAGTCATATTAGGCACTAAAGAGGATAGACAAAATACCACTGGTGCATATTAAAACTGTTTTAGGGAGGGGAGGGGTCAACAAGAATGCATCGCTTTGTGACAAGACTACTAAAATTGAAGGATTTTTTTAAAGTAACATATAACCTGCTGACTTTCATGCTAGATTTTTAAATTAGGGTCATTTTATGATTAGAAATGTTAAATTTACAGCTGTTTTTGTCAAACCTTGTACAAACCTTGACCGTATTGAACCGTATTATGCAATATTACAGGATTTAGTGTGAGCTGTTAGCATTTAGACACGAGATGTCCAAATCATTTTCACTGAGGGCCACATGAGCATTAAGGTTGCCCTCATAGGGCCAGTTGTAAAGAACTTTGACGTTTCAAGTTTCCCACTGACTAAACACGAAATGTGAGCACCACTAACAAACAACAACTGAGCTACATGGTATTCCCTGCACAGAAACAGCTTTTTAAAACGTCCTCTTATTAACACTGAAAAGTACTACTGGTACAACTGACTAAATGTGAAATGAATAATACAGAAAAACCTTTAAAGATTAAAAAAAAAAGAGTTTTACTCATTGTTGTTGTGGTGAGCAGCCACCATCTTCAATTCTGAACTCTTCCACTTTCCAAAAGGGAATTCACACTGGAGGGGCATTCCAGCTTAAATTTATGACTTGTAAGTAGGAAAATCCCACTTCTCAGTAATACTGGGCTGCTTCAAAAGTTGGGCAAAAATGCAGTGAAATGTAGATTTACGTGGCAAATTTTGCTATCTGCCAGCTACTTTGAACCTTGTTCATGTCCACCTAGTGGTGGGATGTTGTCATTTTGAAGGTAAAGTAATCAACAACCATTATGGGAAATGTAGTTTGGGCAAAGCTGGCTTTAAAGCATCTTAGATTTATTTTAAGACATTAATTCATCTTTGAAGCTCTTGCATGCAACATAAAACGCTGTGGTGGGGCCACATTTGGCCTGCAGAGAGCCTTGAGTTTGACTTGTGATTTAGCCTATGTGCTGTGAGTTACTGTCCGGTACTATCACACCAATTTTAGCTTAATGACTGAAAAAACAGATTAAGTTACAGTTGTTTTGTGTTTGCTAATGTTAACTACCAACCATTATGAATTGAGTTGACTTTAAAAGTTAATGAGTTTTGGATAAACCACCATTACTTTCTTTTTACTAAACGAGGTCCAGTCATTCATGAAGTATTTTGCTACCAGAAAAACAAGGCTGATTCCAACATTTAATATTAATGTTTTAAGCAAGGACGTAGTGTTTATTGAGACAGTTATGTTTCAATGAGACTAACCTGTTGAATTAAAGGAAATGAAACAAAACAAATGGGTCACGAAAAACCCTCAAACCAACTGGATTGGAGCCTTTTTTGATTGGAGTCCAAGTAAACAAGATTACTTTTGAAAGTTTCATTAAAATCTGCCCAGTTGGTTAAAAAGATGTTTTGCTAACAAACAGACAAATTTGGATCCAATAATTAACTGCAAATCTCATGCAATCAGTAAGAGCTTAAAGTATGGTATGAGTTAGGAGATATTCTCAGCTACTACCCCAACTGAATTCTAGCTCAAAATCTGTAAAACTCTTTTAGGAAAAGCCATTTTGGCTTAGATTGCCTTGCTCAGGTAGCCATCCTAAATCAGGTTGCTTCCAAAAGTTAATTAGCTGTAGTTGTCAGCCTGATGATTACTTTCTGGAAGTTGTATTCTAATCTGTGATTACAGGCAAACAAACACACACTGGCATCAGACAGCATTCAGCGCCAGGTGATAACTAATAGGTGCACCCTAACAGCTGGTCTGGAAAGTCACCTAGCAAGTCAGTAGCAGAGATTACAGTAACTCAGAGTGAGGCCAGAGAAGCCGTGCTCCTGTTCAGCTTTAAACAATGGGAGTCAAAGTGGCTCCACTCACTGTTTTTTTTTTCTATACCTCTTTAGCTCCTCACTGCCCTCCTGGGAATTAACAAGCCTAAGTGCTTAAAGTCCCCAGAATGGAAAGAAGGTATTTAAAAAAGAAAATCATCACTCAAGGCCACAACCGGTGCGCTGAAAGCAATCAGGTGCACTCTCTGCGAATTAACAGAGTTGAGCCTCTGACTCTGTCTGCTCAGTCACAGAGGTCCAACAAACCTGGAAAACATATCCGCCTCCGAGTGACGATGTGCAGTTTAGCTTTGTGTGTGTGTGTGTGTGTGTGTGTGTGTGTAGTTCCTACAGAACTAAAAAAAAATCTCACAAAAACACACTTTAATTATCTTCTAATATCTCACTTATTCTCCCGCTCCTTCCTTCCTGTTTTGTTCTCCTCCTTCTTGTTCTTTTTTGAACAGCTGCACAGTTGTTATTAAGTTTGACTCTCTTTGTCTCTCTGCCTGTCTGGCCTTTTCCTCTAATCCTCCAACGGCCTTTCACATGCACAATATTTCCCTGCTGAGCCCCCGTTCCTCTGACAGGCCCTCACACAGAGTATTAGATTAGGCTTAGCTCTGATTATTTATTTATTTTAAAGTCAAGGCTATTGTCTAAAACTTTTTTCTCTGCAACCTCATTTTCCCACCGTATAAAGAACAAAAGAGAAATAAAGAAAATGAGATGAGCGTTTGGGTTTTGAACTTTTCCAGCAGCATCATTTGATTGCATATCAGTCTGGCTCTTGTGTTCTGCTATTAGAGTCTTTTTTTCCTAAGTTATGTTTTGGCAGAAAACAAAGAAAACAAAGCAGCAGCAATATACTGATATAAAACAGGCTGTCTAATGAAGGTTTGTGCATTTTGGGATTTCCTATCTCTTGGTTAAAAAAAGAGGAAAAACTAGAGAATTACTACTTTCTGCAATAATGCACTATGAATGCTTAATGCAGAACAAAAAAGAAAAGATTTAGAATTTTTTTGCAATTTGTTGTAAAATAGCCAAAAATGTTGAAATTAGCAGAAAAGTAGCTAAAGAGTAACTGAAAAAGCTGAAACTAGCACAAAGTAGCTGAAAGAGCACATTTGCTAAATTAAGCATCAAGCATTTTGAAGAAGCTAAAATGATCACAAACAGGTGAAGCTAACTGAAAATGGCTTAAATTAGCTGAAATTGGTTGAAAACAGCTGAAATAAGCATAAAAATCTAAAATTACAGAAAGATGCTGACAGAAGCACAAAACAAACTAGGACAGCTAAAAGAGCAAAAAGATAAAAGGCTAAAATTGGCAAAAGTGGAGGAAAGGTTTAACTATTTTGAATATTTTAAGGATGTTACAGACAGCTCCATTCTTTCTCAATGAGAACAAAAATATGTTATTCTTTATTTAACCAGGTAAATCCCATTGAGATCTCATTTGCAACCTATTGTATATATTTTTGGTTTGTGGGGGGAAATCACATTACCTGGAGAAAACCCCCAAAAGCACAACCCTGCTAACAAAGAACGTTCTGAGAACGTTTCATTTTGGTTACCTTATAACGTTTGCCTAACGTTATGGTGTGGAGTTTTTGCTTGGTTCTCAGAACGTTAAGTGCGAACATTAGGCTAGAACATTCTTTGAACTTTCCTTAATGTTATTATTTCCCTGCAGTCTAATTTTACTGTAGTGACAGTAGGTAAAGAACTGAGGTAAAAGACTGCAGGAAAATAACAACATTAAGGAAAACCAAGCAAAAACTCCACACCATAACGTTAGGAAAACGTTATAAGGTAACCAAAATGAAACGTTCTCAGAATGTTCTTTGTTAGCTGGGAAGGAAAACATGCAAATATTGCACAGAAAGACCCCAGGTCCAAACCAGGAATTGGCCCAGGACTTTCTTGCTGTGTAGAAACAAAGGGTGCATGACAAACAATGTATTTATGTTCTCACAGAGAAGTGATTTGCTCACAACCCCCCCACCCCCCGGCAAAACTTTTTTTCTCGCAGGGTGTGTACCAAGTATTGTGTGATTGGTCAGATCTTGGTGGGTGTGTTTATGTTGAAAAGTGGATTATGTACACTGATGTACTTTAAACTTCACCAAGGCTGTTAGAAAATACAGCCATCTTTTCACAACTAATTTGCAAAATAGCTCTTCTCCTCCATTAACAATAGAAAACCCAGGTCTTCCTCCTCCAACTTCTCCATCATCATCTGAAATCTAACAGCCACTCTGCCAATTGTGCTCTCGCTGTCTTATTTCTGTTTGTGCATAACATAAGCGGCAGGGAGGCCTTACCAGGAGTTCTTGATGCAGTTCAACTTCGCAATATAAAATGTCCATGTGAAAACAATTATCTCACAACCTCGTCAACAAGATTAGATGTCCTAAATCTGATGAAGTATAAAGAATAGTCCTTGCTTTTACAAACCTGACCCGAGTTCTGACCCGCTATTTGATGGGCCACTGGAGCAAAATATGACAGCAATTAGGAGCAGAGAACAGGTAACAAGAAAACTGCACTAAAGTAAATAATAGATAAAAAAGAACTGAGGCAATGATGTGGAGGAATCATGAGTCATCTCCTTCCATAACAGCACAGAACTAACCCTATAACCCTGATTCTGAAAAGCTCTATGCTGGCCTGATCCTTATCCTTTAGCCTTCCTCTTTGGCTACAGCCACACTTCCATCTATTTCTCCATCTTCCTAGCCTTCCTAATGAGAATGGCCCAATCAGGAATCAGTAGCAGTGTCACAGGGAACCAACGCTGCTTTGACACCAAAGGATGCAACAAAAAAAGTCAGTTATCTCTATTACTGATGAGCAACCAGGTACGGTGAAGACACAAAGCAGATAATGGCAGCAGACTTGAACAGTAAGAACGATGGGGGTGATGCGCTGTCTATCTATTCTAAATCAGAGCAGCGCTTCTAATTAACCTGCATCCATCCTTCAAGATTTGGTGTCAGGCAGAAGACCAGACAGAAACACACGATGGTAAAAACTAAGTATTTGTTCTCCAACATACTTTGTGAATCTATAGCATAGTTTATACACTGTTTACTGGTATTTTTTTATACACATCAAAATAAAAAGACATTTGTTCTGTTTGGCTATGTAGTACCATCTTACAGCCAGCAACCCATATAGGCTGTGTCCAAATTCAGGGGCTGCGTCCATCGAAGAACTATGTGACTCAGGTCCTTTGTCAAAGGCAAAGACCAGAAGAAAGTGGCAGTGAATATGGACGGTCCAGCCTTCAGCTTTATTCCCAGCATTTTTTTCTGTACCACCAGACTTTTAGAGACTTTATTTAAAACTGTACTCCTGTCACTTGCTCCAGCCTCCATTTCAAGCAAACAATCTTCCGGTCGGCCCATAATGCATCTTTTATTTTTATTTATTTGCCTTTTAGTTAACTAAGAGAATAAAAAATCCTATTTACATTGCTGGCCTACACGTTGGGATAGGGTGGGCTGAGACGGATACACCTCATGCCTCAAATCGGGGGGAAAGGAGGGCCGCAATTGAAGGAGCCTTTTGACTTTGGACAGCCTTGAGAGCATCACTGTGACATAATCCGTTTTCAGATTTGGCCTTCGAAGAATGCAGCCCCCGAATTTGGGCACAGCCTATAATGTGCAAAAATGAGTTAAAAAATTTCTTTGTAGAGGTATTCATACATCCTGAACTCTTGCAGGTGATATTAAGAATGCTAATAGTGTGCAAATAAAACCTTTGATACCGCAAAAATATCTACATTTATTGGCAACAGGTAGACTGGCAAATGGGAGTCAGTTGACAGGAAAAAAGAAAACAATGTTTGCTCGTACAAGGGAGCAACCGAAAAGAAAACCACTGATCAGTGGTTGATGGTTACAGAAGATATTGGTGTGCTGTAGACAAAAACAGAGAGGAGACCTAAGAGACACAAACCATAAACCCGTGTGATACTATTTGCTTCACTTTGGCCCCATAACCTCGATCAGTCTAGACATCAGTCAGTGTTTAATTGCTGAAATGCTGTGTTCAGGATGTGGGTAGGCAGAATTTGTCTACCCCCAAGGATCAGTGATTTCTCCACAATGCCTTCAGCTTGTTTTATGACACTCATTGGCCTGATTAGGACAAATGCCACCACTTCCACAATCTCTCATTTGTGTGGTTTCAGTTTTCAGTCAATGCATGTGGGCTCATGCACAAACACTGACTCACTTTAAACAATTTCCTCCCAATGGTCAAAGTAAATGCTGAGAATTATCAGCTGTAAACGTGTTCATAAATCAGGAAAAGGTCTGAATCAGCAAACAGTGGCATTAATCACAGGCTTTTGCTGCTAGATACTGTACAATTAATGCAATCTATTTATCTTCATTTAACATATGGGGCACTAAACTTACAGTGCAAGCTTCATGGTTTATAATTATTTTACAGGTTTCGAATCTTGCGATGTCTTTTCTAGCATTTTGTGTGCGCAGCCAGCATTCAAATGTTATGCAAATGACCATTTAGACTGTCACATTATTGAAGAATCAAGACATAACATTTATTTGAAACAAAATACCGCCTTTGATGTGCAGAGCTACGGCGGTAATGAAAGCAATAGTTCTCTTCGGTTGGAGATTGCCTTTCCAGAGCTTCATTTTACAGCCTTGTGTTGAATACACTCCTCTGGCAACTCCTCCTGAATGTTTCATCACAGACCAGATCCCTGGGGTTGATACAACCCCTTCATCACACATACACATTCACAACGAGGAACCTTCACATCTCGCATGTGGTGGATATGAGAGTCAACTGGATGCCATTTCATCTGCTCAGGGAGCGATTTGATTGCATATTCAATGCGGTGGGATACAAACATGATAAAATATCAAGACAGGCGGCGATGGTAGCTATAGTCGCGCTGGTGTGTCGAAAAAGCTTTTAGTGGTGTCAAATCATCCCATATGGTGCGAAGCTTCAAACCCAGTTTTCACTCAGCCACACATACATGCCAATATAACAGTGTAACCGCAATTCCAGTCCTGGCTTAAAGGCTTTAGGTTCATTATCCAGTTTTTCCTCTTCGACTCGTAACTCATTTTGTTCAAATTCTCTCAGAACATCACGAGCAGCATAGCATACCATAAACACAAGATAAGATAGAAAATAAAGTTCATGCTTTTGCAACAGCCACTTATAAATTCTGTCTTTTAGCCACAGTTGTGCCCGATGTCTAATTGAGGAATTGTGATTGACACATCTAAAGACAAAAGCTGTTTTTTTGTTCTCTCAGTAGTTTAGTGTCTATTTTTTTTTTGTCAGACAGAAAAGATAGCAATAAAACAAACCTAGCGAAGCCTGGACTTTGAAGAATGCTGAGCCGTGTGTAGATTGAACCAAACTACAGAGGAGGAAAGCCTCTGTGTTTCTGTGTCTGTCCACATGCTTTGAAGCTTATGAATTAGTGACTGTGCGTGTGTGAGCTGTTCTGATGCGTGTTTTGCATTAATTCCTTCTTAAAAGCATGCACGCATGGATGTTTTGAATAGAGGATTTACTGTAGTGCGTTATGAAGCTTGCATGCTGTTGTTTCTTAACAGTGAGCAGCAACTGGGACTCAATAATGTTATGTGTTACTAGAGCTCATTTGCCACTAACAAACATACATGCGTGCACATGTACCGTACATACAAACACCCAGAAAGTTTAGGACACATCCAACAGGAATGTGCTAATAATTTCGTCGAAATAACTGTGATAAAAAACATATGGGAGTTTACAATTGTATTAAATAATGATGAATGACCTGTTAAGAAAATTTTGAGATTTGCATTATTATTATTTCATCTGTATATATATGTTGGAGAATATGTATGGGTATAAGGTACAAAATGTTGCTCAAGAAGGAATACAACCTTTATTTTTTACTTATATATATTTTTTTGTTTTTCTTTTATTTTTTGTACGTTTTTGTAAATTGAAAATTATTTTTGAATTAATTAATTTATTTGAGGAAAAGGGGCAGAATCATATGATCTTTTTCTTCTTCTGCTACCTTTCATTTAATTCATGATTTGTTTTTTGTTGTATGTTGAATTTATGTTTTTGTGTTTTAAATGAATAAAATATTGAATTATATATATCAAAAATAAAAATAAATCTGACTTTGCATCATAGTCTTTCTAAAAGCCTTGCAATTTGCCTCTGTTTCTTTAAGAACATCCTACCATTTCTGACACTCCCACTTCAGCATCTTTACAAATATGCTCGGTGGAGGAGAGCTCTTTGGGGGAGGAGCTCTGCTGCAGACTGAGCTCCAGGAAGTTGCTTTGTACAAACAGGTGGAGCTTTGTACCAGAAAACATATAGGCAGCTCCATATGGCTACCACAGGAAATTCAAGAATTTCTCAAACATGCATGAATGAGTCAAAGCAACACTCTGAGTGTGTTAACATGATATAAAGCTTAAAAAAGTCAATTTTGCTCAATACCCCCCTTTTAACATTTAGCCACAATAGTTAAAATGTACTTTTTACACTTATATTTACATGTTTAGATTTAGAGTTTAACATTTACACACTACATGTAACATTTAAATTAATTATGTAATACAATTTAGTGAAATGTAAACGTAAAAAGTAAACTAAATAATAATAAAATGTTAGCAGAAATATTTTTACTAGGATTTTACAGTCATAAAGTGAGCTAGATAATAAAAATGTAATGGTGACATTTTAAACATTGTATTTTACACTTGGCACTATATATTTAAAATTTAATTTAAAAATCAAATAATGTTACATTGTATTTTAGTTTCTCATATTTTTGATGTTTACAGAATAATTGTTACATCTGCATGTATCCCTATAGACACACAATCAGAACAAACTGAAGGGTAGTTTTTACTGTATATAAAGTAAAACATATGCAATATGTGAAGCCCTTATTAAATGAGAAGAAAGAAGTAAAACCACAGAAGTATATTGCTTCAAACTCGAGCACACAATAAGGTTCAGAGCATTCAGCTTTTAATTAACATTAAGCATATCAGTGTGGAGTAATTTGAAATTGTCTTTGGGACTTCAGAAAGGAAGAGTGAGACACAGAGACTTTAAATCATTAAGCTCAGCTGATAAACCAGTCACACCGGTGGCGTCTCCATTTCTTGCTCTAATTTGATCGTTTGTATTTTGCATCTTTTTTTAGAAACACATAGTGCTTCCCTCCCTCCTCTCCTCTACACTCCTCTCTTCTTTCCTTCATCCCTTTCATCCAACCTCCTCTTCTTTTCCGACTTCCATTCCTTCAAGTTCCATCAATTCGCCCCCACTTCCTCATTCGCTTTTCCGCATGTTCTTTATTTCTTCTTGCTCTCAGCTTTCCTCTTGCTTTTATCTTCACTTCATACAGAATAGCTGTGCAGCTTGGCTTGGTATAATGAGGCTGTTCCTCTACAACTTCAAACCATCCCTTCACCCATTTGCCAAGGTTCTAAAACAATGCCGGAACAAATATTTTGACATTCAGACACAGGGGAAGATGGGCGCAACGATTTCATGCATTCTGATTCATCTTCTGAAATATAAAACCCAAAACCCCCAAAAAAAGTTTTAGGTGAGAAAAACCTTGTAAAAATATTGTACTGTAGAAGTGAAACAGACACATCAAATGCTAAATGTATTTAATAATTTTATTCTTTGGTAAAATATTTAGCTTTAGTAATCTTTTTGACCCAGATAATAGCTGTCTACTGTGAATTAGTGAGTACCATAAAGGGGATTAGTTGGAATGAAAGTAATTAAAGTCAAGAACCAGCTCCATATGTTATCCAGTAAAGAGTGGAGCAAGCTGACGTGCCACCGCCGTGGATCACTGTAAATAAGCCACGGCAGCTTATTGTGCAGATTCACACTCACTGCGGCAGGTTTCTAACAGTAATTGAATGACTGAAACACCCATGGCACTGCATGGCACGCTACTCACAATAAACTTTATTAATATGGTAATTGTATAAGTATAAAACGTTTAACTTGAGTGCCTAGATACATCATTGCAATAGCTGTTAAGTGCATTTACAGTTCTGGGAATTAAGTCTCTGACTATTCAAGGTCTAAACTGCTGAATTGATGGATGCTTTGTTTCATCTATTGGAGGGGAAAAAAGTAGCTTTCTAATATGATTAGCTTAATTTTTATATTGATTTAATAAAAAAATTTCCTTATATTTTTTTTATTTTTTTAACTTGTAAAAAAAGACGTGGTTAGAGCAGAATGGAATGGTAGCAGCATGGTGGGGTAAGGTGGGTGTAGAAGGAGGGTCAGTGATGGCTCTTGAGTCACCCAGAGCAGTAATGAGGAGGCAGTAAAAAATAAGATGGCATTGTGTTGTACTTTAAGGTAGTTCATCTTTAAAATGAATAGTCCCTGAAGGAGCAGGTAGTTAGTGCCATTTATTAATAGACAGACAGGACCAGCAGTTTGGCTGAGGCCCTCTGAGAGCCCTTAGTTAGGATAGAGAGAGAAAGAGACTGAGTGACTACAATAAAAAGGAGGGGGGAGTTGGGAGTTGAAACTGAGCAGATAAAGGATATAAAAGATGGATAGGGACCATGCCAAGCTTGCCAGCTGATTGTAAGGATAAGCTACAGAGGAGTTTCAATGTTTCTCAATGTCAATATAAAAAAGTTGGACTAAACAGAAAACATTATTTCAAATAGAAGGATTTATCTAATGCAAGCTGCTCATATATAGTAATCTTCTGCTGTCTTCCATATTGCATGTTTTTTTGCCTGCAGTGCACAGTTAAGTTTAAATGGTTACATCAACAGGGTGTTCACAAAATCTGAGTTTGGAATAGCAAACAGCTTAGCCTCAATCATATATGGACCACCGACCAATGCTGACTGTCACAGACACCAACAGTAGCTTACTAGCTTACCGTGGCAAAAATATTAACCAAATTTAAAGGACAGTTTGAAATTTGTGCATCAAGCAACTCTCGAGATGCTCTTTCCTGCACTGGTGTGGAGTGTGAAATGACTGAGGTGTTGGAGCTGACCTACTGATGTGATTGCTCAAAAATCTGCAATGAAGGTGGTCACAGGACTGAGTCGGCGACGTGCACCAATGGTACCGCTATCACTGAGCAGGTTCCATGCCAGCTTAATGTTGATAAGCACACAAACATGGCTCATTTATGTGTGAACAACCAAATATAGTTGAAAGAGGGTCTCGTCTTTACAGCCGTATCTTTGAACCGTTTTATGAAAGAGGCAATCAAATACATATAAAATGCGGTTAGCGGTGACTCTGTCATGTTAAAGTCTATGCACCATACAATTACTTACTGTCTGCCTCAGCACCATAGGAAACAGAGCCTTGTCTTACTTTGCTCCTTAATTTTGGAACTCTTATCCCACTGACATCAATAATACTGGCCCTCAAGTCACAACTCAAAACACAAAGTTTGCCTTCTTACTTTTATTTCTTAGTCATTTCGTTTTTAGTTCTTGTGCTTTTATTGTCATTTTGCAATGTTTAATTTTACTTTTTTAATGTAAAATGTCCTTGGGTGTCTTGAAAGTTGCTAACAAGTAAAATGCATTATTATTATTATTATTATTATTATTATTATTATTATTATTATTATTATTATTATTATTATTAT
>JAUBOC010000103.1:16517942-16535898 GCA_032275365.1 Anablepsoides cearensis | reverse complement strand
TTGAGTCAAATTTTCAGGCTAACAAGACAAATAATCTAAAAACAAGATTATTATTTTGACACAATCAGTTCTTGTTTGGTAAATCAGTCTCAAAACAAGATCAAAAAGATTTTTTTGGCTGGATATAAGGTTTTAAAACTTGGTTAGATGCACAATTTTTGCAGTGTAGGCCTAGACAATTCACGTGGATTGAATTAACGCGAGCTCAGGATATTTGTGAACCTGTTCAGAGCCAAACAACCGAAGTTTTACTCACAAAGACAAACTCTAAATGCTCGACAAAGCAACCAAAGCTTTAAATTGGTGCCATCCAGGACAAAGTACTGCTGAGAAGGCAGCAACCGAATGTGGCAAAATGCCTAGACTTCTCATAAGGATGTGAGGAGTGAGGAACAGTGCAGAGTGGGGAGGCGGGGTGGGGTGGAGGGGAGTGATAGAGAATTGGTAATCTCTCCCCCAGCATACAGTGAGCCGCATGGAGGAGTCAGATAAGACACCCTGGCCCTGCTCTGACTGCTGGAGTAAAGCCTCTCCACCAACGCGAGCGATGACTGCAAGGCTTTGGCCGGCGCTTCGCTCCATCCATCTATAGCCCAGTGATGCCTCTATTACAATGGCTGCCCCACAGCTACGTGGGCCCACGCCAGCTGCACAGGATTATAATTAGAGGAACCACGAAGTGCCCTGGACACTGGCAATTGATCTGACTGACAGCTCAATATTTCCACCAGGGAAATAAACTTTGATTTGCCACTGAGGCAAAAGTAAGAAGTGTGGGGGGGGGGGGGGGGGGGTGCAGGGTGAACAAGAGAAAACAAAATGGGGGGGAAAAAAACACCAGGGGCTTCTGAGAAAAACTTTTCTCACAGTGTTGTATTCTTTTAAGTCTTCAAAAGGAGCATGGATTAATGTGAGCTTTCTTTTTTTAAACTGCAGTGCCACTTGTGTATTTGCGAACACACTTTAATGCTTCATGATTAGGGCCGACTCCTTCCTACTTTAAATTCAAACAGCACCTTCCCTTCTCTTTAATTTTTGTTTGTTGTAGCAGTTATCCTTGCTTGTAATTACGTCTAATTGACAAGGGTCTTTGAGCAGATATGCAAGCAGGCACAGCTGCATCTATGGAAAGAAGCTACGCTCAACAATGTCAAACCCATCTGCTCTTATAGCTCTAAAAAAAAAAAAAGAAAGAAAAAAAGGCAGCATGTTATGTGGTGACACTTCCTGACGGTGAGACTGAGAGCCGTTTTAAGCAAATCCAGGTCAGCCTGACAAATACACAGGTTTGTGTTGACATTTGGGGGTTGATCTAATGTTTCCTGATGTTGTTTCCTCTGAAGCTCAGGGGAGGCGTTCAGCTTGACAGCATCACTACAGTTCCCACAAGTCTGCAGCTAGGTCACATGCCCACAGAGAGACAGCTAGTGCTGGAAATCAGAGGAAGAAGAGCACCAAGTAAGATCTAAAATGGAGAGTGATAAGAACTTGTTATGGGAACATATAATGTGCACTTACTTTATGGAATTTCTTTTTCGATTTCTGGTTTGAGATGCTCCCGCAGAAGGGCCTCATTGTTTGCACATCCCTTAGTAAATTTATATTCTGAGAGGCACAATGAAATAAAATAAGGTGTATTTTAGTCAATTAAAAACAAAACAAAACAAAGAGACCTGGATTAATAAAAATGTTGCATGTCTATTTTTTAAAAGGGAGACATGTGCTTCAAACTGCACTGCCAACCAAACAGTATCTCTCTGCACTGGGGCAGATTCCTCACATTTAAATAGTGTTTAATGCATCCATTTAGAGGGCCTGATTATTCAGAATTGTGGCTCTGCTTATGACACACAATTAGCATGAAATATTTACCGTTTCCTGAGAGCTCATGGTGATAGCATCTTAGAAGGAAAAATAGAAGAAGATAAGCAATCTGCTGCATGCTGCCTTCATAAAAAGAGGGTATGAATGTCAGGAGAGGTAGAATCCATCTTTGTTTCCAGTGATTAGAGTCGCATGTTGTTAAACTGCAAATAAATTGTGTTAAGTACATAAACCCCAGATGTTAATGTTTTAAAGGGGACATACGATGTAAAATATACTTTTTTAGTCGTTAAACACGTTTTGTTGTGTACTTGGAGTGCAAAATATTTGAGTTTAGTCTTTCCCTGTGCTGTAGATTTCTTTATATTCTGTTTGGGTCATATGTTTCAACCTGTTCAGTTTTCTCTATTTTCTATGATGTTTTCTGAACTATCACATCACAGAATTTGCAACAGAACTACCCAATAAGGTCTGGACTTACCAACTAGTGTGGTCGTCTTCATTCTCCTCTGGTTCTGGGTCAGACTCTGGCTCCAACATGTAAGGCTGGATGGACAAGTCTTCCCTTGTTGACATCTTTTAATTAATTTGTAAATAAAATGTTTCTGCACTGCTATATAGGGATAAACCCCTCTATCAAACTGGAATAGACCGCTTTGGAAGCTGGATGGGGGCAGGGTGTGAAGCGCCTCATTTGGATTTAAAGAGACAGCCTCAAAACAAGTTGATCTGAGACTCACCTCACCTCAAGGAGTGAAAGAGGGGCTTGTGGAGTTACAATTCAGACCAAAGCATTGCAGTTCCACTTTATATAGCTGAAAGGTTGTTGAACTGAATCCCGGTCGAGGACCTTTCTTGGTAGAGTTTGCAGGTTCCCTCCGTGCATGCATGAGTTTTCTCCGGACACTCCTGTTTCCTCCCACAGACTAAAAACAGACTGTTAGGCTAATTAATAACTCTAAATTGTCCCTAGGTGTGAGTGAGAGAATGAATGCTTGTTTGTCTTGTTTGGCTCCATGTGTGTCCCTGTGATGGACTTGTGACCTGTCCGGGGTTTACCCCACCACAGTGTCTGCTGGATATGGGCACCAGTGAACCCCATGACCCTGAAAGGAAGAAGCCGTTTAAGGTAGTGGATGGAGGAATAGATTTCTAACTATTTTTGACTATAATAAACAGAAAGACTCTAATATTTGACCAATATGGCTGCAAATTGAAGTCGAGAGGAAATCCATTAGTGAGCACCACTTAGTTCAGGATAGAAACCAAGGATGCCTTTTTTTGTTTCTTTTTGAAATAAGAGGAGACAATAGAAAAAAATGTCAAATATTAATTTTTAAATTCCTTTCTGAATATGGTTTCTCCCTGAAACAGTGAGATGAAGCAGTTTTAAGGAGAGCTTTTGTAGTTCATCTATCATGACTTGGAACTCATTGTGGGGAAAACATCGCTCTGTTCTTTTCTCATTATCACTTTTGTGTCAGAGTTTAGACACCGTGTAAAACAGCTGTGATCCAGTGCAAAAACAGTGCAAACTGCTCACACCTGCCTAACTCGATGGGGAGTGTTTAAGCTAGCACACAAGGAGTGCTATTCGCTCAATGCTGAGTAGGAGTTGGTAGCATTGGTTGCATTCTTTGATTTCAGGCCTTAGTTTACAAATCAACTCTTGCTGTAAACATGTTATTTTATGTTATTTTATTTAACCAGGCAAAACTCATTGAGATCACAGATCCTTTTTGCAAAGGAGGCCTGGGCCTGAAGGCAACATATTTTTGGTCTGTGAGAGGAAACCGGAGTACCCGGAGAAAACCCACACAAGCACGAGAAGTAGACATAGGACAAATGGCTTTTAAAACGGGTCCAGATCTTGACAGGCTGTTTGTTTCAAAGAGCTGTTTGATTTTTAACGAGTTATGTCATCACGTCATGTGGGCAGAACGGCGTGTTTTGTCGAGCAGAAGCCTGGCCCCTCCCCCTTTCATCTGAAGTTGCTGTACCTGCCTGTATTCCATGAAAAGGTGAAAGAGGAGTGATTGTCTCTGGGGTTAAGGAGGAACATAAAAGATATTACTAAGAGTAAGAAAAAATACTACCAGCAGTTCTTTTGTTCGTTCAAAATATTCAGATTGCTTGCAAACTTCACATCTCTTATGAGGAGAATGTGCAAACTCTGCACAGAAAAATCCCAGGTCTGAACAGGCGATTAAACGCAGGACCATCTTGCCTGGGCCAAGGCTCTGTCTGTGTGCAGTTTTCATGTTCTCCTCATAATGTGTGAATTTTCTATCAGTTCTAAAGTTTCCTCTCACAGTCCCAAAACATCCATGTTTAGGCTGCCTTCAGGCCTCCATGGAAAACTGGATCTGTGATCTCATTGAGATATGCCCGCATGATTAAATAATAATTAAAGTTAATAACACTAAATGCACTTTCTGACACATCCTGGGCTCAGACCCACAGCATTAGGATTACATGATGATGACACTGACCACAGAGCAACTGTGGCCCCCCAAGAACAATCCTGTAAAACAATGAAATTAAGTTAGTTTTCTTTAACAAGAAAAATGACTGTGTGTTTTTCACACAATACAAAAGAACTGGGCCATAAACTTTTCATTGTTAAACCTCTTTTTTCAACCTATTGTCTTAAAAGGGTAAAGATTTAGCTCCATTTATAATGCTAGATTTTGAAAGACAAAAAGAATTGTGAACTTATCATGTTCCAGCTTTCTTCTTTACTGGTTATATTTGTTTTTCTTGCAGATAAATGTTGAGAAAAAATGTACCTTTGTGGCCTAAATGTTTAATAAGAACTCATTTACAGGATAGTGGTTAAAAATAATGTAGTTTTGGCAAAGCACCTGAAAGGTACTAAATGGATCTACCCATTACTGCCCATAATTATGGTCATTTGTTAAAATTATAAATGTCCATACATCTACTTCATGGTTTCTTGCATTAACTGCAACGTTGGTATCTTTTTCTTATAAATGATTTGTCTTTGCTTCCTAAAAAGGTATTTATTAAAACCTAATTCCTCTTTTATTACAATCTAAACTAACCTCCTTCTGCTTTTCTTTCCTTTTTTTCTTCCATCCTCTTTAAAATCAGGGCTGTTCAAAGCCGGCACCCAGGCAGAGCTTCATGTGTCATCTGCCAGGGTGACAGTAATGCACTATTTCTTTTCATCTTCAAGCGATGCCTGCATTATCAGTGTATAAGATGAATGGCAAGACAATATTAATAGCCTCTTTCTCTCCAGCGAAATGAAAGAGGCTTCAGCAAAACAAACATCCTGCTCTTTCTTCTCAAGGCAACTGAGCAGGTATATCAAAGGAGAGAGAGAGAGAGGAAAAAAATGACCATAATGTGCACTGTTGGTCTGTGCAGGGTCAAAAGAGGGATAGTTTTTCTACACTGCAAATGCACAGTCTGCTCAGATCCCCAGCTTTACTTAACACAAGCAGGATGCACTGTTTGAATTGTGGCTGTGCTCCACGGAGCCATGAATGAGTGCTGACACTCCACAAGATGATAAACTTCAGATCGAATGCTTAGCAAATATCAAAATGCTCAAGTGAAGTAGTATGTGGCGCTGACGAGGCAGAATATTAATAACATAAGTAATAAAATTAATTGAATCCTAAGATTTTTGTATTGCGGTGCATTGAATCATCATACAGTATACAACCAGCGTCAGCATAATGCTTTTACCCCCTCAGTCAGAAATCATATCTAGTCAAGTCTCTGGAGTAAAAAGAACCTGAACCTAATACAGGCAGCGACTACAAAAGTTACGCATGTAGCCACGGCTTATAAGGGTTCAGGGTCAGCTTGGCAAGAATCAGACAAGATTGTAAAGGACAGAGTCATCTCTCTGGATTAAAACAAAATGTACAATGACAAGAACTTTCCACTTGAATGAGAGGCCATGAAATGATGGAACTATGATGTCAGGCTTTCAGTAAACAGGGTTCAGGGGCCAATTAGAAAAACAATTATCTAAACTGTTATTAATGTATGAGACCAATAATGGTTAACTATGAACCATCATCTATAAATAAAACATTTATTTCATATTTGTGAATCATGGGGGTGTTTATTAACTACTTTTTTTAACAAACCTCTCTTCTAAAAACATTAAGCACAAAGAGCAGTAACTGTAGGTTGGAGAATGGTTTCGGAAAAGTGCTTTAATAAATGAACCTTCCTGGCTGTGTTTATTCATGTCAGAATCTATGGTGTGCAATGTGTAAAATAAAATGTTAAAAAATGTCACTAACACCTTTTCACTTTCTGAATGTAAAATCTAAAAAAATCTTTCCACTAACATTGTATTACTTTGCTCTCTGTTATTACAGTTTGCTAATTTCTACTAAATGTTAAACGAAATATGTAAATGTTCAATTTTAAATCTAAATGTGTAAATCTAAAAGTAAAAATTAAATCCTAAATGTTGTGGTTAAATGTTGAAGATTACATTTACAGTAAGTATTTGGTGCTTGGCTCTTGTAATGATGCCATCATCCCGAGACAAAGCAACTGCTAACGTTGCTAACACTGCTAATGCTGCTAACGCTGCTAATGCTGCTAATGCTGCTAATGCTGCTAATGCTGCTAACGCTATCCTACAAGTCTTCAAACTTGAAGTTGCCCCCAGTATCTGAGCTGCGCTTCAAACTGCCGGACCACAGGTACCATCTGTATTGTTTCAATTCACACGTTTTGTATTTAGATATTAAATACCATCTTCAGCAGTGCTAGCAGCGTTAGCAGCATTACAAGCGGTATAGGCATCATCATCCTGCGACAAAAGCAACCACTACCGCTTGAAAATGCAAATGTGTCGTGGACATTTTTTTATTTAACATTTGTTGCCCTATAAGAATCTACTTCCTTTATGTTGAATCTATATCATTTCTTGTTTATTAAGTTGGGATGATTTAACAATTACAGGGTATTGGGAAGCCAACAATGTATTCGGCTGTTTATAATGGCCTAAAATAAACTATGGGAATCCTATCGTCTGCCAAGAAGATCTAATATTACAGACGATACCTCCCAAGAACGTTATTAAAAACACTGAAACATTAGTAGAGGCGCATTCCTCCTTTACCCTCCTGTTCTCCTCACTGCTCTCCTCTCCCAAGAGCCTAAAGTTTGATGGAACATCCCTGATAAATACAGACACACACCTCCCTGCACGCACACACACAACTATTTATAGCACCTTAACATAGCAATGACCTATTTGGTTCTAAACTGTCTGGCCTACACATTTTGCACAGTGCATGCAGAACATTCAATTAAATCAGACATTGCATTAAGAAGGGCATGTTAGTCACAGGTAAGAGCTTTACAACCTTGAGTATGTAAAAAAAAGCTGGTATGCAAATGTCTGCATAACAAACATGAGTCACTGAGTCATATGGAATCCAGATATAGGATGACGGTGCTTTATTTAGGAGGGACTAATACAAAGGAGTCCTGTCTGCTCTCAGACAGTGTTTGTAGGCTACGTTCTGGCTCCAGGGAACCCTGTGGCATTCTTGCACCGACCGTCTCAAGAGGAGGGCCACCACCACTGAGAGGGGAGGAAAAAAATTGCTCTGAGACACCGAGATGGAAACATGGAGGATAGAGCTATGAAAAAAGTGAGTAAAGTAAACCAGATAGCAATAGAGTTGGAGTGGGGGCAGGGCAGAGACACTGAGCATGGATGGACGCTCAGGTGTGCCTCAGCAATATTTCTATAGTCAACAGAAGGAAAACATGGGAGACAAAAGGATGTCCGGTTTGATTTATGGAGGGAAGTAAATTTAATGTACCCATTTTACGGCATTCATTATTTGTCCAATAAGAAACAAGAACCGAAAACAAAAACAACAATGAAGACTGAAAATATTTCATCTGTCAACAGCTCAGGGAGAGCTGAAAAATACTATTACAGCCAGGCCCACATGGGTCCAGGTAATTCAAAAGAGTTCTGCAGCATGACAAAAGACATAAATCAAAGGTATGCATTTTGTTTAAACAAAGGCTGAGCTAAAATTACAGGTCAGAAAAGCAATTACTCTCCTCTCAGGCTGTCAAATCAAATAAGAAATGTGTTTTAGACAAAAGACGGAAAGCAGTCTGCCAGATGGGTGTCATAACACGTCGCAGTTTTGCCTTGAGGTGGTAAGTATTGTTTTGCCTTGCAGAAAGTATTTTTTTTGTGTGTATTTTTCACAGCAAACAGCACACAGCTAATATCACAGCTCTCACATTTCATTCAGATCACATCTGAAAAGATGTGGCTATTCTCTGGTGCTGGTAGGTACGGTTGTCTGATACAAACTAAAAAAAAGGCTGATCATTGCGTACTTAAAGGGGGCATATATAAAATCCACTTTTTTAACCGTTAATACATTTTGTTGTATACTTCGAGTCTCTAGAAGTGCAGAAAAGTTAAATATTTGTGGTTGTAAAGAAAAAGCAAACAAAACAAATCTTTCTGAATAAGGGTTCACATGAAGTTTTGAAGTCTGTACTTGGTGGCAAGAATTTCTTTTGTTTTCAGCCTTGTTCAAACTAGCCATCAGCTCATCAGCCCAGTCCCAATGTAATCATTTATTTCAAATTGAGCTTATTTTAAAAGCTATTTACAACAAATAACATAATAATTGTTCATAACCATCCAGTAACGCAGGTAATATTTCAGCACCTTGGACAGCTCCAGTAACAGCAGACTTCACTTTTTTTGTCCCATTACAGAGCTAAGAGGAGGCTTGGAAATACCCTCTGTTTGTTTGTCTTGTGAGCTGGATATCTAGAAAATAAGTGAGGTACTGACTTCCATTTTGGGGTTTGGCTGCATCTAGGCGTAAAGCCTAGGTTATAGTTGCACCTTTGAGTGTTGCAGACTGGAGCGAGCTGTGAGGACGTTCATACTTAACACTTGCATTGGTGCAGTTATCCCCGAAAGGAAATGTGGCAGTATACTATATCACTTGTGAAATTTTATATAAAAAAGGAGAACCAACCCTTGTTGGACAAACAAACTATTACTATTGCACTGATAATAGGCAATTTCTGGTTTCTAATGTCAGATGCTGACAGTCTACTGTCTCTAAAACAAATCATATCTTTTTCTATTCTTGCACAATTCTTATATTATATTTTTTAATATTAGTAGTCATATCATGGTCAGTGATAATTGTGTTTTGTGTGCACTATCTACAGTATAGTTTTGTAAAATAACTAGTGTGTGAACCTCTGTATGGATGCTGCTGTGCCACCTGAATTTCCCCTCGGCGGGACAATAAAGGCTATTTCTATTCCTTTATTATATTCTATGTGAACAGAGTTAGAAGGGTTTGTAGTTGCAGGATCAGGCGCCGTGACACCGCGAGGGGCTGACACGCAGGGGTGGGGACGGTGCCATCGCGAACTATAAACCTAGCTTAGGAAAGGTTACTACCAAAACACTGGGTTGCCAGATAAAAACCTAAGATGGCCACTATCATGTACTTTGTGAACTGGACAACTTAAAAATGAAGCAATGGACTTTTTTGGGTAGAGCAATGGGCCCGATTACAAGAGCTCCACTCATATGGGTTCTATCCATCCCCACTCACTAAACCAAACACGAACCGACTTCCATTTTGGTCTTTGGCTGCGTCTAGGCGTAAGAAAGGTCCCTATCGAAAATCGGGTTTTCATATTAAAATCCATGGTGGCTGCCGTCCCAGATTCCCCCATTGTATCTGGTGGTGAAAAAAAAAAACGCTCCCCTTGCTGGACAAGATCTGTCACTCTGCTCTCTACACAGTGTAACTTCTACTCACTTGATTATCTTGCACCAAAAACACAAGTGATTTCTGTTAAATTCCCGTCCATCTCGAAAACTACAAACATTCACTATTCAAATCCTTCAGTGACGGGTTACATCGCTGGATGACTTGTTTATTACTTTTTAGAATCAAACCTCGCTGTGTAACACTTCGTTTAAAGTGGGCTGTTTGTGACAAGCCTAAATGTGCCCCCCCCCCCCTCTCGGTCAGATGTGTCATAAAAACAGCACCTATCTAAAAAGTATTATGTCAGTTGTCGCATACATTTGATGGGTGTATGACAACATAATTAAAACCCCACAGCCGTTTTCCGCACTCCGTAATTATCCTGCCGGAGAACAACACACGGGCAAACAAACAAATAAGCGAGCAAACAAATTAACATAGGAGGCTACAAAAAAAGCATGTAGCCCTGATTGTGGAAGCCAACGCTCCAGTTAAAAACCTCCATCTGTTGAAATCCATTCCCGAGGTGCTCCTAGAAACTGTGAACGCCTACGCGCAGAAATCTCTGCCAGGAGAACAAAGACAAACGTTGCAGAACCCTCGCGCACCCCTCGCATGGTGAAGAAATCACCCCCACCCCCTCCCTCCACGTTAAATACATGGGTTTGACGTGGGAGCGTGTGGGCTGGTAAAATCTGAAGACGCACTGGTTCATTTCAACCCAGGACGGCAAATACTGAAGATGAACATTTCTCTCATCCTTTCTCCTTCCACTCAGCAGCGCATTCCCAAAACACGTAGCCTAGTTTAGATGGAGACGTTTGCCTCACAATATTTTGAAAGGAACACTGACAAGTGCTTTAATGAATGATATTAATTTTACAGTTTTAAAGAGATTTATGTACACTGAACTCTAATTCTGTGTACTTAACCTTTTCAGGTGATTCTGCTGTAATAAAAATTCACAAATCACTTTAGCGGGAAAAAAAGATTTCTCTACAACTCCATCCCCCGATTCATTTAAATTTACAGTCAAAGGGGAGAATAAACTCACAAGAGCCATTTTGAGCTAAAGGGAAGAAATCATTTTACTCATCAGCCAAGTTAAACTGCCGCCGTCCCATAATCCATAGGGACAACCCCTACTCTGCATTCAGCAGTCAAAGAAAGACAGTTTATTTGTGAGAGTGATGTTAATTGGACTGTCTGACCTAAAGATACACAAAAAAATGCAGAAGAGCCAGAAAGTTGAACCCTTCAAGTTTTGAGGCAGAAATCATAAGTCACATATTGTTAGCTTTACTACTCTGATAAGTGCTACAAATGTATGCATGCAAATCTAAACCCCAATACACACTTCTTACATTCTCTAGTGAAAATAAATGAAATATACAGTCTGTAATCTCCCTGGCTTTTGTGTTTGGATTTTTTAGTTGTTTTGTCTTCTGCATCTGATGGTTAAATATTCAGTATTTTGTAAAATTTTGTCTTGGTTTCAAAATATCTGTTTCATAATGATTACATTTTTTGCTTCTCCTCTTTATGTTTTGCAAGTTAACTCCTTGTTTCACTCCAGTGTTGTAATTCGGTTAGGGTTAGTTCCCTTACCTCTCTGCATAAACATGTCCACCAAGTTCTGACCAATCACACACTTTGATGCACTTTCAGAGACTGAAGATCTGCCTGGGAGGCAATGCAAAACACAGAGTCAACCACAAGCCAATATCCTGAAAAAGTGTGCAGTATTTTTTAAGGGTCCAATTTGTTGTTTGTTCAGGAATTTATGGGGTTTATAGCATTCATATAAATCACTGTTAGTCAGATCTGATCCACTAACTCAGACTCATATAAATTTCATCCCATCAACTTTTTTTAGAAGATATGACTAAATATGTGTTTATCTAGCTTGTTAAAAACTATTTCTGCATATATAACTTGTACATAGAAACTACATGTTCATGAGAACCTATAAGGAAAGTTTAGATGGAGAGATTCAAAGTCATCGAACTTTAAACCTTCAAAAATCAGTAAAAAGTATATATACTTTTTTTTTTTACAAATTTTGTAGCATACGGAGAAAAGTTTTGTAAAAATGGGAGTGGCCAATACTATCTAATTCAGTAAAATGCAGGATAAATATTCATATGAGGTTTTAAATTGTTAAACATGTGGTATATTAGATAAAAGATCAAATGTCAAGCCCTCAGAAATGAATATCACCAGAGTGAGCCTCACCTGTCCCATGAACTGTTGGCATCTGCAACAACATGGAGGAGCAAAAATAGCAAGCAAACACCTTACAGCTGTCATAGCAACTATTAGATTAACAGCAAATCCAACTGGTTCAGTATCACAACTTATCTGTAATATTTTTTTACAATAAATTAATAATTGTTAATAATATGTTAATTTTATTTAAAATCATAAAAAACGACAAGATGTACAAGATAAATATGTAACTTAGAAGTAACATTGATCTAAACCATAGTTAGTCAATTAGTACATTTTTTAACTAAAAGGTTTTATTAAAATTATTAAGTTAAATTTACTCAATTCAGTTGATTGGAACCTTTTTTGGCGGTACATCCACTACTTCTATTTTTTGAGTGTGTTCCATTCTTAAAAACTATCCCTTTGCTGCCAAAACATACAACATGATGAAGCTTTTTAACATGCTTTATACAGTTTCAAGCAAAATGTTGTATATATTAGAGAAAAATAACTATACTAATAAATTTATCTTCAATAACTGCACTAAGTATGGAAGTAATTATTACAAAAACTGGGAATGCTGTAGAGTGCCATCATATCTAATTATAAGAAACACATGTTGGCATTATTTAAGTGTTTTTTTTAGCTAAATTATTCTAGGTTTAATCTAAAAATCATAAAAATAATGACTAAATAAATGATATGATAAATAAATGATAAATGATAAAGATAAATTCAATTTCAAATTCAATTTCAAAACAGGCATCAATTTAGCTCTGTTAGTTTGATTTTTTTTTGTTTTGTTTTTAATGATTGGTCTGAATAATGGTTTTAATACGTTGGACAAACACAACAATATCGCTCAAAAACAACTTTCCTTTAACCTCCATCCATCCATCACCGAGGTTTTTAGCCACCAAATAACAAACACTTAAAAAGCGCTACGCCATCCATTTTGTTTATAGTGTTTGCAATTCACATGGTGACACGGAGAGATCCCATCCACTTCTCTGTCAGAAGAAATCCATTAGTCAAACCAAGCACTGACACTTAGAATGTCAAACACACAGGTAGCATATAATTTGTTTCACAACACTGTGATGGCTCCAAATGGCGGCTGCAAAGTGATGTCGGACGAGTGTAGAAAAATGTACCATTTGAAAGCGTGGAGGAGGCGGCGGCGGTGTGGGGAGCATAAAATGTTTGTGTTTTTCTAATCTTGGGAACACTTTAAGGCTTTGATGATGATTATTGTTTACATTATTCACTTTGGGTTAGTGTGAGTGAGACTGCAGCAACTAACCTTGTTTTATTCAGACAGCACGGATCTCTGAAAAGTACAAAAATATATGCGTACACAATATACTGTTTATATTTGTCACAGCTAAACTGTTCTGTCGACACATGAAATCTAGAAAAGTGTTTCGTTTTCAGATGTTTGAAATTGGTTTTGATGCTTAGATAAACATTCTGCTTTTTTCAGTCGTGGAGGCAACAATATAG
This sequence comes from Anablepsoides cearensis, assembly GCA_032275365.1. Classification (NCBI taxonomy): domain Eukaryota; kingdom Metazoa; phylum Chordata; class Actinopteri; order Cyprinodontiformes; family Rivulidae; genus Anablepsoides; species Anablepsoides cearensis. The sequence goes on along the minus strand of JAUBOC010000103.1, from coordinate 16,522,576 downwards.
ATGACGCCTTGCTTGTTCCTGACTAACGTGAGCTGATCTGGATGCTGTCACATCAAACACAGGGACATCTCTTAGGTCTTATGTAGATAACCTTAAAAGAAACTTTGCCCTGTGCGGTCCCTGCAGAGCCCACCATCCCTCCCTGGCCTTTTCTGTTAGGCCATCTTCAAAGCCCTCAGTGTCTCTGTATCGACCACTCTCCTCTGCAACCCAAGAGGCTTCCTATTAGAAAGGATTTGTCTTACAAGCTCTTTGCGCTGCACTTTGTTATTGGCATGTTATTAGCTAAGTTACCTTGCTGCCATCTCTCTCATTCACACACTTTGATCTCGTTCCTAATTTCACCCTGACCTTTAACAGGTCTTCCACATCTGAAGACATGTCTGATGGAGCCAGGTATCACTTCACAGCAGCACCAAATCAATATATCAAACACAAACTATCACAGATTCTTTCATGGGTTAACCGTGTGTTTTGCTCCTGTTTGCCCTGGCACTATTCTGGATGGATTTGAAAAACATCCTTTTTTAACAATTGTAAACGATTTCTCCAACAAACACATACCCATACCAACCCTAGTGACAACATCAACATTATTGAGAAAAAACTAGTAAATGCTGTTTATTGTTGTTGTTGTTTCAAACACACAGAACAGTAATGGCAACCCATTCTCACTCCTGACTCGTCAACATATACCTGACGCTTGGTCAGGTAACCGTCTGCATCCAGTTCTTAACGAGATGGGGCGGAGCAGGAGGAGCGTGTTTTCTTTTCTTTTTTTAAAGAGTAGGAAATAAGCAAAACTAACCATCCCGGACCCTAAATTTAACTTCTATTAGCTATATACAGCCTATCCCTGACCTCAGACCCTAAAAATAACCATTTACCCTGATCCCTCATATTAACCATTTTTTAAAATGTAGAGAATGCGCGAGATCTAACCGTCTCAGACCCTAAATTTAACGTCTATTAGCCATATACAGCCTATCCCCGACCTCAGTACCTAAACTTAACCATTATTCCTGATCCCTCATATTAACCACAGACCCCCAACCCAAAGACCCCTAAGAGGCGCAACCCAGAAAAGCCGCGGGCGGCAATGACTGATGCGAAGGGGTTACCCTACGAGTCAAAACTGGACCCAGACAGCTACCTGACCAAGCGTCAATAGCAGACCGCTATTGTCACTTTTAAAGAGAACATCCACTGTTTTAGGCCTTAAATGCATTTTGTTGTGTTTGGAGTCACCAGTAATACAGAAAATTTGATCTTAATCTCTCCTGGTGCTGCTTAGATATCTTTATATTATGTTTGGGTTTCCTTTATTCTCTGTTACGTCATCTGAATTATTACATCACATTTGCTGTGGAACTGATAAACAAGTTCGTAGACTTTTTGTAGACAATTTTGTGAATCTGCGGTTCTGCAGGTTCATTGTCTTCATTCTCCTCTGGCTCCGGGTCAGACTCTGGCTCCAACATGTGAGGCTGGATGGACAAGTTGTCAACATCTGTGTGTCTTTGCTTTAGTTTTCTAGTGTTTCTGTGTTCCCCTGTGTCTCTGCCCTGCTCCAGCCCCACCGTTGCTCACCTGTTTCCCCTTGTGTCTCCCCAGGTGTTTCCCATTGTCTCTTAATTAGTTTGCCTTTATATTATGTGTGCTGTCCTCAGTCTGCGTCTGATCATTGTGCTGTCAACCCCAGCCTGTGTGGTGTCTTCAGTGTCTCTTGTGCCCGTTCTCTGGTTACCTAGTTAGTTTTTGCTGCCTCGACAGCCCTCTTTTATTTATTATTAAAGCTTTTTGTTCCCATTTGGATTTTGCCTGCGCCCTGAGTTTTTCTGCCTGAAACACACCTAACAGAAGTCTTCTGTTGTGGAAACTTTTTTATTCAGTTTGTAAATAAAAAAGTTTCTGCACTGCTGGATGATCGTACCTCTGCTAACGAACTACAAAAGCAGCCTAACGGAGTTGAGTGGGCAATGGAACGGCTATAACAGAGTGGTTAGGGGAGTAGCCCTGCAACCAGTGGGTTGCTGGTTTGATCTCCTGTTCCACTTGTCTCAGTCATTGTGGCTTGGGCAAGAGACGTCGCCCTCCTTGGCAGCTGGTGGTGCCGGTGCATAGAAGCCCCACCTTTTTCAGTCTGACCCGAGGCAGCTGTGGCTACAATGTAGCTTAGGCTACGACCATCATCAGTGTGTGAATGACTGTAGTGTGAAGCACTTTGTAGTTGGGACTTGATGCAGTGCTATATAACTGCAGGGCATTTACCATAAGTGGGAGTGAAACCTGGAGAGAGGCGAGGTGTGAAACGCCTCATTTGGATTTAAAGAGACAGCCTCAAAACGAGTTGATCTGAGACACACCTCAGAAAAGTGGTGAAAGAGGGAGATGTGCAGTGACAATAGGGAGAAATTCAGACCAAAGAATTGCAGTTCCACTTTATGTAAACCCCAACTGAATGATTTACATGTGAAAAAGAAGGATTTAAAACCATGTCTCCCATAACAATCTCCAGAAGTGTAAATGATTACACTATCTTCATTTTAAAAGTGTTTCTACAATCAGAACTTTATTCACATAATATGTTTTTAAACAGAAATAAATATATTTCTAATTCAGACAAGGCAGAATCTCTTTTTGTGTTTGTTTTGAAAAAAAAAAAGTCCAAATTGAGACTCAATAATGATTGGTTGAGACAGGCAGGACTGAGTTGGGCTAGCATTTTTAGTCTCACTTTATTTTATTTTTCAAATGGTCTCCTGATCCATTCTGTTGTATTCTACCTCATCATTGTATTTCTGTAAGCTATAGCCAGCACACCATCAGGTACCTTCCACAGTAAGGCAGAGGTGAGGTACAGGTTGTAGGATGGGGCCACGCTGGATTCGAACTGAAAACTCTATCAGAGTTAAGGCAAAGCAGCGTAGGATTGAGAGAAAGAGCAAAAGAGACTGAAAATAGAAAGAAAGGGCTTTTATTTTCTCCTCTCTGCAACAAACAGAAACATACTTAAGCATTACAACTGTACTGTAGCTGGCCGAGCTCTACCCCCGGGGCTCTCTCAGTGGACGAACAGTACAATAAATCTGGTATTATCAGATCCTGTTCATTCAGCAGAAGCAGCCTAAGTGCTTTTAGATGTGTCAGAGGACATGACAGACTCTCGCTGCTCTGCTGATGACTTCCCATTCATCGTGTTAAAAGTTACTTAACAGTTCCCAGCTGAGCTTTAAATGTTCAAAATCATTGTTTTTTTTATATACAGCATTCTTCACCAACCATGTGGCCTAACGAGCCCACTGGATGCACGTTATGCAACAACTGAATTATTATTTTTCTTTTATTTTTACAGACTCCTCCCTTCTTTGCATTTTTTAGTTTCCTTTTAGTGGTATAAAAAGGTTCATTATCAACATATTATGCCATATAGCAGGACAAATTAATAAATCAAACACAAATTACATTTAATCTATCAATAGTTTTCTATATTTATTTGTTTTCGGTTGCTTTTTGGTTGGAGAAGGTTGTAAGAAGATATACACATTTTTGGGTTACACAACTCCTTCTTAATATTCGATGCTTTTTGGACCATAAGAAACTTTTGTACAAGTCTTGTATATAATGTAAGGTAGGGCCATTGGACGAATGTATCAACCATCGACAATAGGCTGAGCCCTTCAACAATCAAAGGACAACCCATGGGAAAAACATAATACATATTGCTGTTTTTAATGGCACACACACACACACACACACACACACACTCCTTTCAGCTGCAAGCAAAGCTTTTATATTTCCCCCAGAGTGCTTCCAAGTACAGCACCAATTTATTTACTTATAACAGAAAGAAAGAATGGCAGTATAGCCTATGTTCAGAAAATACATTTATTTAAACAATAACCACATTGGTGTGGGGTGGGAAAAATAGATAATATAAGCATTTTTACGAGCTGTTCCAGTGTTTAGCTGTCTTACAGACTTAGGTGTGAAACAACAAATTCAAAATGAAACCAAAAACAAACTATACAAATGATCTCCTCCAGTGAACATGTGTGCTTCCGTTTAAAAAAATAAAATAAAATGGTGTGAACAAAATGATTAAATTATGAATAGTCAAAAAACTATAATGTTTCAATGTAGAGTCAAAACAAAAAGAAAAAGGAAAACTATTTCTTCCAGAAAAAGCTTATAAATAATTTGACAAGAAAACATGTTTACCTTATTTGTTTGTTTGTTTTTTTTAAATCCAAACATCACCTGCGTGAATATATCGCCCATCGTCATTTACTGGACTGAATACTAGTTGGAGAAGTTTACATATACGCACTACAAAAAATAAGACCTGCAGTCAGGTGGTGAGGTCACACTAGTGTGCTAAAGCCAGTATCTAGTTAGTGACAAACTTGACTCTTGACTTTTCTAAAACAAAATGCCCAACATTTCATTTGTTTTTGGTTTCTTTTCAACAAGTTCTGATTATTTGTAACCGATGTGGCTGCAAAACCAAAGTCAATTTCCAAATAATCACAGCTTATTTTGATTTGATTGATTGATTTGATTTGATTTATAAACTTTATTCATTTCATAAAACAAAATCTATGTACAATAAAAAAAGAAAACACAAATAAAAT
>JAUBOC010000103.1:16453039-16463066 GCA_032275365.1 Anablepsoides cearensis | reverse complement strand
TTCCTCTCCTTTTGCGCATGAACTCGGGATGTAATAGGTGGCGGAGGTATGCACTCTCTGAGTGCTTCTAGTTTATTTATTTTTTTATTTTTTTATTTTTTTTTGGGCGAGGGGGGATAATTAATCTTACACATTCTGTTCTTGTCTAGTAAATCAGTCTCAAAAAAAGACCAAAAAATATATTTTTTGGCTGGCTATAAGACTTTAAAACTTGGTTAGATGGCCACCATGCTGCTCTAACAGTGATCTAAATAACAATAAAGTGTTAGAAAAAAATTGAACTAGAATTTTATACTCAAAATTAGCTAAATAATTAAAACATTAGTGACATTTTTTACACTTGGCACCTCATAGTTTTTTAGGTCAATGGGTCCCACAAAAATAAAACATCTGTTGCTCAGCTGACTGAGTGGAGTGTTCACCAATTATGAGGCTGATTAAACAAATAATAAGGTGTTTATGAGGACCCCTCTTATTTGCTTTCTCCAGTTTGAAAACAATTTTGGACTTACAAATGCTCGCCATCCGTCGGTCCATTACAATTTTAGAAGGCTGTAACTTTCACATAGAAAGGCTAAAATACACCAAAGTTGGCATGAGTCATCCATGTTGCATGCCCGACCATACCATGTGATTATATAACATCATCAAAGCACCGCCCCCTAACAACAGGAAGTGATCTTTTATTTTGGCTTGGAAAGCTCCATCTCTGATGCTCTTGACCTAATCAGCAAAAGTTGTGTCAGAACACAGATAATAACTTGATCTCACCTGCTTTCAAGCACAAAGACTTTTTAGTGAAAGGTGTGGTGCAGCAAGGTCAGACATTGCGCCGTTGACTTACAGTTGGCTGTAAATTCAACATATTTCAAGAAATCTGCACCCGATTCACTATGGTCAATCCTAAGCCACTCCACTACTGGAATGTGGTCCCATTCATGGAGGGAGTGGCCTAATTACACATTATGTCATTGACATACGGTTGGCTCTAACACGATGCAATCTGTTCACATTATGAGATTATTTAAATAATGAAGGCCTGTGATGATGCCAACAAAACTGCAGTTGGTCACTACTGAATGTCGACGGGGGACATCAGCAATGTTGATTGATTGATTGATTTTATTTAGCAGTAATATTGCATGTACATACACATCATTCATTATTAGTACTTGGATAACACAAGAAAGTGAGAAACATTTATTTCCATAATTTGTGGTCCAAAAGTTAAGTGATAGAGTTCTATGGGGGAGAATATAAACACAATGATAAGAACCAATGTACAATGATGGAAAAAAAGGTCATTAGGTTTCTGACAGTCATAAGGGTATGCAGGTACAACAGAATAGCTCAGAATATGAGTTCATGAGTTTGAGGGGATAGTGAAGGGATTTAACTCCTCTTCACGAAGACAGTTGAGTAGAAGATCTTTTACCTTTGATTTAAAATTCTCTAAGCGGTGTATTGACTGTATGTGTTGGGAGATCGTTGTTTAGCATAAAATAGCATTTTTCATAAACCCAGAAACGATTTTGTCATTTCAAAAAAGTCTTACTTGCTACTACTTACTATTATTTTCCAATTTTACTTTTTTTTTATAGAGAATTAAATACAATATTTAAAATCTGATCAAGGTAAATAAAGTTATAGTTAAAAAAATGTATTCACTAAATTTAGGACACATTTGCAAACAATCAAAAACATAACTAGACTTTCCATTATAAAGAGAGATTTTTTTAATTATCATTGATCAATTAAATACTTAATATATATATATATATATATATATATTTTTTTTTTTTGCTTGTCTTGAGCTTTTTGAAAGATTATCGTTATAAAGTTTTAGTTTCCAAACTGCTTGAAAAATAAAATCAAAAGTTACAGGGGTTTGTTGCCCTTTGGAACTATCACACATCAGATAAAAAAGCTATAATTACGTAATGCTGCTTTTATGAATACTCGTCACAGTAAGAACACTCCAGCTTCTTTTATTGCAACTTCCAAATACTTGGTTTAGTTTTTGACAGCCAAGTTTGCAAAATTGTGATGAGGACGAGTGTTTGTTGTAGTTTCTTAAATGTGTGTTCTGCAGATGAAAAAGAGCTTTCTCCATAGGGTGACCTGACTCAGCCTTAGAGCTAAGGCGAAGGGTTCTGTCATCCAGGGGGTCTAAATAGAGAGCTGCTCCTCCTCCTGCCCTGCGCAGACCCAGAACTATACTCTTTGGTTCTCTCTGACTGAGAACTAGAGTCCATCCCCCCCCCCCCCACACACACACACACACACACACACACAGACTTGCTGCCTTTGTTAGTATGAGTAAATGGTAAAAGATGCAGAATGCAGATGTTCTGCAGCTCATAGGAGAATAAAACTGGTAAACTGCTCCCACTTTCAGTAACAGAATGACATCAGTGACTGATGTAAGGTAGTGACTTTATAGAATGTGATTCATATGATTACTCAGAAACACTGTAGTGATAATGACATATTGAAGGAGCAGTATTTTATTTCATGGGTTATATGGTTTTATAACAGTAGTACACTCCCATGGTAAAATTAGATCTAAATATTTGTGGTGAAAAGTTTAACATATTTGCATTTTTTTTTGCTTGAAATATAGCATTACATATGGCTTTGTGTGCTTTAACAACTAATATGTCCAAACATGTTTTTTGTGTGTAGCGCCATTATCTGTGTTGTTTAGAATGAAAAATAACAGCAACTTCCATGTGTTTACAAAAACAAAAAACTAATGTTAGTGTGAATATGTGCAGAATTGTTCAGATCATTCAGACTGACTGTTGTTGGAATCACAAAGCTATAGCTGTTTTGACCAAGTTTTGTAAATTACAATCTCATGCAGTGTTGCATACTATTGTAAAATAAGTCAGTACCCAACGCAGGGGCAAAGCAAGAGAGGAGTGGCTGTCACCTGACTGGCCATGCCCAGGTGCCACCCCTCAAATGATTGACAATGTGTGACCAATGTGTGAAGAAAAACATAATACATTTTCTAAATCACTTAAATCATATAAAGTGACAATTACAGAATACATCAACAGAAAAAAAAACACAGACAGAAAGAGAAAAATACTTGGAAACAAGTATTATCGCCGTTTTGTGGGCAGTATCGATGAAAAACAGCATTTCATGAAGCACAACATGTATCTGAGATCATTGATGATTAAGATTATTTTATATGTAATTTGCAAACAAGCCTAAAAATTGTATTTATGTACTAGATAACAAAAACCTCATAACCTTAGGAAAGCACAAAGATGTCAACATTTTTATATTACTTGTTCCTTCTTCCTATTTAGTTATAATCAAACAAGCATTCCATTGTTGAGGTTTTAAAGTTAAATAAAAATAATGCTCACAAACATTAGGAAACCATCTCTGGGACTAGTGTCAACCGGCTTTAAAAAACTGTTTATTTTGTTATGAATATATGCCAAAGGTCAGAGCTATCCTTGAGTCAATACACTATCAAAGAAAAAAAAAAATGGGTAAAAAAAAAGGGAAGTACCAGACTTTGCTCTCTGATGGAAGACAGACCAGACAGTCCAGATTGAAGGGTTGAGGCTGTCTTCTCTTTGTTGCCAATTAGATTACTGATATCTCTTAATTTATCCAATGACGGCAAAGTAAGCAAGTCAGCTGGGTGTGTTGTGTTGGAGTTTCAACTTTGGACTCGAGCGGAGGAGCTGAGAAATACACTGGAGGGTTTTTAGAAAGGTAGAAAGAAACGTTTCACCTCAAAAAAGGAACAAAGATTGAATATTGTGGTTGGATCCCATCATTTCTTGGGGGGGGGGCTTTCACCCGAACAGGAAAACCATGGAGTTCTACCCAGATCAGGTAGGTTTTGTTTTTGTGCTCTGATTGTTACTTAGAAGGAAACTGGTAAGTTTCACGGTGCAAAGTTCAAGCTTAATAATCAAAGTCAAAACTGAGTCTTAAAACTAAAATTGTATGGAAAATACCCATTTTCGACTGACAATGAAAACTCCCAGTTTACTGAAAAGTATTTATATTTGGTAAATACATGTAAAGTCATAGTAAAATGTCCACCAGCATTGTTTTGTCTCTAAACATATGTCAGGATCGGCTGTTGTTCGATGTTTCATTTCAGGGTTGTGATTGCACGGAGTTGCTTGACTGGCTGTTTGATAAAAACGATGGGATTCTTCGTCACGAGGACCCAGGAGCCCACAGCAACCATCACAGCTGGTCGTTTCAGGAGCCAAATGTTTGTGAGATTATTGCCTCTCTAATCACCTCACATTTTTTGTAGAAATACACTGCAGTGCCTCCTCTCTCACTGTGTCCTGACCTCACGATGACGGACTGATGTTAGCGCCTCGTATTTTCGCACAACAGATGCTGCCGCCAGCTGAGCAGGCAGGGGATGACTTTCTCAACGCCCTTCTGAGTGGAGGGGATTCTGCGTCCACTTCGCCTCTGTGGTCCCCGTCTCCGAGCGACAGTGGGATAAGCGACGGTGCTCCATCAGACCAGATGGATAGTCCTCAGCGCCCTGAAAGTCCTCCAGATGGCCCCTGCTTCGGTCCAGGACAACAAACCAAGGCAGCCCTGGAGGCCAGTGTCTCCTCTGACCTCAGTAAGACATATTAGGATTAATTATTAGTAATAGTAGTATCCAGTAAATGGATAAAGGTCACAAATGTTTTCTTTAACCAGCAATTCAAAGGTATAATATTGCTGTGTTCCATTTTCCTGAAATCAGATCCTGGAATAACATCATATCCAGTTCAATCTAATTGTGCTCAGTAGCCGGGCTACCCTTAGAAATACAAGTTTAAAACAATACAGGTATTCAAACACTGTAGCAACATCTTCACTAATACAGTGGGGAAAATAAGTATTTAGTCAGTCACTAATTGTGCAAGTTCTCCCACTTAAAAAGATGAGAGAGGCCTGTAATTGACATCATAGGTAGACCTCAACTATGAGAGACAAAATGTGAAAAAAATTGAGAAAATCATTTTGTCTGACTTTTGAAGAATTTATTTATTTTCCCCCCTGTAGATGTTGTGTACTGTTTCGCACTGATTTAATGAAACACAAACTGAGTAACTGGTATTCAAAGTTCAGTATTCTCATATTTTTATTTGTTCATTGATCCAAAACTCCAATGAAAACCTTTGTCTCTGTTTGTTTGCAAGCTTTAATGTTTTATTACTGTGTGTACATGTTTTTGTTACCTGGTGGGGAGGATTTTTTAGCATTTTCCCTGTACACACAGCCTGGTGAGGACCCTCTGTTCTTTACGGGGACAAGCCCAGTTGGTTAGACTTAGGGTAAAGGGTCAGGGTTAGGCAATAGAAATGAGAGAAAATGAATGGAAGTCAATTAAAAGTCCTCATGAGGATAGAAGAACAAACGTGTATGTGTGTGTGTGCAGGTGGCTGGGAGTTTAGCTTCCCAATGACCAAGACCAGGACATCACCATATCCTGCAGACGTCCACAGACCTCAGCTGTCCTCTGGTTTCCCGCTGACTGTCAAAGACCTGCTGTTGTATGGCACACCGGAGCTGGTAGGTGTTGTGATGGTGTCAGGAGAGAGATGGGAGGAGCAACGTGTTTGTCTTGATTCAAATGCGAGACACTGGTTTTGTTTGTTCCCGATTGAGAGTGTGCACGTTGGTGGAAACAACACATCGTCCCATGGAAAGGCCTTTGGAATGCAAATTCAATTCCCCACCCTAGAAGTTTGCTAAATTTGGAAAAAGCTGCTGAATATGCAACAAATGTATTTTCTGGGAGAAGGAATACTGAGAATATTAAGATTAGTATTCTCTTGATGTAGAGCCTTTTCTTGAACTTCCCCATGAGATATTACCAACCCTCTTTCTGTTTTTTAAGTTTGACCTTATCAAAGTAAGGACATTTGGCAGTTAAGGAAAAACTAATGAATTTAAATTAATAGAAAAAAGGTTTAAAGCATCATCACATTAAATACACCAATAATGCTTTGTTTCACAAAGAAGATTTTGTTATCACCGACTCGAGACCAGCACAAGCTGAATAATGTAAACCTTGGCGTTTTTTTCCAGTTTCGTCACAGTATTGATGTCGTCTTTAAGATGGAGAGAGTGGCAGAATCCAGCTCAGATTCTCACACTCTAATTGCTTTGAAGTAGCCATGAAATGAAGGTGATGAATGTGGCCTGATAGTCTCCGTTCATTAAACTACTTCCTGCGAGCCTCCAGCAAAAAGGATGGGTGGCGCAGACGGTGAACGCAGACAGAAAATGTAATCAAGCAGCAACTGCGATTTGTATTTTTCAGCATTTGTATTCATATCTCACCGACAGCCCCAACAGCCGTCGCAGAAGTCCATCCAGGAGCTGATTCTCAACGAAGACGAGAAGAAGCTTCTAGCAAAGGAGGGGGTGACCCTGCCCAGCCAGCTCCCTCTGACCAAAGTAAAGTGTTTTAACTCTCAACACAGCTTTGGTTTTCAGAAGCAACATATAAATTGTTTCTTCTCGGTTGATCAGCATGAAGAGAGGATCCTGAAGAAAATACGCAGAAAGATTCGCAACAAGCAGTCGGCCCAGGAGAGCAGGAAGAAGAAGAAGGAGTACATTGATGGGCTGGAGACCCGGTGAGACGCTACCTGAATGATTTCATGTTATTCATTATTTCAGCAACTAAAAACCTTATCTAAATCACAATACATTCATTATTTACCTATTGTACCTTCAATGCACCAGTTGTCAATTTGTTTTAACAAATCTTTGATGCCACTTGTCTAGTGGCCCAAATGACCAATTTTCCAATCTGGGCTATTTTGCAAATTTAATGGGGGAAAAAATTTAAATATTCCTTCAGCTTGCTGGAACTGGAAGTGGTTTGACAGAAAAGTAGACATCCAGGTTTTGTTTTTAAGATTTAAAACATTAAAACATTGGTCTGCAGTTGCTTTTGACTGGACCAATCACAGAGAAAATCAGTAGAGCAGCTAATGTTCATAGGACAACATAAGATTTGTGTCATTTTGTGGGTTTAAATGTTCATGTGAGGATTTTTGTAACATACAGGAAACAGACAGAAGCACAGTGCTAATCAGTTCTGAATCATTGTCACGTATAAAAATGCTCAGTGTTAAACATGTTTGTGTTTTCATGCTGATCCATCCAAAATCATTTGTTAGTTAAATGTCATCTATCCCAACATTAGCTATGTCCATTTTGACCTCCTAGTCTTTCAAAGTTTGCCTGCTCATCATAAGTTTCATATTATATTAATAATACTTAATGTATTTAGTAAATTACGGTTAAATATCTTAGTGTCTATGACATGCCTATCTTTAAAACATTTATGTCAAAGAAAACATCTTTACATTTAAGAAACTTACCAGCATAGATTTTTAACTTGACTAAGCCAAAGTGAAACAGGAAGTGACATCAAAGGGGAATTCTTTAAGGTCTGGTCTTTGTTTATTGAAACAATATTACGTATTTGAACTCAAACTCTTCTTTACCTTTCTCTGATAGTGACTCAAAATAATAATAATTTTAAAAAACATCAGATTCTTTACAGTCTGGGTTGTTAGCCTTTGCAGCTTTGCTCTGTTCACATTCAAACATTCCCCTTTTGACATCACTTCCTGTTACCCCAACTGTTCATCTCAGCTGTTTTTTTCCAGTATGTTTCATTTTTTCCTTTCCAAAAAATACATTCTTATTTACTACAAAAATGTGATGTCGTCGGCACTTTAAAGCTGTTTTTACTTAAAAATAAAAGTGTTAACCTTTGCATTGACATTTATAAAAGTGTGTTCTGAATGATAATAGTAGCTCTGTTTAGTTCAACTATTTCACAGATTTCTGCTTAAAAGCTCAAGGAAATGTAAACTTGCCATCATTCATATACTACATTTTATATTAAATGTCATATGTTTTTAATTTAAGTGCTGGGCATTAATTGCAGGCTGTAAATAAATCACCTTTATGTTCCTTTGAAACGTAATGGGTTTAAAACATGCTTTAAGTAAAAAAAAAAAATGCAGGCTTTAAATGAGGTCTGTAAAACGAATAAAGTTTCACCTTCTTCTTCCTCTGCTGTGTTTTCCTGTAGAATGATTGCCTGTAATACCCACAACCAGGATCTTCAGAGAAAAGTGTCCCAGCTGGAGAAATGCAACATGTGAGTTCTTCGACTGCTTCATTTCTAACCAGTCCTTCCTCTGTAATACCCTGGTAATAGTGGTGACACATCCTGATCCGAAATGGCTTTTGCTGTTTTGCTTTTCAGTCCTTAAATCTATTTTTCCCCCTCTGACAACTGTCTTTCTTTTGATTTTTCTTCCTTTCTCTGCAGGTCATTAATGGAGCAGCTACGCAGGCTGCAAGCCATGGTCATGAATTCATCCAACAAGCCAGCTCAGACTGGCACATGTGTGCTGGTACAGCTGTTCTTTATTCAACAAGTCATTTGAACATCAAATCAAAACAGCAACAGGCTGGATTAACTGCTGAGGATCTATAAATGTTCACAATAAACATGAGGACAGAATCCCTCCACATGATTTTAATTTTAACATCAGGGTTATCTCTTACTTTTTTTTTTTTGGTCACTCTGTGTTCCTTTGATTTGATTCTCTAGGTGCTCGTGCTGTCCTTCTCTCTGATCCTGTTTTCCAGCCTGGAGCCTTTCTCCGACACTCAGGTCAGCCAAGGAGACTTCAGTCCAGTCAGAAGTGAGTAACCTTCAGAGAGACCGCCAGCCGAGTAATCCGTCACCTTTTTGTCACAGCAGAAAACACAGTCAGGACTGCAGGCTCAGTCAGTGCTGAACCCACAGAGCCTCAGGGCTGTCTCTTATGTTTCAGTTTCTGCTGTTGTCTAAAAATTTGAATAAAATTAGAAAGCACTAGATTTTTATGTAAGGTACATTTGAAGTACTGAAATGATTAAAAGAACAGAATGTTAATTTTTATCTGAATTTTGTTTAGAATGTGTCATATTTTAGCTATTTACTCATCATGAGCTATGCTGAACTATTAACATTGGGATATCAATGTGTGTAACAAACCTGTGAATGGAACTGGCAGCATGTATAGGATTTAAAACATTCATATGAATCAAACCTCTGATCTTTCCTCTTGAAACAGTCTCGAGGGTTCTCCTTTTCCTCGCTTGAGTTGCATGGTTTGAAAATTTGTCACTTGAGTTTTGAACATGTTCAAAACAATCCTGAAAGTTCAGATCCATAAACAACACTGATGATTAGCAATACTTATTGAACAAGGTCAAAATTAGCCTATCATGATTTCAGAAATGTTCTCCAGTAAATTCAATTCTAAACGTGGGGGCGGCTGTCGAGGTTGATATAAATCAGGCAGAGGTGGGTATAATCTGGGTGAAGGTGGCCAGTAAAATTATGTGTATGGTCAACAATTCAGTTTATAAAACAGTGCACACATCAATGGCAAGGTTGATGTTCACAATTCAGTGAGACCGCAATGAAAAACATGTAGATTTTCTCCCAGTTGCACAGTAAGATGCTATCTTAAAGGCTGAGATGAACACACTGGAACAATAAAAAAAGTGGAAAAACTAAAGTGAACACACAAAACAATAAAAAAAAACTTGCATAAAAGCACCATTTGAGCAGCCTCAGTTAGGAAAAATGTAAATGAAATTGAGAAGTAGAGGTAATCGAACATTTCATATTTACAAATGCGTGAAGCGATCACTAATCCTAACAAATGCTGAGGTTGCTACATGCAGACCTGGCAGAAGACTGTAGGGAAGCTGGGTGGGAAGCCATCATGTACCCCGCCGAAGTGAGATAGGGTCTTCGTCAGGTCCTCAACTCTGCTCCATGACTTAGGATGCACAGGAGCAGGGTGTCAGAATGCCATAAGAGATTCTTTTGGTTAATAATATATAATTGAGGCACTATTAAACAGTAATTTGATTGTAGTTACCCAATACAAGTAGTTTTACTAACATAGTAGTTTACTAGCAATAGCATGGTAATTAAGAA
>JAUBOC010000103.1:16307960-16320199 GCA_032275365.1 Anablepsoides cearensis | reverse complement strand
AATCGAATCGAAATTGAATCGAATCGTGACCCAAAGAATTGTAATTGAATTGAATTGTGAGGTTGTTAACAATACCCGGCCCTACAGGTTAGTGAACCAATCAATGAGCACAAGTCTTACGGTTCCAGCAATCGAGATGGAACTGTAAGGCCTAATGCAAACACTGGGCCTTGCCATGAAAAAAAGCTTTATGTGGGGCTTCTTAGACAGGTCTCCCTACAAGGCCAAAAATTCAATGTGACTCCCACAGTCAGCTGTAACACCAGGAGTATGATACAAAGTGAATTTTCTGACCTAAAAACAAACATCAAAATCCATCCAGAAGTCAAGTTTCCTGATAACAAAGCAAAATCTGAACACATTTAAAAGCCTGGATATAATGATGAATTTAAAACAAAGTTTCTCAGCTAAATTTAAGGTTAAAATAGAAATAGACAACAGCAGATGAAAATATTAATAAATCGTCTGACACTCCTTAAGCCTCAGCTGCATCTGAAATGTGTTATTAATGTTTACTTAATAAAGATATAAGACAAAAACAACTAGGTGCTACAGCTTAACTTTTAAGTTAAAAAGTTCGACAGTCCAGTTTTGTCTTAGAAAACAAAGTGACCTGCTGTGTTTGTTTATGTTATACAACATATTATAGTCTCTTTAAAGCTCTGTGTTTTTCTGAATATGAACTCATTTAGAAGATAAAATATTTTTCATCTTCAAACATCAGCTTTCTTTCTTGATGGGAAAAAAAAAACACTTGAGGTTATTCTGTGTTTGGGAAACTTACTCATCCTTCTCGTCTGAGAGGCCAGATAGCACCGGGAGGGTCAACGCCTCCTTTCTGAAAACAAGACATAAAAAACGAGACCCCAAAAATACAACAATCACTAGGAGACACAGGAGGAGAGTCCTCTTTGATGCGGAACACTTACATCTTCAAATTAATTTGTTCTCATCTTTATTCTGGGACTAAGCAGTTTCTATTATTCATTGCATTACAGTTTGTTAGGAAATGTTTCAATGAGCGTCACCTTGTTCGACTGCGTGCCATCTTAGAGTCCTTCTTCTCCTCCTCTGACTTGTCTGCAACAGAAGAGTTTTCATCGTCTTCTTTGTCTTCACGTTTGATGTCTGAGCTGCTGGAGGAGTGTGCTGATCGAGCCAAACCACCAGGGAGACCTGAAGATCAACATACAAATATTTAATTCTCAAGCTCTGAAAACTTTGTGTTAAGAACAACATTTCAAACAAAAAAATGCATTTAATGGCTAAAAAAGTGGATTTTCCATCATGTGTTCCCTTTAAATGAAACAGATAATGGTTTTACTTACTAGTGAAGCCTTCTGGCTGTCCGACTGATGGTGTTGGTCCAGTTGCATGATGCCCATGAAGGAGAGTGCTGCTGGGAGGAAGACCTGTGGCTTCCTCGTGTTTCCCTCCCTGCTGATGAAGGTGGAGGACAATGATGTAAATTCCACCAAGACAAAAAACAAAACAAAGAACTGCAAGAGTGCCTCGATAAAAAAATGTGTTGGAAACTTAAACAGAGCAAATTATATTATGTTGAAATAAAAATACAGCCTAATAGTATTTCTGTAGATAAAGTGTTAGTTTGGATCAGAACCAAAGTGGATCTTAAACAACTACAATCTCAAAAATTTCATAACAGTTTATGCAAACTACTTTATAAAAACCTTTACACTAGGGGTGCATCGACGATCGGCCGATTCTTAGATAAGATCAGCTTTTCTACCTCCATAAAAGTCTGAAAATCAGTCACTATCCTCTTTTGCTTTGCTGTGAGCACTACCCAATGCCCAGTTAAAACAAGTTCGTACTGTTTCAAGGGTATTGTTCCAAGTATTTCAAGAAAAATAACACTTGAACATTGAAGTTGTATTGTGACTTTGTAACATCTGACAGTGTCAGCTATTTAAAAAAAAAAAAAATCGGTATCGGCAGGTCAGACTTTAAAGATCGGAGATCGGCAAGAAAACTTGAATCGGTGCACGCCTACTTTACACAGCTGTCACTTTTGCCACTTTTTTGCATGAAATGTTTGGATATTCCAACATGAATTGTCTCAGGCTGCATCAAATGCTGCCGTCTGCCTCTGCACACAACCAAAACAATTCTCTGTAAATATCTGTGCACGACACAAACCACTATGAGTTATTTGAGATTGGAGTCATTTTAAAAAGTGCATTTCACTATGATCTTTGCTCCGCTTGAACAAGCTGCTAACTCATCAATCTTGTCAGAACTGAACCACCTCTCTAAGCTGAGTCGGTTCAAAGAGCTACCTGAAACAGGTAAGATTTTAACTGCTCCTAACTTCTCCACAGAACCACATTTCAACAGATCTGAACCAAGTCTGCAAGTTCTGTTAGCTTTCAGTCTAATCTTTGCCCAGCAGATGGAGACACTGGCCATATTTCCTTTCTGTTTTTGTTTCATTCAAGTCCGGTTTAATGATTTGTAGATAACATTTGTAGATAGAAATGCAACACTTGTTTGCTTTATGCCATTCTGCACAACCAAAAACACACAAAAGACAACAAGCAGAGAGAAAGCGTCTCACCATAGCAGGATGTCTGTTGCTGAGGGCGAGGCTGGCATTGGGAAAAGCTGGAGAGAGGCCTCCGAGGCCACCGTTGTGCACTGAGGACAGGAGGCTGTGCATGTCGGAGTGAGCGCCTTCTAAGGCTGGACCCTGGCCCACAGCGTGGCTACGCAGCACATGGATGGCCTCCTCCAAGCGGTCATCCATTTTATTCTGCTAAAAATACACAAAACGAGAGGCAAACTCATTAAAAATGTATTTCAAGAAAACTTTTGTGCTTTGTGGGACACACACCTGTTACTTTAACAAATGTGTGAACTCTGAATAAAATTATTTGATGGGTAACTTCAGACTCACCAGCGTGTGTGGCTGCCCTTCAAAGCTGGGTGTGGTTGGTCTTTGCCACTGAGACGGCGCTCCTGCAGAGAAAAGAACAGATCGTATCAAGTGCCTGAACTCAAGTTTACACCAGATGGAGCCGCAGAGACACGTTTGTGATGATGTTAAAAAATACAGTGCATCACTTCCACTTAGAAAGTATAAATAACTTTCATACATTTGTACATTCTTACTTTCTCCACTATATTTTCAGTAAAAATGACAACTGTACGGTGTTTATATCACAGCTGAACCGTACCTGCAATGGCCTGAGGAGACCCAGGAGTAGACGGAGCCGAGGAGAAATTATTACTGTTGTGGTCCGATGGATAAATCTGAAAACAAGTGATTAAACTTCAACACTTTAAATATATAACACATTTTATATAAGATCAGATTTCAACACTTCAAACCATAAACCTGAGCTTGTTAAATTGGTATATTATGGTACTGTTTTCTTATGTTGGAAATATTTTCTAGAAAAAGGTTTCACAAATTTTACAAAAGTGTCTTGAAAGATTTATCATATTTAGGCAGGATACAAATTTAAGCCATTGTGTAAAAGTCAAACTTTTTTAAATGCAGAATGATATATTTTACAAACATCTTTCAGTTGTAGATTAAGCTTCTTGATTTAAATAGACAGTCTATAATTCTGAATATTTCAAAAATTATTGCAATAAGTTGGTTTATCAAGCCTTGAATGCCAAGTGAGGTATTTTAAATAAAACTGCCTTTAAATGCGTTTCTGTTGGCCACTTGCTTTCTAAAAAAAAGTCAAGGTTCTTAACGCATCAAAAGAGCACCTACAAAAGCCCAACACAAGGGCCCAGAGAGGCGTTCAAATCTTTTGTTTTGTGAAAACAAAAAGGGGCGTTTGTTACTCAACACCGACTACAAAAAAAAAAAAAAAAAAAAAAAAACGACAAGAACAACTCACTGAAGCAAGAGCCTTTCCAATCTCATCTCCTGAACTGTTGGCTGTAGTACCTCGGCTGGCTGAAGAGACAAAATAAATAATGCAAGTCAGGCGTCTCGACAATTTATTCTTGAAACAGAAAAATGAACAAAACAGCCATAGTAAATAATCCCGTCTGTAACAAGATACGAGTAGGTAAAGTTCAGACGTGGGGGTTCTTACCCATGATGCCCTCTCCATTAATGGTTGGTGTGTGGTTGTAGGTGGTGGGGGCTGAGTGGAAGCCGTTGACTTCACTACTATGCAGAGAATAGTTCTGCAGGGACAGAAGCAGAGACTTATGATTGTAGATAAGTACTTCCATAGAAAATGATCCAAATTAAATAGCATGCTCAAAAACGGTCCAAGAAGCTTCAAGTTTCTAAAGGTTTTAACAAAATTGTAATGTCATTTATCATAATTATATTCATAGTCAAATGTTTAATATATATCAAATTGGGACGGAAATGACCACAAAGCCAAAAGGAAGTTTCTGCTTACCATTCTTTCCTGTGGGTTGATTGAAGGGAACGAGCCAGGCTGTCCAATGTGAGGGGAGTTACCCAGCATCCCAGAATAGCCAGAGGATGACCAAGGATCTTCTGAGGAAAGTCAAAGTAGATGTAAACATATTTTTTTAAATGAACACTTGGTTCATTAAGCATTAAACTAAATAAAATAAAAAACTACCTTGCATGTAGAAAGAGCCTGGGTAAACTGTGCCGGGCTTAGCACCAGGATATCCTCCGTTGTCTCTGACATACTCCTCACTAGATGTGGAAGCATAAACCTGAACACACAAATGATAAAACGTTTAAAACAAGATGAAGAAATAAAAAAGGTATGACATCATAAAGGAGATAATCCACTTCACCACATAAAAAAGAAAAAGAACACATTGGATAAGAAGAATCAATAAAATTCAAGCATTCTCTACAAATAATGTAACCCCTGATACAGCTGGATACAGTAAAAGCACTAATGTCCATAAATTGATACTTAAAAAAAAAAAATCACAATAACAAAACTAATGAAAATGAAACCAGCTAGGCCACGTGGACTGTTTAGGACAGATTCATCACAATGTATGCAATCACCTCATTTTATTAGCTATGAAAAGCTAATTAAAGTGGCTTTAAGCTGCCACAAGATGGCAGGAGGGAGTTTGCTGCTGGTGGAGAAGGTAGGCCAGCTCCTCTCCTGTGGAGAACACAGTGGCCATGGCATGCTGGGCACAGTGACGGCTCCAATCCCACAGTGAGCATTTCCTCTCACTCCTAGGACCCTGGTGACATTGCACTGCCTGGCCTGCAGCCCCTCCCAATAAAATGCTCCGTATCAGCTCACACACATGCCATGCATTTAGGGAATCAACACACCCACTGATGCACAATCCCGCAGCAATGCTCTCAAACAATTCTATACGTCAGAGGACTGAAACCAAGACCGTCAACAACTCTGACAGGATCGAATATGCACAACAGTTTAAACATTCCCTCGAAATATTAGCAGAAAACACACTGGTAAGATGGACAATAAGGAGCCCTCAGTTTCCAGACATTATCATGAGCCACTCACTCCTCTTTTTCCGCCGTTCCTCTATGCTACATGTTAGAGGAAGAGGTAGAGAATGAAGGCTATGCTGCAAAGAATGCTAATCCAGAAAAGGGATTTTTTTCTGTAATTTGATTTAACAAGGAGAAGTGGAAAGGGAATGGAGAGATGCACTTCTAATTACAGAGCCATCTGCCTGTTCCTGGACCGCATCCAACTCCACAGGCAGCTGGGCTGAGGAGAGGCAGCGAGGAGAGGGGGAGAGAAAGAGAGAGAGAGAGAGAGGGAGAGTGAGAGGGATGGGGGCTGGGATCCAGTCAGCAAGAGAGACGGAAAAGACAGAGGAAGAAACAGTGGTGGGTAAGGGGTGGCAAAGGGGCAGGGAGGAGGATTGATACGGGGGGCCTGATGATATATGAAATGGGTAGAGATACGGGGTGTTCAGGGGACGAGGGATGGTAATCTAAATGACTTAAACGAAGCTTGATACGACCAGGGGAGTGTGAAAAGAATGAAGGGGGGGAGGTTAACATGATCACGGTTAATTCAGGGGAAAACATGATGGAAATGGTTTCATTTAACAATAAGCTTTGAATTGTTCTTGCACTGGAAACAATGCTGCGTGGATCCTGCTGCTCTAGATGGAAGCAGAACACCACAATGACTAGAGGATAATTGTATTTGCTGGAAAATCCTTACCAAGGGTTTAATGTAATTCAGGTTGTGACCATGTAAAGAACTTAGAAAAAAAAAGATAGCTGTTGTAAGGGGTGGTGGGTAGATAACACCAAACTAAGTGCCTGTTTTCAACCACAAGGGTTTGTGGGTAGTCTGTTGGACAACTAGGGGGCAGAAGAGAAGTGCTTGGGTTTTAAATTCCATCAAATAGGAGGGGGTGAGGGTTCACAGGGGTAGGGCACTGATTCTGTGAACTGGTATTGATGGAAAATTTTATACAGCAGCTGTATGAAAAATTAGCTTGGTGCAAATAATTTAAGTGATAAAAACAAAAAAAAATATTGACAAATTGGTAAAGTAAAGTAGGAAAGGGAGGAGTGTGGGGAGGGAGGACCACAGGATCATCATCAGCAGTCATTAATCTGGGCTCAGACACGAGGCTAAGAGGCCTCGAAAGCACTGCGCCTCACAACTGGGTCACTCACAGGGGGGAGGCCCACCCGGGCCATCATGTGGTGAGGCGTAGGCGAGGGACTGGGTGAGGTGGAGGAGGAGGAGGAGGGGGTTCACACTCAGACATCTCATCATTCGCACTAAAACCACACGGCCACCGCTCGCATAGCGGAGAATGACTGAGGTCAGACGGTGAAAAAGAGAGAGCCCCCACAACCCCCTCCCTGCCAGACAGTGTTCACACTCTGATGTAGACAGTCGCTACATTAAAGTGTGCTGATGCACACGAATTTATGCAGCCACGTAAAGATGACAACAGCCACAGGTAGAGGACAGCAGCTGAGAGCTAAAAAAGCACAGCTTTATAAACCAAACAGAGACTAAAGAAAGGTATCAAATTCAACTCAGGTCTGTCTGTTCTGACGGTTGAGTAAATAATAAAATAACTCATCAATAAAGTCAGCAGAACTAAAAAAACACTGATGTTTGAATAAATCTTCTCCAGATTTGTACATACAAAAAATCCTTGCATTAAAAAACAATTAAGAAAAACTTTCAATTCTATTTAAATTTAGTCAAACATTTGTTTTTAAGTTCTGTGTTTAAAACATATAATGCAACTCTAAGCCAAAAACATCTAAAACTGATAGGTGACAGGTCGTGGTTCTGTGCTCATGTTCCCTCTCGGCAGCTTCGGGACACTGTGCTGAAATGCAGAAGCGACAAGTGTGTATTTAATCTCTGAGGTCACTCCTGTTATTTGAGAACTACAGTAGCACACAGGGAGGGTTACAGAAAATGTTTATGCAATGGCAATATTTCAAAGTGACGAACCAGCGGTGGCAAAAGCATCAAGACTGGGCTCAAATACCTGAAGAAATATGGACGACTACCTGCTAGACTCCAGCAATTTATATATTATATTCAATATATTATTAAAAAATTAATATAAAAATCCTTTTTATATCACTGTTTAAGAATCAAATCTTAGGTTGAAAAATGATAAATTTATAGCTATGTTAGCCAAACCATGAATATAACACTATGCAATTGAAGTATGTGTTAAGGACAATCAACTACTACCACACCAAATTTTAGCTCAAACTGAGTAAAGTTGACTTAGTTATAACAATTTTTGTGTTTAAGATGACTTTGCTGTGCTGGCTGCTAAATCAGTTGACTCCACAAGTTAATCAATTGTCAACCCAATGATTACTCTCTGAGAGTTTCATTAAAATCCACTCAATGATTCAAGTCACATTCAAATACTTAGACACACGTGTTTGAATACACGTTACTTCCCCTTCTATTGTGGCAGAGGAGACAAAGAAGACAATACTCTGACCTCCCTTCAGATTTTGAATCTAAAATCTAAAACATATTAAACACTGATGCGTCTGGAGTGTCATCTTTACAAACATGTACAATTAACACATGACCAAACTCTTGTAGCAGAGACAGAGCACCACAAATGGATACGGTGACACAGCCTGTTTAAGTGTTGTGACTCGCTGTTTCTGATAGTTTAGTCCTTGTAATCAAACAAGTAATCTTTTAACACTAAAATATACGTCTTTCTTTGGTGCCCAAGATTATAGTAAAGGTGAGTCCCTGTTTAACTTTTCTCTTTAAAACCAAAAACCTCTCAATGCTCTCGCTGTGAGTGTTGATAAACATATGGAAAGTTCAATTCTACACAGGGTTATAGCAATACAAACAAGGATGTGCCAAGATTGCTTTTATTTGAAACCATACTCACAGGAATGTACCATTATAAATACAATCTAATAAATGATCAAATATGAAAAATAAATTGCATTAAAATGACTACATGCATTAAAATCTTTCAAATGTAATCCCTCTGAATGAAATTAAGTCATTTTAAGGGAGAAATCATAGCAATATTGTAGCTATTTTTATGCTGTGCAAAAAACTACCTGTCCTATACTAAATAAATTATCACCCTTATGAATATAACAAAGTTATGTTAAGGCTAAACATCCTTTCAGCATCATCTACATCATCATTGTAATCACAGTTACACTTGTGAACATTCACAATGAGGGATATTATGTAGGGCTTGCCAATATATTGAAAATTTATCGTCATCGGGATAACAGCCCGTGCAATATGCATATCGCAAAAAATGCAGAAACTGCAATAAATGCTCAAAAGTTTGCATTTATGCATTCTGTCACTCATACGGAAGCTTCAAGTTTATTTTTTTGCTGTTGTTTGTTTTGCTCTGAATCCACAGAAAGACATCAACACTAAATAGTTATATATTTGTTCATTTATCACAAGTCATATCATCTCCATATTAAGCACGGTTATCGCACATCACAGGTTTTCCTAACATCGTGCAGCCCTGAGATTATGTTCGAAAATTCTAATTTATGGACTCCTTGATGCAAAATTGCAGGACTGGTAATAACACAGGTCAGCTACACAATCAGATTTGACAGAATTCATGTAAAAACTTGGAATTTATTTTTTCATATATGATCATTTAACAAAATCATTCAAATACGTTGCAGCCTACTAAAGACTACATTTTCTTGATCAAAGGAAAGATAACATACAAATACAACTTAAGACCACTTGACTGTAATAACAACAGTGATTATGTTGATTGGGGTCCAAGTTGCACAACTGTCAGCTCTCTGAGAGTCAGGGGGCTGAGCAGAGGGTCTTTACCTCTGTCTGTCACAGACCTTCTCAGGCAGAGAATGTAAGGCCGTGTATATGTAAGCAGAGAAAGAGGAAAAAAACAGAAAAAAACTGATGTAAGCTGTGAAGACGAGAAGAAAAAGGGCTCTTACCGAGGACGGCAGGCCAGGGGGTTTCCGAATCTTCTTTGGCTGGGTGTCTACACACAGACAGCAGAAATGCAGAAAATGTCAGACAGGTAAAAAAAAAAAAAAACATTTAAGGAAGCAATGACACATTTGCAAACATTACACCAGTTCAGGTGCAGTTTTATTATGAGCTTGTTCCAATTTTATCTGCAGACATTAATAAATGTGCAGAAGACACTTTTTTGTGGACAAGTCACTGAAAATGTTTCTTCATTTGAATTTACATACAATAAAGTATATATTTAAAAAATATAAACAATGTAAACTTTAAAAATTGCAGTGAATAATTCTAAAGCATTAGATTTAGCCTAAAAAACACATATAAACAGTTTTTTTATTAAAAAAAGTGGAATGTTTTATTGTTTGTTAAAAATGTTTTTTTTTTTTTAATTTACCTAAACCTCCATCAGGTGGCCTTCTTCTGGGGTTGTTGGGGTATGATGGGTAAAACTGAGAGCCAGACTTTAGACCAGAGGGAGACAAAGCATCAGGACTGGGCATTGCTATGTCACTGGGAAGAAAACCTTGCTAGAAAAGGACAGAGAAGAGAAGTTTTACTGATGGTATAGGTGTGAGGGAGAAAGCAGCATAAAACAAACTTCTCTTCTAAGAAATAAAGACGGTTGTACATTCAAAGTGTCTGAAAAGAGAACTGAGAAAACTGAGCTTCCTTTGCAGAGACACTGGTTGTGAAAACTTGAATTTAGGTTTCATTTGTATTAGCTAAAAATGGAAAAAAAGTATCGACATACCTGGCTTCCAAAGGGAGAGTATGGTGGCCTCTCATTTTTACCTGCAAGATGAAAAGTGGTGGTTGGACTTTACGGCAATTTAAACTCTTTATTGTAGACATATCATAGGGTGAAAGCAGTAGTATGTTTAAAAAGTAGGTTTTTCACAAGCTAAAGTAAGTTCGGAGAGGCCCTCCCCCTTTCTCAGTACACTCAGCTGCATAAAGCAGCCTGCCAGACAAAACCCCTGGGAGGGTTTCTGCTTCAGCGCCCCAACATCCCCAACACTCAACGAATGAGCACAGGCACACGCAGAAACACAGGCACGCACACACATGATGGCATCCAGAAAAAAAAAAAATAAAAAAAACAATTCTGTGCTCAGGACAAATCGCCACAGAAACACAACACCTTAAAATAATTTGAATAAAAACACTCACCAGTGATCCCTGAACTGATAAATGGAGAAGATAGGCCTTCATGTTCACTGAAGTGGGACCCCTCTCCATAGCTCTGCAGGAACGAGTATAAAATATTAGTAAATAAAGAAAATAAGGAGTATAACATTAGGCAAATACAGCAGCACACCTACACACACCTATAGACCGCACCATCATTTCAGCTCTCCTTTACGGATTAATTCTTACTCACTCTCAGACTTTCTAACAGGGTCTGTGCCAAACAAATTTGTATCATCTCGAGGGATTCAAACTGTCTTTCTTAATTATCAACTTGTGGTAATCAAAGCTTCCTGCATCTATTTCACCCACCACCACCCCACCCCAATCCTCATATTTACACAGAATGGTGCCAAGACAGTTATGGTGAATGTGAAGCTGCAATTACCGCTGGGCTTCAACAGAGGTTCTGAGCTACCAGAGAGCCTGCCAATCCTGCAGAATCATGTGCCAAGGTTATTAGGTAGAAAGCAAAAACTACAACTGCAAATCAAAAATGGCATTTGGCAGGGAAGAAGAAAAAAAAAATCTCTAATCTGTTGAGGTAGTGGGGGGGGTGGGGGGTATGTTTTCACCTCTGGTGGTGTGATTAACTGAATGTGTGTAAGTGACAGCATAGAGGCATCTGGTATTACTCCTTAGATCTGCGATCTGAAAATCAGGTGCAACCAAACAGTATGGATGAATGTGTGTTGAAGTCTTACCCGTCCTTGGTTGAACGGGGGACTGTTCTGTTCTGTGGAGCCCCAGGAACCAGAGCCACTGCGCTCATCTATGGAAAAGAAAAAAATATATATTCAGTTAGAAACAGTGTGAGCACGTTCCTCCAAAATGAACAAGCTGACAAAATGCAAGGTGGACAAACTCAACAGTCCTTTAAAAACAAAATATAAACCCAGTAGTTAAAACACCCAATGTGTAGCAAAAAAAATAATAATAAAATAAAAAAGGGCCTTTAAAAGCTTTTCTTTTTGTTAAATGTCCTGAAGTGGCCACAGCAGACCAGGAGAGTTCAAATTGATGTTTCACTTTAAAACAAATTTAAATATTAAACGATTTCTAGGGGGAAAGTGTGTATAAAATGCTGTGCAATGTTCCCATTAGAGTTCATTATGATTACTGAATAGCATAAAATTAACCATTTAGATTCTGATGTAAACCACAAGGTTAAAACCTTATCTGAGCCACATTTAATTACACCTAGTAATGGTAACGGGAACGAGTAAAAACAAAACGTGTGGAGTCAAAAACTGAACCATAAGGTTATAGGTAAGGAAAGGAGCCGATGTGTGGCACAAAGAAAAACACAGCCAAAAACTGGTGAGGCAGAAAATTCCAAAATACCCCCATCATCCCCTTCTCCCTGTCTAATGCACTAATGCTATCCAGGCTCTCTGGAGACACAGGGCTTAATTGCATGCTGATTTGCATAATTGTGCATATTAATGCAGCTTCTTTATGAATATTCATATTCTGCCTTTGATTTTCACCTAATTAAAAAAATGTGTGTGAGAAAGCAAAAGAGCGAGCGACTGGAAGGAGAGAGAGAGAGAGAGAGAGAGAGAGAGAGAGAGAGAGAGAGAGAGAGAGAGAGAGAGAGAGAGAGAGAGA
>JAUBOC010000103.1:16288904-16302094 GCA_032275365.1 Anablepsoides cearensis | reverse complement strand
TCACTTTTTAAATGGAATTACTGAAATAAATCTACTTTTTCATGATATTCTAATTTTATGACCAGCACCTGTATACCGTTACCGTGATAGGATTCAATTTATACCGTGATATAAATTTGAGGTCATACCGCCCAGCCCTAGTAGAACCTTAAAAAGATGTACTTGATCGTATTTTGATCTCTGCAATGTAATAAAGGGTAAGGGTCCTTCAACTCATCAGTAGCTCATCAGGGCTAACTTCGACCACCCCTTGCTGCCTTGCTTAAGTCCCAGAATAAGGTGTCTTGTTACAGAGCCTGAAAGGAGGTAGTAGCAGTAGTGAAAAGACCAACGTGAAAAAGTGAGCATGTGTCATGGATCAATAATACAGTATGACTAGCCGATTGTGGGATTAATCAATAATCAGATTTATTACACAGGAAATATCAATGATGAAACATAGCAACTTTCATTTAGTTTTTTTAAATTAGTTAACCACAAAGACAATCTCTAAACTGTGTTAATTATTCAGGTTCCAAAACGATACAGGGGAGCCAGCCGTCACACATTCAATTTGTTAGATTTTTTTTCTGATCCACGACTTTTATGGTTCTACAAAGCTCACTTCATTTCTGTAAGCTCATGTTTATGCAGGACATGATGGGCTTCATTGTTTGTTTTATATGAACAGCCAGAGGAAGCATAAAGACAATCCGATGTTTTTAATGATTAGTCTTTCCGATAGCTTCATTTCTTTCTAAGTGACATGGTTAATACTAGTATTAAAGTGAGCCGTGCTGTTCCCACCATGAGAAACATTCAGTTTGCAGATTTTTAGCAAGATGCAGTTTCAGCATCATTGTTTTCCATTGAAAAGTGTTCCCACACTGTGGACATGGTTGCATACTTGTGTGCATCTTGACTTCTTAACAGCAGTTGTTAAGCACAATGATGCCCGATCACATGACCGATTCTACCAGATTTTCAAAAAATGGCCATATCTGCCACCGATACCAATACTGAGTATCTGATCAGGACATCCCTAATGCACAGTAACAATGGTGAATAGCAGAGTTTTGTTTGTACTGCTTGCGTATTTCAACACGTAAGAGCAACTCTAACTCATCACTGATCCACACAAATGTTTATGTATTCACCATTAGGGCTGGGTAATAAAAAATCTATTTAATCAATCAATTTCATTTGAATTTGGGAAAATTGATGCATAAGGTATGAAATCAATTTTTTCCCATGGCGTTTTGTGTGTGATGAAGATGGCGCGCGTTTCTATATTTTGTGTCACTTCTTGCTTGCTGTGTGTTTACATCTGGTTGACATTCAATGTTAACATTAGCTTCTGACAAGTTGTCTGGGGCAAAACAAACAAACAAAAATAAAAAAACTAAGGAATCACTAACATTACCCACCAACTCTCCTCAGAACTTAAAGGTAACGGAGACCATGGCAACTTTTGTTTGCAAGATTTGCGCTTGTATGCGGTAGCGAAAAACAAAGACTTCGAGTCTTTAGGTGCTCGGACCAGAACTACAGTATGTAAACATCTGACTGAATCTGTTCTCCCCTGCATGTATGAATGAATGAATGATAAAAATTAAGAAACGGCTTGATGAAATGTTGTAGTTGTATAATTTTTTCTTTTAATAAGTTTTATTAAACACAACAACAGAAGGTAACAGAAAAATTACAAATATACAATCTTCATATGCTCAAAAGAAGTGGACAGAAGTATGCACTTATATTAGCCCACCCCTTCTCCTGAAACCCTATTCCCATCACTTCCTATTCATCAGAAAATATTCTTAATTAAAAAAAAATGAATGCATCAACAACACCGTCACTTGCCCCCCTTTTTTTTTTAAATCTATTAAACTTGAGACTGTTTAGTTACAAGATTAAACTGTCCAATTTACAATTATGCCCTTAAAACCTGTTGTTTACGATGAAGAGAAAAAAAAATCTAATTGAATCGAATCACAAATAATCGATTCAGAACCTTATAAATAGAAATTGAATCGATTTAGAGAATTGGCCATGATACTCAGCACTGTTCACCATTTTGAATTGAATTATTTTCATGCTTAAGACTGAAGTGTCCGCATACATGGGATGTTGTTGATATACAAAAATCACAGAGCCGGCTTGTGACCCAGAATGGAAACTACAGCAGATTCAACAACCACAGAATTACCTGTATAAAACCTCAGTAACACACACTGAGCTGGCACAGTTACAGAAAGAACGAAAGTAAAACACCTTATTACTAATAACTACCAGAAAGAAGGAAACACTTATTCAAAGCGTTCGTGTGCCTGAGTGTCTTTTCTAATAAGTGCCATTTGAAGAATACAAAAATGTGAGGCAAAGGCCTAACAATGAGCTGCAGCACAAAACTGACTGAAACTTTTAATTATGTTAAAAACAGCATTTTTATACAGAAAAATGATCAAATGAAAGCTGTTGTTAGCAGCTCATCTTTTCCAGTGTCACTACTAAATAAATATCAATATTTTGATGATCGTTTTTTCAAACTAAACATTGTAACAAGTTACGCACCACTAATCAAAACATCCGTTGTTACCAATAAAACGGTGACAGTAAATCTCAAAACATGAACAAACAAATCTGAAACTGTCTAAAAGGCAGATACCACAAAATTTATTCCAACACTGTTGCATTAACCTTGTAAACACTTGCACATAATTGTTTCAACAAATGTTTTGACTGAAGATGTGCCCTTTGTCACTCGGGTTTGGCAGTGAACTCGACAGGTAATATATTTTAATGTGCCACATTTACATGCAAAGCAGAGACAACGATGCAGGACTGAAAACCAAAAAGCCAAACACTGAATTTGAAGCCAAAAAAACTCTTACCTGGTGCAGTGAAATGAGTGCTGGCCAGGGTCATTGTCCTGTTTTTTCCATTGGCTACTGGGGGTGCAAACATCTAAAAAAACAACAACAACAACAAAAAAAAACAGATATAACTAACATGGCAAGGAAGGCACGTCACACATCCCATTTCTACCAACATACATCTCATACACACAAACTGTTTACAGGCGTGAGTTCTGTCAGTCTAAATTGAGATACAATTAGATTTTTAAAAATGTAGATACAATTGGTAAGCTTTATGTTCAAAGTAAAACCTTTCAAATAATTTTCTTATTGCAAACACAGAGCTAATTTATTCCTTCAATAAAGCACTTCATAATTAAATGTTTCAAACATCTTAGATACCTAAAACCAGTGGTATGCACATCAACTAACACTGATGTCACCAAGGCACTGTGGGCTTTACCACGAGGTTATGGTGTGGTCTCAACAGCCGCTGTGTGGCATCTTTCACCGACACTAAAACATCTGATGCACAAACAAAACACCTTTAAACTAGGACGCTTTAACGCAATTAGCCACTGTGGCATATAACTGGGTTTTAAACACCTACAACACCAACGTGACCATTTTTTAAACACTCAATTTGCTTCAAACAAATTAATCACATTACAGAGTTTTGTTCCATGTTCAAGGCCAGATGCTTTTCTATGACCAGCAAGAAAGTAAACACGGAGGAAACCGGTTTATGTTCCTCACCAAATGATCAATGCCATACTAGAACATCTGTTAATACAAATATAAGTTAGTAATTTGGGTTCCTCGTACAAAAACTATCGTCTAGCTGGGATCTCTCGAACTCCTCCCACAGCAAGATATGTTTAATCTTTCATTGGCCGGACTTTCAATTAGGCACAAAAACATAGAACAACTGGCTACACTGTGCCAATCACAAAAAGTCTGCTTCAGCTGCACAAATTACTTAAATTATTTGTATACGAAATTCTAATTTGACAAAATATATTTTTGACATCACACCTTCTGGCAAATACTCTAACAGTTGAAAATTCCTGCTAATAACACAAAACCGAGGGGGGAAAAAGCCACATTTGCTTTTCAGTTTGTTTGGGCGAAAATACTAACATATCTCCACTGAGGCTAGGAGATGTTTATGTCAGTGTTAAGCTGGAAAAAGGATTCACAACAGAATCAAACACTAAAAAAAAAAAAAAAAAACGGGGCAGAAGTTCTCCAACTACTTTGTAGATAATGTCAGGAGGATCGCTACGAGAGCAACGATGTGAAAATCTCTTCCTGAAGACAAAATTATGACAAAAACAAATGCAGAAGCTGTCAGCTCAGCCCAGATTATACGCTCCCTAAAGATCCAGTTAACAAATCAAACAGTGGTGAAATTATTTCTACTGTTTCCTGCACTTGTTCCTGATTCAATTTTATATTTGATGCTGGATACTAGAATCTTTTCCCTCAGTCTACGTTTGCAGACAATGCAGACTATACTGTAACCAGTCGACTTAGCCATAATAACCATATTAAAAAAGTTCAATTTTATCTCAGGAATGTAAACGTTTTGAGCTACCAAAATCAGCTGTGTGACAATATTTTAGTTTTAAGTTTTCCTATCTTCCTTCCTGGTCTCGTTTCCCCCCCCCCCCCCCAGAACGCCACCTTTGAGCTGCCCTCTCTCTCAGACCTGTATTGCACTCTTTCTCCACCCAGAACCACCCAGACTGCTCTGCCACTCTCTTACCGCGCTGAAATCCAGGAGATCGCTGAGTTCCTTGTCCGTTTCCACTGCAGCCATTCTTTGCTGCTGTTCGTTCATACCCTTCAGCTTCTAATAAACCCTACGAGAGAAATTTGCAAATACAGGATTTTTAAAAGCACGAGAAGTCACATGTTCCATTTACAAAAAATTAAAAAAAAAAAAAAAGTGTCATGATGTTAACACATCACTGAAACTACTCTACCTTTGATACATCACAACTTTCATCCTGACACATTAAACGATTCTTGTTAGAAAAGTTCTGTCTTGCTGATTAGATACCAGAGCTGCAGCACTTTCTTTAAACAAAACCCCACGTCCTCATTGATAATGAGTTATTTTTGTTCAAATGGTTAATGAGAATATACATGAAGCTCATCTACAACTAATGCATATTTGAAAGGTTGAAAACACAATTGCCAGCTGGCCAAAATCACTCAGATCAAAGTACTTTCAGGTTGAATTATGTATTAAAACAAGACAACACAGGGCTGCTGAACACAACACAAATCATAGACAGGTTTACTTAAAAAAATGGTATTTTCCTTCAGACACAGTTTTGCCATTCAAGCAAAGACATGCCATGAAATGATGATGAATACTCTGCCTCTAGTCAAATCACTACCAAGTAATGACATTAAAAAGAATTGTCTTTCATTTTACGCAACCCTGGCAACTAACAGAACCATAAGTCGATCATTGCTACATAAAAGAAAAAGTAATACATTTACAATTACAGACATAATTGGGACTATTGTTAGCCCAAGGAAATGGGGGTGAAAGGCAGAGCTAATGACTGTACGCAAACACGCCATTAACAAATTACCATATGTCAACTCAGAAAGAAGCTTGTCAAAAGACACAGCAAGCATGAATGCTGGATTTACTCCGGGGTTCGCATTGCAGTTGGAGCCCGAGGCCGCTCTCTGAAACTGAGCAGCGGTTCTGTGAGCCTCAAAGGGAACTGATGTTGATGGGAGCAAGTGGAAGAATGGAGGCACTTGGACACCAACAGGTGGTGTGCTTTTACAGCCTCTTTTGTCATTCAGGAGAGCATATAGTGTTTACTGATGCAGTGAGAAACTAACCAAAAAAAAATTAAAAAGATTTTAGGAAGATGTATTTGTTGGTGAACATGCAGACAAATTTGGGGCATTTTCATTTCTGCAGGAAAAGTGCCAATTTTAAATGACTTCAGAGCAGCTCAAGTGAAACTGATCTAACTCAACCCTGGAGTTGGAGAAACACACACACCAAATTATGACAACAAGTCTGCTAAAACCTTATAATAAGATGATCACTGAAGGAAACCACAAATCATAAACTTAAAAACTTCAAACACAATCTACACAAGAGTTAAACTGAGTAGAGCACACGGAGGGGGGGCTTTATGAAACAAAATGGCATCTTCAGCTACTGCTGGATCAATATTTCAAGCAAGCAGATTAGGGGGTCTTTGTCACCCCACACAAAGCACAAAACACAGGTCCTTGTGCACAAAAAGAGTCCAGGAAAACAAACCACTGGTGTTAGAAATGTCTTACTTTTGCACCAGCTTAAGAAACATCTTACTTTTAATTCCTAATATTAATGAAAGCTAACTTAAGTGTAGATGTCAACTATGAATTATATATATATATATTAATTACAATAAGCCCGAATAGTGTAGTTATTAACAGAAATGCAGTTATGTGCTTATTATAGTCCATTAAAGTCCTGAATAGTTACAATGCAGATACAACTGTAGGAACAAGTGCCAACTAAATGCAATAACTAACTGTTGATTCGATTCACCAAGAATAATCCTAAAAACATGCACAAGCACTCGGGCTAAACAGTCCACAACAATGCCAGGAAAACTACTGGACACCAAGGAATAAGCTGTGCATTTGATAGGCCCCATCCAGAGCCAAACTACTTCTGAACACCATCCCAATTCTTTATCATAAGCTATGTTGACATCGACTGATCAAAAGAAGAAAAAAAAAACAATAAACTCTTATTTATGCCTTCTCTGGGTAAAACATCGCCTAGGACTTCTGGAGACCAACAGCAAGGATTTAAACTTTTAGCAGCAATTTTTGTGACTTTTTTTGTTTTTACCTAATTATTATTAGGGTTCCAGTCGTGCATTATGAGGGGAGACGGTGGGGGTGGGAGCAGGAGGAATTTCCTGCCAAATGTGCAATAAAATAAGTCTAGCTGGTGGTCAGACACTTCCATTGAAGAGTGCTACCAAGAGGGGTTTTTTATGGAAAGTTTGTTTTACGTTCGTATGGAAAATGCACGCGCAAACTTTAGCTTAAATGCTAGCCAGCTTCACACAATACTGTTTAATATTTTCACTTAACTGACTGGAGCTAGTTAAACAAACCGAGGCTTGTTAGCCGACAACAACCTTAATTTAGTCTCGTTTTTTCCTTTTCTCAGAACAAAGGAGTAATTTCCTGCCGGAGACCGTCACACACTTGGCTCGCCACCTCAAACCAGACAAAAAAAAGAGACCTTAACATCCCCCGTTTTTTAACCACACATTCCCCCCCCCCCCCTTAAAAAACTTTTCTACAATTGCAGGCATCAAATATAAACCAAAATAAACCCGGTGAAATTCATGCAGCTTTCCCCCATGAAACGTGAAGTGTAAGATAGTGTTTTTACCTCTCCTCTCCAAGTGCCTGATATCCAGCGGTAAAAAGAAAAGCGGAGACTCGCGAGGGGAAAAACATAAAACTTCAAGACAATTTCGACCTCAGCGCATGAAACGCATTAGAACACAGTGGATGTCTTTTTCTTTTGTCCCGGAAAGCCCGTTTTTTCCACGCAGCGCCCACGTGTTTGCTTCAATGTATCAAAGTCTGAGTGCAAACAAATCTATTATAGTAACTAATCTCTCGTCTTCCTTTTTTGTTGTTACAACTGAGATGATTTCATTCTTCTCGTAGACATCTTCACCACCTCCGTCCACATTGTCAGACGTAACAGAGTATCCCTCCGCTATGAAAAAAAA
This sequence comes from Anablepsoides cearensis, assembly GCA_032275365.1. Classification (NCBI taxonomy): domain Eukaryota; kingdom Metazoa; phylum Chordata; class Actinopteri; order Cyprinodontiformes; family Rivulidae; genus Anablepsoides; species Anablepsoides cearensis. The sequence continues at coordinate 16,294,467 of JAUBOC010000103.1, read as the reverse complement.
CGGAGGGGTCTCAACGCCAGCGGTGTCCGATTTCAAACAGCCACAGAGAGAAGCGGTTCTATTTAGAGAAATCGAAAATACGACTTTAACCTCTTGCCGTGTTCGAAGACACAGAAATATGTAATTCTCACACCGAATGTGTGTATTTTCTGAAGCGAATGCTATTTCCGAGCACTAGGTCGTCCAGCGGAAGGCTATCGTAAGAAAGTTACCTGCTATTACACAGCAGCAGCTTGACGAGATGGCACGATAAATGCGAAAGACGCTAGCCAATAGGAAAGTGAAAGTAGTTGATTGACAGCGATGTAAACCAATACACGGGCAGGATATTGCTTTGGTCCGCCTTTTTTTCTTTTGACGCTCACTTTCTCTGTGTGCTCAAGAAGGCTGGCAGAGGGGGGCTACAACATGCCCGCTGACATAATTTAATAGTTTGGTTGGTGAGTCTGCTTTTTGTTTTATTCAGTTTATTTATTTATTTTTTTTACTCCAAACAACTTTATAAACGTGTAGCTTTAACAATATTTTGCTTTCAGCACAACTCATCAACTGTATGGTAGGTCATTCCTGACCTAAACAGCCTAATCTTTAAGAGTTTTTTATGCTAAATGTTAAATTAGCTTATTGCATTAGAATATTGTGTAGCTAAGTTAATTTTTTTTTTTTTGCTCACCTATTTTCTCTACTATAATTTTGGAATTTTTTTATTTTTACATTCATTTAAAGGTATTACAATGTCTTAAGTGGTAATAAAACCACAAAGTAAATTTTAAAATCCACACAATTTGTTTTCCTTATCAGTTGTAATTGTGTCCTAAAATAAAACATTTGGAAGCAAATGTTAAATAGCTGCCAAGTCTCAAGTGTTACCTTTGGACACAGCCAAAGTCACTGAATATAGGTAAACAATGGTGATATTCATGGAAGAACTATTTGGAATCAAGTACAATTTTATTTATTTATGCTCAGATTTTGTTGAAAAAGTAGGCATTTAGGTCAAATGGATTTCAGACATAATAGCTGCTGGTTTTTTAAATCATGTGCATACCCACCTTATATATTTGGAAAAATACAGTAAACTCATCCAAACCATTTTTTGTTTGATTTCCTACTTTGCAACGAACCTTTAAATAAAGTTGTAAAATATAATGTATTATAAATATAAAAAAATACAATGTCTAAATAAATAATATCAATATACTGTCAAATGGCAACAATGCTAAAATCTACCTGGAACAATGAAAACACTATTAGTTGTTGAGCTCCTTTGCGAGTTTGTACTGTGTGGCCTGGCAAACATAAAACCAACCCAGGCCTTAGTAACTGCGTTCTGCACAACAGAATGAAGAGGAGGGCGGGGAGAGTATAGGATGACAGAGAAGGGGGAGAGAAATAGTTCAGGGAAAACACTTCAAGCGGAGAGGGCACGCAGCGAGAATCTGCTCGCCACATTAAATTTCTTCCTTTGTCAAATAAATTGGTTTTAGAAATCAACAACTTTCCCATAACCTCGATTATGAAAGAAAAAAGAAAGAAAGAAGAAAAAAAAACACTTAAAATGGAACAAAATCAGATGACCCAGTTTCAAATAGACTGTAACTCTGCCTTTATTCAACTTGTACAGAACATCCCCGTGTCATTGCTCTCACCTGAAAACACGTGTAGATGTTAGCTGTTGTGTTTTACCTGTGGGCAAACCTGTCAAACAGAGAAGTGACCCCTCCTTTGTTTCTACCATGACAAATATGCAAACATCTAAAAACTTACAAATACAGAAATATTTAACACATATTTATTAGTTGTTGTTTGTTTTATCACAAATAAATTTAAATAATGTATTTAAGGTCTTGGGGACCTTGGGAGTTATAATAATTAAAGGCCAAACGTTCCTTGAATGAAGGCATATGACCAGGGGCGGAGCTAGACGTTTTTAAGAGGTGGCCATGGTGTTTTTTTTTATTATATTATATTGCTCTGATGTTGCTGATTCAAGATGTCCGCCACAGCTAATTTCAGATAGCTCTAAATTAGCTGTTTTAAGAAATATAGAGCTGAAATTGTGTGTGTTCAGGGCTAAACATGTAACAAATCCCTGTCTAAACAGATGATTGTACACGCTCAAGAGAGTTCTTTTATTTAATTTTAGAAAGATTACAAATTAGAGTATAAGCTGCCTGGCCTGAAGTATATTAGCTTTTACATTTTGAATGTATGAAAAAGTAAAATGAGCAGACACGTCAGCTTAGAAGTGCTTGTGGGAGGGGCACGGTATTTAATAAACAAAAATCACCTGTTCATACATATCTGTCAAAATATTCAGCCACTCTTACAGCCCTTCAAAAAAATAACAGCAAACCAAATGGGAAAAAAAAACACTAATTAAACTATACGTCAGAAACAAAAAGAGTCTCTGAACCAATTCACTTTCCGATATTTTACAAAGAGAGAGCTCTCAAAACAGTCAAAATAGTCCAATAATTACACTGTAGTGTCGCTCTCAAAAAAACAAAAAGGTCAGATCCAAAACAAAAAATATTGTTGGGGCCCAGAAAAAATCATCAGCATTGGTCTCTTAGAATAAGAAAAAAATAAGGAAACGTCTCACCGGGTCGGCGTTTCTTACCCCGGGGCTTACACCTTGAGGCCTGGAGCGCGCTCCGCCAACGTACTCCAGGTATTGGATCCGATCCTTGCTCCGTGTGGTAATTAGTATTGATATTCTTTCGGTTGAGTCTTTTTGATCCCCCAGGGCTGGGATGAGCTTCACCATAAATCCAAAGTTTTGAATATCCAGATAAATTCAGGAGTTTCCCCAAGCTGCAGCGACTCAACATGCCGCTTCATCTGCCACACCCCCTCTCTGCTGTGTCCCTTGTTTTAATAAGTTTGGTAAAGCCGTGACCCAGATAAATTACTGTGTGGACATATGAGGACAAGATAAATATATACAAAACAGTCTTGCATCTAGGATAATGCAAACATTTTATGTTCTATTCTCTGTCTTTTCACAATACTTTATTTTATTGTGATATTACAAACATGCTGAAAAAAACCATGCATATTGCTAGTCCCAATTTAAGCTAACCACTACAGTTATTTTTTTCAAAGAGCTATGATTCAGCCATTTTTGGACAAACAAAGCTGAATATAAGTGTAGTAGTGGTCAAAAACAATCTCTACAAAATGTAAAATGCTAATCAGAAATTAAAGATGGCCACCACAACTAACTTTAAATGGCTACAATTCAGCCATTTTAAGACTTAGCGCTGAAATTTATTGTGGTGTAGCTAAAAATGATACCAAGCACATGCAGATTGCTAACCACTACTGATGCTAATTTTACAAATTTTAAACATACACAGCTGAAAATTTGTGTAGTAGCCAAGAAACAGTTTTATACTCTAAAGTCTTTAAGTCTGAATTCAAATACAAAATCCAAGATGGCAACCAAAGCTATTTTTAATTGACTACAATTCAGCCATTTTTAGAAATTGAGCTGAAATTTGGTATGGTATATATTTTTCTTGACACACTTCACACCGATAGTCTCGCTTTACACCAGACAATACAGCTGCTTCACAGCCATCTAACCCATCTTTGAAATGCCATATGGGATCCCTCCCCCTTGTCAATCATTTGGGGGTGACACCGGGGGTGGCCAGTAAGGTGCCAGGGGTGACATTTGCCGCCCCAGCCACCCCTTTGGCTCCGCCCCTGCATACCGCATGCCGACTTCATGACAGTTTCACACTAAGATCATCTTATGTTGAGATATTTTGCTAACAGATAAACAGGTTTAACTCTGCAAGTTAAAGGTAAAATGTTTTTTATCAAAGGTGTGGTGCAGTGCGTAGGTTGAGGAGAATGTGTTCATGAATTTCAGCTACAGCAACACCAAACTTTAACCTAATAAATAATAAAGTTGACTGAGTTTACCAATTTTTGTGTTTTCTAAGGTCGGTCATCTGTGGGAACCATTCTAAGTTGGCACCAGTCTGTTGTGGAGGTACATCTTGTGAGTATTTCTTGAAAGTTTTATTAGATCCTGTCCAAGGCTTCTGGAAATATTTTGCTAACAGACAGACTAAGTTCATTTCAAACAGTTAAAAATCTAATCCAGGGATGGACAACTTAAATGGTGGCAGGGGTCACATTTTTTGTTGATGCTACCAGAGGGCCACATAGTGCTTCATTAACATATTTCATGCTCAAAGGTATGTATAACAGTTGTTAAAGGGGCAATATCATGTAAAATAAACTTTTTTGATTTTATATTATGTTATAATATTATCCTCTCATCAAAAACATGCCCAGAGTCTTACTTTGACTCATTAATGCATGTTTGAGAAATCCTGTAGTGTCCTGAGGCAGCCAGGTAGGGGAGAAAAAATGACTGGTTGGGACTAGAACCGCCTTTTAGGCTGTGTCTCTGAACCGAGCTTCCTCATCACAGAGTATACACCCCCACCCCGGCCCACCCCAGCCCGTGGCTCCTTCACGCTATCGGCAGCAACAACTAGCAAACACCCGATGAAAACTATGTCTGCTGATCTCCCAATACCACTTCTCAGTGCAGCCAAAAAGCTTCCTGTTCTTCAGAAAACATACTTTCCAGTCCGACTTTAAGTTTTATATGTATCCAGGGATGCCATATTCCAAAGCCGAACTTGTATATTGTTGCTGTTTTTTAAATTATCATTACAGTTTGTTTGTGTACTTGTGACTACAGTAAACTTCTCATATTTAGCTTTGTGCAACGTGTTGCAGTGGTGACTTATATTAAAATACTTCATGATGGACAGCATCTCTAAGCAGAGGTTTGCCTTGAAATTCTGTGAACAGATAGACTACCTCCCTCCCAAAAGCGCACCCTAAGCAGCTCTTGTCTTATATCTTCAACTATATCTAAAAGTGTCTGGATGATAAGTTGATGATCACTCTTTGCTACGATCACAGAAGATTCTAGCTCAATAATTCATAAAACAGCTGAATTAACGCCATTTTGGAATTAGTTCTGGTGACTTGAATTTTCAAATCCAGAATGCTTTTTATTTATTTTTTGTTTGTATGTGCCACCCTTAAAAAAAAAATCCCACCCTGGCCACTCCTGTGGCACCCCTTCCTAAAAACTCTAGCTCCGCCCCTGGAAAAAAGATCACAGTGGTGAACAAACAGGCATGATGAGGTATTAACATCTGTTTGGAATCCTTCTATCTGGGATTTTTTTTCTTTCTTTTTTTTTCTTTCACCAATGAATGACATTTTAAGAGCTGGTAACATCTGTTTGAGGGAAGTAAATTTACGGCGGAGTCAGAGAAAGTCTTTCATATATTCTTAGGTTTTTTTTTTTTTTTGACGTTGAGGGAAGAGCTGTGCTGTTGTCAGGATTTGCTATTAGGTTTGTAAGTCCTCCAAGTAGTTTGTAGTAACAGCTGGGTCTGACATGGAGAGCATGTACAAGGGCAGTCAGTCTGAAGAGAGGAAGCGAGAGAGAGAGAGAGAGAGAGAGAGAGAGAGAGAGAGAGAGAGAGAGAGAGAGAGAGAGAGAGAGATAGAGATAGAG
>JAUBOC010000103.1:16269437-16285483 GCA_032275365.1 Anablepsoides cearensis | reverse complement strand
GCTTTCAGGGGTGCACAGGTTAAAGTTCAACATCCCTTATCAACATAAGAAAGAACACATGTCCTCCACTCACACTAATTACTGTCATATTGAGCATCACGCCCCGAGAGGAACTGCAAATCTGTATCGCCAACAAAATATGTTGAAAAAAAAGGGAAAAGGAGCAAAATACGTCGCAGAAAGAGAGATGTGCAGAAAACGAGGACAAAGTTGACTTTTTTTCCCCCCTCCAAACACTCAGGGCTGCAGCTTGCCTAGCATAATAATCCATGCAAGAAGTAGAAGAGAAAAAAAAAAGATTCTAAAACAACCCATTTGCACATAAACATGTAAACAAAAAGAGTCACGTGTACACGCGTCCTCAAGACTGAGAGAAGCGTGTCACCAGAGACGCCAGACAACAGCTCCCAGGCATCTCCTGGCCCCTGAAGTGTTGCTGCTCCTCTTATCCAATATGTTGTGTCTGTAATAATGTGTCTGAACATGCAAAAACAAAAAAAAAGCCCCACACGGTGAGGTGTTTTTTAAATGCCTTCCAAACATGACATTTGATGACCTGCAGCCTTGAGACACCAGGACAGCGGGTTCTTATTGCAGCTTTATAAAACAATATTAACTGTGTGGGAATTTGTCACTAATGAAGTTTAAAAAAATTAAAAAAGGAGACAAATTATGATTTTTTTCAGAGCGTAGATTTAGAGTCAAACACTTCGTTAATAAGGACTGGCAGTAATACGTGCAAGACATATGCATTTGTCATGCTGCAAAAGAGTTGGCTCAATTCTACTTAACTTCCATTAGAGGAGCTTACGGTGTGTGAGTGTGTGTGCGTGTGTAGTCAGAGTCTGAGGACTGCAGCAATGTGTGGGCTGTTAGGGTGGGGTTAATGAGCTGTTCGGTGACCTCTGTCACCCTGCTCCATCGCCTTCAGCGAGCAGGCTGAGACAAACAGGAAGAAAGGGTGACAACAGGCCGGTGGTTGTAGTCTGCCTCTGGACGTCTTCTGCAGAAACAGACGTTAAACAGAAGGAGTAAGCTCACCTTAAAACAAACAGTTGATTTTTTTGTTTGTTTGTTTGTTTGTTTTTTAAAGAAACTACAGCTGTATCCTTGTACATCCTGTATGTCAGGCAGAAAAGCAAACATATGAAAAACTATCTGTTGCCTGTTTCACACATAATTCATCTCTGTGAGCTGTGGTTTAAATGTTGTGGTTGGTGTGTAAAAAAACATGCATCCATGCACTGTGTCCTGTCAGCTTTAGAGTTGGGATGAATGAGGGTGAACACCAGAGAGGGCCTCTCTGTATTCAAACCTGATGATAGCAGGAGTGATACCGCCACCTTCTGGACAACTAAGAGAACTGTTTTTATTAGTAATGGCATTTTAAACAGTGCTGCAGACTAAATCAATGTCATTCTAATTTAATTCAACAAAGTAACAATTACGGGTGTCCCGATAGCAGTTTTCCCTCAAGCTAAGTACAAGTACTTCCTTTTGGGTACTTGACGATACTGAGTACTTACTGAGTTAGAACTACCCATTACACAATGACTTTAAAAACAGATTTCTTTTATTTAATATAAAGTGTCTCTCCTTCTTTATAGAAATCAAACATACAGCATATACTGTTGAAAAATTTTAAAAAATAATAGCAACAAATAATATTTACTTTAAACTTGTACTTATAAGTTGAGTTGACACATTTCACACTTTAAATGTAAACTGTACCACAGTCAAACGAGTATGGAGTTCTGTATCAATACCAATCGGTATCTGGGCATTTTGAACGAGTATGAGTAGAAACATGTCGATCTTATCCAAATTTAATGTGTTTTGTCAGTTTGTCCACTCTTTAAACAGACATGTCATCTTGTTAACAACACACAATGTTGAGGAAAAAAACAGTTTGGATTTAGAACAAATAAATCTACATCCTTTGAATTCCTTGAAGAAATTAGTTTTTTTGATTAAAAAACTAATTAAAGCTATAGATAATTCTTTGTTAATCTCTAAATGACACGTTTACGTCACAACTAAGAGTTACTGACTAACAGAAGACACTTTGTTCAGTTTAAGAATTAAAACAGAGCTTGAAGAGATCATGGAGTCCCTCAAGGTCCCTTCTTAGGTCCTAAACTTTTTATTCTAAATATTATTAATATTTGTGAAGTGTTTTTTTTTCTGTTCTATGAATGATTTACAGATGACTACAAAGTACAGTTTATGGTTTGTTTAAGCTTAAGAAGTGGTCGAATGATAATCATAAATTAGAGCAGATGTATGATTTTGGGTAAGAAGAAAAAAGACGAGTTAATCATAATGTCCAGATGGAATCTCAGTTGAAAGAATTAAGACTTAACATCAGCCAAGAGTGTTTTAGAATTTCAACACATTATTTTCTGTATTATTAACTTTTTGTTCCAAATTTGCTTATTGTATAAAGGTTTGAGGCAACACATATTAAACCAGCACTAATCCTTTGTTTGAATTGAACTTTACAAATTTAGCTTACTTCAAAACATTTTAGTTATGTAAAAAGAGGCTAAACAAAGTGTCACTGCATTACTGTTTTTTATTTAAATCTTATATATATATATTTAATAATCAATTTAAAAGATTTTCAAAGAAAAAACATTGTTATGAAGTTGTGAAACATTTAGGATCATAATGATTATATACTGATGATTTATTTTAGTTTCCTTTGAAGTTGAATGTTTGTGAATTTGTTGACTTATAAAAAAGGGGTAAAGTTATAGAAGAATTTTCCTCTCTTTGCTCATTTATTCATGAATTCTATCATTTTGTTGAACAAATGAAATAAATAAATGAAACTAATATAAATGCTGCATAGTTACAGTATTGTGTTTGTGTAAAATGACACAAGGTGCACACAGAATCTTTGCAACCATTGTTTTTAATAGAAAGATTTTTATATTCTTTAAACCAGACAACCAGATGCCAGACGTTTTTTTGGATAGATTAAAAATAAAGAACAACAACAAAAAAAAAAAAAGACACAAAATGGAATTACATGGTTTAGACTGTGTGGATTTAGTGGTCTCATATACAATACTCTCTCTTTTCATTGCCAAAAAAGTGCAAATTCTCATAAAACAATAATCATAAACAGACCTCCTGCAGCTTCAGACAGATGTGAACAGATGAAAACCAAAACAAAGCGGAAACATTCTGCTGCCCTCTGTAGGTTAAAAAGAAGAATTTACAGAGTGTTACATATGAGAAACAGAGCGGGGTGTGGTCAGATTAACAATAAAGTGAACAAATGTTTTTAAACGATTCTGTAGATTTAAAATGTTCGGATCGTGTTGTCTCTTTAAAATGTTCCCCCCCAAAAAAGGGAGAAATAAACTCTGTAAAGACTTGAACTGATCACAGTTAAACTATAAATATAGCTTCTTCTCATCTGAGTTAAATCATTTATTAGACTATTGGTTCCGTTCATGATCAACACCATTCTTCCACTTTACTGCGGTGATTTGTCGTTAAGGCCAAAATAATCATCTCTGCTGATTTATCCCCCCATGGAGGCTGACAGATCTGCTGCATGTTTAACATTCAGCCCAGTCAGCCTCCTGACAGAGCTCTGCAACTGTTGCACAGCGTTCTTTACCGAAAGGAGTCTCCATCAAATGACCTTTTTTTGTTTTGTTTTGTTTTTTTCTCTGAGCAGATCTGAGGTGGTGAGCAGAGAGCAGGTGGTGGGGGCCTGTGTGACTAAAAAGACCACATAATAACTATGAGTTTTGGATGATGGAGACAAGATGGCAGCTTTGATCTAGATACCAAATATTCAAGTTTTTCTCTTATAATTTTCATAATATATAGATTTTTTGCATTTAAATAATCATCTGCACTGAAACAAAACTGACAGAAACAAAAAAAAAAGCACACAAAATACAAAATGGCCTTTTTTTTGCGAAGTGCTTTCGTTACAATTGCAGAAGCTTAGAGGGGGGGTAAAAATAAAATAAAATAAATAAAAGCAGCAGTTTTAAAGCGCTACGGAGAGACTTTTAAACTGGGTATGTGTGTTACAGGACAGCCAGGCCACACAAACCAACACGTCAAAACATTTCCTCTTTTTGTCTCAGACTCACATCTTTTACACCTGCCAAGTAACTCCAGAATGGGACTCACAGTATGAAAATCATGGAATGTATCATAAAAAAAGTATTTAAAATATTTTAAATGGTGGAGGTGACAACAAACGGAGTCTAATCCTCCACAGCTCATCTGTTCCCTTCTCCATCCTCTCCCTCTCGTCGATTCCCCTGCGACGGCGTGTGATCTCTGATCAAAGGCCAGTCGGCAGCAAAGATGGAAACTCTGACTCCAGAGAGAGGGAGAGCGACTGAAGAAGAAGAAAAAAAATAAATAAAAGATAAAGACCGTGCAACCTTTTTTTCCCCCTCCCATATGCTTTACTTCTCCAAAAAAAACGGTGCAGCTTGAATCATAAAAATTGACTCCCACATGGCTTCCTTCACTTCAACAAAACAGTTATTAGGATCAACATTATGGAGAAAACTGCTGGTCACAGACACTTCACAGCTAAGGAAGTGTTGATGCGTTTATCTTTGCGGGGAAGCAGTTGTGTAACAAAAAAAAAAAGCTTGAAAAGAAGACAGGAAAATACAGACTCAAGGAGAAATAAAAACAAACTGAGCAGATAATAAAACCCAATGCATAGCAGTGTATTTTCCACCTGAGTAGTGCTTACATAAAAATAAAAAAATAAAAAGATGAACAACAGTCTTTTTTTTTGTTGCATTTCCTCAAACCTATCTATGGTAACCTCCTTTTTTTTATTATTGTGGCCATATAAGTGTTAGTTTGGCGAACCAACACTGAGATGATTGTTCAGCAAACAGACAATCGAAAAGAAAAAAAACAAAATAAAACTCAACCTCCCCTCCCTTTAGGCCAATCTTTGCATCCTCAGAAACTGAGCCTCAGTGCAAAACTGTCCCCACTTGGCTGAGAGCAGCCAACAGACAGAAGCCCCTCTCTGAAGGACCCATAGCTGTCTGTGCAAGTGCCAGAGCCACGCTGCGCGTAGCGCCGCACTGCATATGCTGCGCTCAGCTTGCTGAGCACCAACAGCCTGACTAAAAATAAAAACACACACATACATACACACACACACATAAAAATCAGGTGTGCAGCACCATGACGAAGCAAAGCAACCAGTCGTGTAGAACAGTCACCCTGCCCTGCTTGGGTTGAATATTTACACCTCCCCATTATCTCAAGTCTTTGTTTTTGTGGCCTTCTCAGATAGATGGAGCAAGAATCTTTGATAGTAGCGCACGAAAAACAAAAATTACATATCAAGGTCAGTTTTGGAAAAAAAAAAAAACAAGTTTAGAGACTGTAGCCTGTGTCAGAGTAACCTTGGTCTGGGGCTGAGGCTGGAGACATCAGCGGTGGAGCCAGGGAGGCTGATAGAGACAAAGCTCTCAACTCACAGCTACAAACAACAATAATAATAATAATAAAAAAGGGGAATATTTGTACATAAATTTGTTAAAAGTTCAAATCAGTTACTCCTAATTTGTTGTTAGTCAAAACAACGTGGCTTGACAAAGACTGTTTGGTTAAAATAATTTAACACACACACACGCACAGAAAGAAAAAAAGAGGTTCAAGTTTTCGTTGATCCCTATAAGGCACGCTGTGGCTCTTCAGGCTGAGGGAGCGGGAACCTCAGCCCCACACTAACACCTGGAAACAAACAGCTACCCAGACAAGGCCACAGTCACGTTCACATCCTTTAAATCACCCAATTCAGCAGAGATGTAGACTTAAAAAAAAAAAACAGATTCAGAATGTTTATCACTGATTATTAAATCAACTAAACATTCGATAAAAATCTCATTTGAGAATCAGAAACTTGCCGTCAAACCATCTGATCCTGAACAATGCTTTCAGACAAACCTTACTGCTCATCTAAAAGTCCATTTTTAAAGATGTTCTAATATATATAAAAAATATTTTTTTTTTCCATCCACTGTCACACTGAGAATTTCTTTTCAAGAGCCTTCAGAATAAATATTAAAACTATTAATCCAACACAAGATTCGGAGCTTAAAAATGCCCTTCGATGAGAATGAAAGCCATTTTTTTTCTGCTTTGGTATTTGTTGATGCTGGAAGTCTGTATATATATATATATATATTTCGGAATATTCTGTACATGATTATCTTTACGGAGGGGTTGAATGGACTCTGTGTGAGACCATAGAGTATTGGCCACACTGCTCTGTGCTCGGAGAAACCCGCAGGCCTTTCTGAGGTCTCCTCTCCCATAAGCGGGATGAGGACATTTTTACATTAGTGCAAACGTTGCTCTCTCTCTCAGCTAAAGCACCATTTCCAGTGCTGTTAGGCGTTTTATCCCACACCCTTTTTATACCCGACCGTCGTGGCACAGCATCCCCAAAACACACGCGCGCGCACACACACACACAAATGCATAACAGCTGCAGCACAAGTCATCTGAAGTAAAAACAAGTGTAGTCAAACAGAAAAACAAAAGCTATGCATCTTTTAAACCTTTGACTCTGGTTTTTCACAAGAGATCGAGAGGAAGTGAAGTCAAGTAAAAAAATGTTTGATTTCAAACACGTTTTTCCGCAGATGTAAGACGAGTTAGTCATGACTGGAGGAATCATTGACACGTTTTCTAGATCTCTAGTCTGCAGAGGACCCAGAGAACAAAAAGCTTTGGTTATTAACGAAAAACAAACAAAAAGGAAATCTTAAAATCCACATTAAGATGGCTCACAGGTCTTGCCAGGTTAAAAAGAAAAACACGCCACATTAAGACAAAGTGGGTTAGAGAAGTCCAAGTACCACAACAAACCAAGACCAGAGACTCAACTCTTAGAGTGGAACTGTGCAATACTGTACGACAGAAGGGGGATTAAAATTAAAAATGATTAAGATGACCCCAAACAACGAGTGTAAACGAGCCAAAACACCCGTACCAGGAGAGATGTGAAACTGTTCTGCGATGTGACATTTTGCTTTCTGTGGTACCGTGGACCTGCTGACGCGACTGTCCCTTTAAGGACTCCTGTAGTTTTGAACGATTGGGGGTATCGACACATAGGTTTGTCCTGAGACCCCCCCCCAGCCTACCAGTCAGGAGTACACGCAAACCCCAAAAACAAAACTGAAAATAAATACACAAACACTTAAAGTGCCTTTTCTCCTGCCTCCACCTTCTCCTTCTGTCCACTGATTTTAATATTAAGACATGAAGACAATCACTAACAACTAGCTTCAAGTGCATTCAGTTGCATGGGATCATCTTTTAAAACCAGATTTCTATATCAAAGCTTTTTTTTTGTGGAAATTTGTTATAAAAACCTCACCGAAGAACTAAGATTCACCACTGACTGAAAAAAGAAAAGAAAAAAAAAGAACTGATCTCATTTGCAACTGATTTGTTTTAAAGTACCCGTTTTGTAGACAGAAGTGCCCTCTCCTGTAACAAAGTGCATACATAGACTGCCTCTGCCCAAACATGGTACAAAAGGACTCTTTAGTTGTACTACAGCAACACCACAGAACGTACAATTCTGGTAAAAAAAAAAGTATGTACACTCTGCGAACTTTCAGCTTACACGACAATGAAAGAATAAATAAATGAAAATTACAGGTCTGAACGTTGGGTTAAACAGCTCAGCTGAACAGAAACATGTGACATACTATATAACGTCTCATTATTTATACAGAAAAATTTAATTTCCAGCAAGTGTGAGCTTTTTAAAGCATTTACTGTAAACATTAATCCAGTGCTGAAGAGAAATACCAGCCATTGTTTCAGCAAAGCGACAACTGTTAGGCATCAATCTGGGAAGCCGCTTCTTAAATTCTTCAGATGTTAATTAGAATTTAAAAAAAGAAGGAAAGTGTGGCCTGATTGGAAGTTTTGCCCAAACTATATAGATTGTTGCATTTTGAACCACCAGACATTGGACCAAAGTCCTTTAGAGACTAAATCAAAGTGGAAATGTTTGGAAAGAACCAAACAAAGAACATCAGCACAAACAGGTTTTACTAACTGTGAACAGCGGTGTTAGAAGTATGGTGATCTGGGCTTGCTTTTTTGGTGGAAGTCATCGTTGATTATTAACCTTTAGGTAAAACAAAGTGTTCTGGTGACAAACATAGGTCCAGCTGTCAAACAAAACTTGGACCAAATGAGCTCACGTGACAGCAGAATGACCTCAAACCCTGCAGCAAATCTACAACCAAAATGGTGATGAATTATTCAACTAAATGTCAATCTAACAGAAAATCCTTAATCTGTGAATATATAACCTTAATTGAAACCAAATTTTACACAACAGGCCACAATTCCAATAGGTGAGAAACTGAAAATGTCAAACTTCAAAATCAATGATGGGAAAAGTTTTGCTAACTCATTAACAGTGGGACTAGCTTCTCATTTAATGAATTAGCTTGTTTTGCTAACTTTGGGAACCGCTGGCAAACTGATTAGCTTCCAATAAATTGGCTTTTGCTAATTTAAGGTCCACTAAAATTGGGGTTAAAAATTAAATAAAAAATATTCCCTGTTACAAGCAGTGTTGTACATGTTAGGCACCATGTATGCAGCATGTAGCATGTTTAGCAGCTAAGTTTCAAACTAATAGTGTCAAAAATAAATAGCATTTAATATTTAAAGAATACAAAAAATGACTGAATATAATATGGTGGAAAATGTATTTTGTTTTTTGTATTTTTATTAATACAGTTAGTCAAACTTGATCAAAGACATTCTTTTATTCTGAAAGGGTTAAACTAGAAGTATCACAAATTAGTAAGAATTATAATGGCAATGTATGGTTTGGATTGGCCGATTTGCCACAAATGATTCCACCCACCTTCCAATTAAACCAATAGAAAACTAACAACAGGTTAGCTTAGTTAGCATCAGGGGAGCTAAGATTCTTGATAAGCGGATTAATGGTTAGTGAAGCTAACTTTTTGTTTAGCTGTGCCCACTACTGCTCAAAAGGTTGGTGCAAAAAAGGCGACTCTACAAACTTTTTCCAAACAGGATGTACTAATTATTCAGTTTTTCTGCCTTTCAGCTAAATCTTAGACAAATAAACGTTGATAAAGTTTAATATGTCACAAGTTGTTCATCTGAGCTTGTATATTCAAGACCACGCAAAGACAAGATGAATTTATGTCCTGAATATATTTCTTTTTCACCACGATTGCATTCGATGGGAATGAGGAGGAGGATCACAGGGAATTTGTCTCAAACTCAAAGGTTCATTTTTAAAAAAAATTTTAAACAGGTCAACGTGAAAAAGGGCCCCCGAATCTGCAGGACACGCCTCGCATTTTTGAAGTCGACGAAATCCAAACATATGCAGTCACTGACAATATTCAAACAGACAGGTGAGCTGTGGCGTTCTCTTGCTCCCTACGGGATACCTGGACCCAGTGTGTGTGTGTGTGAGAGAGTATCAAACAAAAAAAAAGTGCACCGGGGCTGGCAGCTCAGGGTGCATGTATGAGCAGGCTGTGGCTGACTCACACACCGATGATGTGGCCAGAGGGACCCTGGTTGCTACACACACACACACACACACACACATGGATGTAAACACACTCCCACAGTAAACTGGCAGCACCAGGCATCTTCCTCACAGTAACACCAGGCTCTAATATAATAATATCCCCTCCAGGCTGGTTCAGGGGCATTAGAGGACTACAGAGGCAGGGGGAGAGAGAGAGAAAAGGCTTGATTTGATCCCCTCCTGCTTGGAAACGTGGCTGAGCTGGGGGAGATTATTTTTTTGGAATGCAACAGACATTGTGAGATCCCCCTCCCCTTCCCCTTGTTCCCATCCCCCCATCAACCAGCTGCAGCTGCAGCTCCTGTTCGGCCTCCAAAACTTGGACAGATATGTATTGCTCCCTTCATCACACAGGTTGCCTGACGGTGTGGTCCCCAGGGCCAAAAAAACATTGGAATAAGCACGATGCATACACCTCGCTCTCACCAACCCACTTCCTTTAAATATAGCCCCTTCTCTTGCTCTGTTGGATATCTTTAGTAAAGCTGTGCAAACATAGGAAAATAAAAAAAAGAGAAAAGGTGCTCACATATCTCTCTTCTTCGTACTCTGACTCCCTGCCTTTCCTTTAACCTGCGGTTGGTTAAGTGCTACCCGCGCCTTGTCACACAAGGACAGATTCCGAAAAAAGAAAAAAAAAACTGCACAAAGTTAAGCACATTCATTCAATCAGCGTTCTAATCCTTTGGGCAGGAACTGTACATGTCAAGTGTTAAAGTTTAGGACAAATGGGTGAATCTTTTTTTTTGTTTGTTTGTTTCTCCCCATCAAACATTCACACGTTTGTTTCACTCACCCACTCTGTCAGAAATAACTCGAAGAGGAAAGATGCGATCGGTAAGTAAGAGGTCCACATCGTATCACCGCCTGCTATTCATACACATGTACAGAATTATAAAGTGTCGCGTACCCAAGAGACGAAACAAAAAAAATTTAAGACAAATTAAAAAAAAACAAAAAGGAAAATAAAAAAGGAAATTGCTGACATTGCAGTTGTGAAGAACAAGAGGCAACGTTGTAAAGTCAAAAGATACATTGAGATCGGTAGTGCTTCAAAAACACAAACCCTTCGCCTCTTGTATTCCCTAGTCCTGCAAATAGCGAGCCCCCGTTAAAGTGGATTCGACTCAGTGTGAATTTGTTTTCTTTTTAAACAAGATGAACAATAAATTCTGACAATGTTTTTTTTTTTGTTTAGTTTTTTTTAAGAGTAAGTAACACTTCAATCAAACCCTTTGCCTGATTCTTTCTGGAACATTTAGAAAGAAATTGTTGCATCAAAACAGTGGTGAGTTGTTCTTGCATATACCATATAGTGGAAATTTTGTTTCTATGGTAACTGTACATCTCAGACCTGCGAAAAAGAATAGAAAAAAAAAAGAAGTTTCACTAGGAGGATTTGTCCTCGCTTCACTTGTACAGCAGCCAGAAGGTGCGTGACAGTCACCTGTCTTAGAGCTTGAAGGCTGTGAGGACGAAACCAGGAGAAATTTAAATCAACTGCATAGTTGCTCAGAGTTTCTTTGTATCTATCGTACAATAGCCTAAGCACATATGCTGAAGTAAAAAAAGGTTTACTATTACAAAGAAAGAAATGGCCCAGAAAGTGGACGTGATGGGTGGATGATCTGAAGCGTTCTTTTCTCTTGAACAAATACACCAAGTGAAGTGCTTGCATGTCTACTCTGTTCCCTAAAGTAAAAGGAGAAAGAACTAGAAAGATTACATTTCTGTGACACCCTGATTTGTTTTTTAGAGGAATAGTTAGTTGTTTTGTCTTTTTTTTTCTTTTTAAATTGCCGTTGCATGTTGTTTATTTTCTCTCTCTCTCCTCTCTGTTCACCGGCCTGTCTCACAGGCTGTGCAGAGTGAGCGTGGCGTCCAGCAGTGTGTCCCCCCCCCCGGCCCACCCTGCAGTCTCAGGGCCCTGCCTCCCCTGTTAGCTCCTGCAGATGAGGACTGTGTGAATGCACTGCAGCGGCGCTCTCCACGTCCGCCGCGCGCGACGCCTCCGAGCGCCGTCGTCCCTTGACGGCACGAGGTCCGGGCCCGGCGTCGGAGCCGGGGCCCGGGAAAACCGGGGGGGCCTCCGGGAGCCCCGGCTCCGTCACCCGGGGTTTCCTGCCGCGGCGGGAGGGGATGCCGTTGCAGCCGTCCTTCTTGAGGTGGCGGTGCAGGTGGTCGGAGCGCACGAAAGTCTTAAAGCAGCTGGAGCACTGGTAGGGCCGCAGGCCGGTGTGCACACGCATGTGATTCTTCAGGTCGTAGTTGTGGGCGAAGGCAGCTCCACACTGTGTACACAGGTAAGGCTTCTCTCCTGTATGCTTTCGCATGTGAACCTTGAGCTTGTCCTGTCTGAGAGAGACAAAGACAAACACGGCTTAAGAACACACTGACAAGATATTTAAATGTGCAAGATCAGCCCTGTTCTGTTTGAAATCACTCTGCTCACACAGCTTTAGACCTTAGTCATCACGAAGTAAACTAAGGACAAAAATACTAATTTCATCCTTGTTACATGCAGATGTTCAGGCATGCAAGGATGATTTAAATGCCTATAGTCGTTTTTTGATAGTATAAAGTCAGAATGAGGAGGAGCCATAAACTTTACATTTTTTGATCTGTGACCGCACCACAAGAGATCAACTGTTGAGTATCACAAAGATTCAGTGTTCACTGTGTTTTACTGTTTCTGGTAACATTCATTTCTGATAGATGGATTACATTTTGGGGCGATATGGACAATAAGGCCTTGAATTTATGACAAATATATGAGTCTTATAAACTAGGGGTGTAAATCACCAACTTTACCACTAAACGATATAACATCAACTTGTTTGGACGATGATTGATAATGTCACTAAGTCTATCAGTGTTAGGGCTGCACGATATTAGGAAAACCTGCGATGTGCGATACCACTGCTTAATATTGCCATGACGATATGACTTGCGATAAATGAACAAATAAATATGTAGTATTTAGATCTTTCTGCTCTGGGTTCAAAGCCAAAAAAACAACCTAAAAAAAGCTAATCAATTACATTCCAGCCCGATTTTTTTTAAGTATGAAGAGACCTATCCAATTAACCAAATACATGAAATACTTCAAGCTTCCATCTGAAATGACAAAACGCATAAATGCAAACATTTGAGTCAACTATTTATTGCAGTTTATGCAGATGTTGCGATATGCATATTGCGATGCGATTTATCGCGATGACAATAAATTTTCGATATATTGTGCATCCCTAATCAGCGTATGATTTCAGTTTAATTCAATGTCATGTGATAGGGGTGTGCCATTAAATCAGCCTAATTGATTTCCATAATTTTAGGTGATCTGCCAATCTTATCCACCGATCTTATCTATCTCCACCAAGGGCTGAAAATCAGCTACTGTTCCCTTTTGATCTGCTGTGAGCTCTACCTAATGTCCAGTTAAAACAAGCTTGTATTGTTCCATGTTTTTCAATAAAATACGATTGGAACGTTAAAGGTGTATTGTGACCTTATAGTGCCTGACAGTGTCAGCTATAAAAAAAATAAAAAGAAATCGTATCGGACTAAATCATAACTGGCAGGTCAGGCTTTTGAAACATTGGTGATTGGCCAAAAAACTGCGATCGGCGCACCCCCTGTATGGGATACTGATCCACATCGTGCACGTGATGACGATATGGATCAACGTTTTCCTTTTGCCTTCATGTAACTGAGTCATTATTCATTAAGTCGATATATCGATGTATATATACACCCCTATTTAAAACCTGATTAAAGCTGGGACATCATTTTGTCAACCCCTTCAGGACAGGGGGTGTGCGATGTGGACTGATCGGCCGCAGGGAACACTAGAACATGCTAACTGCGCCAGCAGGGCAGAGGAGCAAGGAAAGGAGGACGGGGAGAACTTATTTCTAGCGGCAGAGCAGGTTGGGAGATGTTTGTTTAATCTTATTTATTGTTTCGTATTTATGTTTTTACAGGCTCTGAGGCATAAAATCAATTGGAAGCCGAGTTAAAAAAAACTGTGTAATTTACGGACAATCCGTACAACTTGACATGTATGCCAATGAGTCGTGTGCAAGGACAAGCAAGTTAGCGGTTATAATCAGAGCCAAAATATGACTTGAATCCCCTTTATTTGAAATTCATCTCATTGCATCTTGAAGCATTTTCAGTTTGCTGCGATACCCACCCCCCCAGTAAACCTTATCTGTCAACCTTGGCCTTCATTTGACTCGTGTCCTTCTCTCCCTCCTTTAGCCTCTACTGTATCTCTGGCTCCTGAGCTCCTGAATCGTCAACCCTTCCTGTGCTGAGAGCTCCTAAACAGACAAGCCTAGTTAAGACGACTCCATTTGAACACACATGGGCGATAAAAGGTGATTAGCTGTCATACAAAGCGAGCTCACTGCAATCCTCACCAGTTTGTGCCTCCAAGATAAAAAATAATTAATTAAGTATAATATGTGTTAATGAAGACAAACACATCTAAGAATGAGCACACACTCAGGGAGAGGGCTCGGAACACAGTGTCACACTGACAGAGGTGAATTATTTAAAGGACAGGAGTGAGTTATTACTTAACCCTGACCAAAGAGCATTAAGATTACAATGCCCCCTTCCCACCTCTGGTCAACTTTAACTGCAGGGTAAATTCAGATTCTGTTATGCCTAAAGAGATTCTGGATATTTCAAGCCGAGGGAATCTATTCCCGGCGCAGGCTTGAGAGTTAAATCATTAAGAGAATGATTTCAAGGAAGACGCAGGACTTCTGAATCCACACGTACAGATGTAGAATAGATGGCCGCTCTTGTGCCAGATTTTGTGGGGTTTTTCTTTGCCCTACACAGAATATTTCACTGGAAAGGTGACAGAGGGACAAAGTGAGAGGGACAGGGTGGGGTAAACACCACAGATCTAAAGTTCACATTATTACACTGGAGACAGATCACCATGCAGGGCCTGTAATCCCCCTCTCTGTATCAGAGCAGCACTTTATGGCAGGAGATAACGCCACCATGGCACGGCCTTCTTTTATAGGACCCCTACGCTAAAATTCCAGGACTTTGCCACGATCATAAAACAGACCTTTATAACAAACCAGCCCCCCTTACTCACTGAAGGAACAACTCTCCGCGCTGCTAAAATTAGCATTTGACAACAATGTGACATTAAGGAAAAAATCCCTTTAGTGCCCTGTGAGACCATAATTAGGGTAAACATTTGGACACTAACTGGACTCCCTTCTTAATGCACAGCTAAGGTGGTTAGCGCTAATACTCCAGCTCTTGGCTTTGTGGCGTTTCCCACGGCCGCGCAGTTTGTCTCCAGTGCCACATCCAATTCCATTAGCACATGTGACACGAGGCAGTCACGTCTTTAAATGGGCTTACCTGGTAAAGCGCACTTTGCAGATGGCGCATTCGTAGGGTTTCTCTCCTGTGTGCGTCCTGATATGGCGGGGTAGCTTGCCTGCACCTTGGATGACCTTCGAGCAGATGGGGCACTTCTGGAAGGCCTTGGAGCGCATCTTCCTTTCGCCGCCTCCCCCGTTGCCGCCGCCCCTCTCCCCCGCCGCCCTGTGCTGGCCCGCGCCGCCTCGCGAGAGCCACAGCGACGGCACGCCCTGCGTCACGGCGGCGGACGCCGCGTCCTCGTGCTGCGCGCTGCTAAAATAATTCAAGTAAAATTCCATGTCGGGGTCGTCCCCGTCCCCCTGCTCCTCCCCCGGCGTCGTGGTCTTCTTCTGCTTCTCGATAGAGTTCATCATCTGTTGCAGGAGGGCGCTGGCCGAGCCCCTCTCGCCCCCCGTCCCCTCCCTACAACCGTCTTCCACTTTGATGTCCTGCTGAGGCTTAGTGGGGAGGTAGTAGTGACCGTTTTGCGAGGGAGGATAGAAGGACGAGCCCAAGCTCCCTCCGTTGCCCTGCACTGTTTCTTCATCCTCGTCTTCTTCGTCCTCGTCGTCCTCCTCCTTTGGTTCCTGCGTATGTGGCTGGGACAAGGCGAGGGCCAGCGGGGAGTAGTACTCACTGAGGCCGACAGGAGCCCCATTGCTGGGGGTGCTCCCGTTACCGTGGTTAAAGTGCAGGTGTGTGGGTAGGTCCCTGAGCTCCGGCGTGCTGCAGCTGCTGCTCCAGTGCGGCCCTCTCTGGAAGTACTCCAGGTACTCCCGGGCTCGAATCTGGTTCCCCTGCTCCTTGCCTTCTCTGCCGCTCCCCTCGTCATCGCCGTTCTCGTTTCTTCGCTCATTGCCCGCCTAGCAAAACAAACCAAAGGAACTAGCATCAGAGGGAGTTGGAGCGAAATATAAGCAAAAAGGCAACAAATGAAGACCTAAAGTGCCTGTGACATCAAATTTTTGTAATAAACATGAATGCATTTTTGGAAAGATAACAATGATAACATATTGCA
>JAUBOC010000103.1:16240267-16251215 GCA_032275365.1 Anablepsoides cearensis | reverse complement strand
GTGTAATAAAGGGCAGCCATAAGCAGAGAGAATACAGGAGCTCTAGCAAGACGGCAGGCTAGCAGGAAACACCACCACCTTGTGACCAACACTGACCTGGGTTACATTCTTCCCCTAAGATTCTTTGTACCACTTGGAAGGTCTGAACGTTGCACTTGAAGTCTGTATTTTACTTTTTCTGCAGATTTTTTTTTCCCAGGGGGAGGGGGGGGGGGGGGGGGGGGGTTAAAACACAAGAAAGAGTGGTTAACAGTATTTCAACCCAAGTCGTTTACAGGCAGGCCTCTAAGTTGGTTGTGTCCCAACAGAAAGCTCGGAGCACTACGTGTAGCGGTGTGGTGAAAAACATAACCAAATACAGATCAACGACGAAGTGAAAACAAGTCAACCCAATCAACACAACTGAAAATGCATCAACATTGCAGAAATTTAGGATTTGGAAAAAAACAAAAAAAAACAAAAAAAAAAAAAACACCAGCTCATACCCGTCATGATCTTGGGAAATACACATTACTAGAAAATTAAACCATGCTACAACATCCCATAAAGACATCTTGGTTGTCCCCCCCCCCCCCACCTTTTAATGTCAATTATCATATAATCAGGCCTCCAAAGTATATTCGTCCCTCTATGAGACATACAACACAGGAAGTTGAAATGTTGAGGAAAAAAAAAGAAAAGAAAGAATCCAAACAATTGTCATGACAAGATGAGAACATTCAAAAGTACAACGATATATACTGACCAAAAACCTAAAAAAAAGACCAGCTATTGAAGCAATAAGTAGTCAGGAGTACCTTCTTTGGTTTGTGACAAAATAATTTACTGAGTGATCGCTCATTTACCAACAGGGGTAAATAACTCCACTCAGAAACATGATTATACCAGTGATGACAAGGTCTGTCAAGAACAAACATGACTAAATTATCTTCATTTAAAATAGCTTCAATCACCTCTCATAGACAAATTTAGAGATTGCAGTTAGATTTGGACTATTTTATTCTCACTTTCAGTCAAATTTAAACAGCAGGTTGATAAAACACAACCCCACAGCCTCCATAAAAAACAAAATTAATACAGAGTAATTAACAGTACAAAATAAGTTTGCCAATGCAAATTCTGATGACACAACGGCAGCCCTTCAGTGCTTTACATCCTCCACAGTAGAGTGAAAATGTGAGCTGAGGCTGCTATCGACACTGTGGTGGTGAAGCTGTGGTTTTACAGTACAATAATGACTCGACGGGCCCTGCTGCTGGTGCTAACCCAGTAAATGAAGAGAAGATAAAACCCAAGAGCGAGAAAAAAAAAAAAAGTGCCAGCATGCATTGTGGACCATGTACATGTGTGCACAGTATCTGTATGTGAATGAAGAACGACCCAGAAATGTGTCAGCAGGGGGCGGGGCCTCGATCACTCGGGGCCGCGGGTGGGAGTGCTGGGCTGGTTCAGACCCATGGTTTTGCACAACCAGCCGGCAAAGTCTACTTCCTCCACCTCTGATCGCTTGATGAACGTGTGACTCTGAAACCAAAATGGAAACTTCCATTTGTAACAGTCGTCAACACGGAAACAAATAATGTGGAAGTCAAGTACTAACCATAAGCATCTTCAGATCTGCTCTCTCAGCTGGGTTTTTAATCAAGCTGCAGACACAACATTTGTTAGTAAAAGATCTTTAAATGTATTTTATGCTTACTTTTTACATGCACTGTTTTGATCAATACAAGTGTATTAAATCATTTAGGGTTTCGATGACATAATGTAAGTGGAAATTTCAAACTTCTCTCTTGTAATAAGCAGATATGCATATTTCAAAACTCCTGCAGTAATGCATCCATTTCAACCACAAAGTATAAAGTCTTTCCAGTGTTTCCCCTATTAGTGCACAAGGAGGGCAGTCCACCCCTTTAACAGAACCAACCGCCCCACCTAACAACCCCACCCTAAAGTCAAGGGGTCATAATTATGAGAGTATATTTTGACTGTTTTTTGTACTACTACCACGATTATTATTTAAGTGAGGGATTTACAAAATTCAACTAATCCAAATTAAACTGCAGACTTTTCTTGTTCTGTAAATTTTTTTTTAAATCTGCACTCCCTTTTAATAAATACTAGTAATGTTTCTGCTGTTGATCATAAGGCCAATACTCTAGAGGAAACAATACTCTTTGTTCAAGAGTCATTTCCAGTGCTCACCATTTAGTCACAAAATCTTGGAAGTCACTGGTGAAAACACCGTGTGGCAGTTTTGGGGGTGGCTGTGGGTAAAAAAAGAAAAAAAGAAAAGCAGAGTTAAAACATGAGAAGTACAATAATCAAACAATTTCAAACCAGTTTTTTTTTTCAGACCTCATTGACAATGTAGTCCAACAGTTCAAAGATGGCCATGGCAGGTCTACTGTCCATCCCGTGTCCTATGAGGAAGTTAAGACTACAACTGCAAATCTGTCCTTTTAAAATCTGTCTCAGTTTGAATCGTAGATGTTTGGAAGTGTTGCTTACCGCTCACAGGCCTGCCTGGTGGTCTAGGCCTAGCCATGTTGGTGTGAGCCTCTCCCTCGGCCCCGTCCATAACGGCACGACCAAAGATGGCCTCTAGCTCTTTGGCGTCTGGTGGAGGGATGGGGTAGCGGCCGATCGCCAGCTCCACCAGGGACAGGCCCATGCTCCACACGTCGGACTGAACCGAGTAGTGAGTGCCCTGCAGTCTCTCCGGCTGTTGAGTAACACACAACTACGTCAGAGAGACCAGGTAGAGCCAAGATACCAAGGAAAAAGAGAGAGGGGTTGGGTGAAGGGCCGGGGAGAGAAGGCACAGAAGGGAAAGGGAAGAGAGGTAGGGGGGTGTTATGGCAAGAAAAGGTTGGGTGTGTTTGGCAGAAAGGAGACAATTCAACTGGGAGGGTGAGAGTGCTTAGGAGTGAGTTAAAATTAGCCAAAAAGGAAAAGCACGAATACTACCACCAACGACACTTTGGAAAAGGATGAGAACAAAACCAGATAAGTAGCTTTGGGTACTAAACCCAGGTGTCTAAAACTGAGGAAATACAAGTACAAGAAAGAGCAAGCACTACCTCACTGCCAAAGAGCCATGCCTTTGATTCTTGGCAGGGGAGTGAGGGTGGGCCAGAGAAAGGGAAGGCTGAGGGTGGGACCAGTGAACAAGAACCGTGCGAGAGGAATGGAGAGGGAAAAGTGGGTATAGGGCCAGAGGAAAGGAGGTGGGGGCACAGGCGTGCGAAGCTGACTCACCGACATGTAGGAGCGCGTTCCAACAAAGGAGTTGGCCATGGAATCTATGAGCTGGCCGCTCACACCGAAGTCGCACAGCTTGATCTCCCCGCGGGAATTGACCAGGATGTTGGAGGGCTTGACGTCTACGTGGGAGAGGAGGCAAAAACAACAAAACGAATTTTACATTTTCAAAAGACACTTGTGTGCGCACACCAAAGTCGTACTAATAATCTGAAATCTACATATTTGAGAAAACAAGTACCAACACATTGTTGAGGTAATACACAGTTCAAACATTTTATAAGCAATGAAAAACCATCTATCATCAAAATATTTATATATTTTTTTACCAGATAACTTCAAATAGTTAAACAATTTGGACATGTTTGTATTTTAATCCCATTTTTTTCTGTGGATTTAGTTTCTTTATCTAAACCCACTGACTTCTGGTTTAGATAAGGTCTACAGGGGACCCATGTGATCCTTTGCAGGACCTCTTGCTCTTCTTGTGCCTGAAGCTTCTAAATGTTTGAGGTTGTTGCTGCACATCAAACTGGGGATTAACCATATTTCCCCCCGATAATATTGCACCTCCCAACATCTGAACTTGTGCATCTTGTGCTTTTGAAAGACTATGTGCTAGTTTTGTGGCGGGTATGGGAATGACTGAGAAAAGAGGTGGTGCAAAAGAGCGGGAGAGCGATGGAGGGAAAGACAGAGGGAGGGTCAGCAGGGCTCAGCTGCTCTATAATCACATCTGAGAGGCTGTAATTACCCCCTGAGCTCACAGACAACTTTTATCCCGGAGTACCATCGACCCTGAGGCAAAGTGAAACTTCAGAATGCCAGTCTGACCACTCCCTTCACTAGTACAACAGCACAACCACAGTCTCACACTGATGCGATGTTGAAAAACTTGCTTGCCTTAAGACTTGTGATCTTGTGTTACAAACTGTCTACAGAAAATTTAAATAACGCTTTGACAGGGTTTACAGAAATTCTCAAGTTAAATTTAATACCTTTTTTTTTAATACCATCAGATATTTTTAAACACCATTCTAGCTGGAACTGTAGCAGGAACCTCTTGAACTTCAGTTGTGGGTAACTGATAATAAAGTAACAGATTACTGTCATTTTCTTAACTTTTGTAGTTTGCGTGGTATTATTACAGTTACTGGATAAGTACTTCTTTGCCTCAATAGAAACACTGACCTATATACAATTATTTGTTATTTAACCCTAACCCAAGACAAAAAGTGATTTCATAGGAGGTATAGGGAGAGCAAATTTTTAAGATAGACTGAGGGAAATAAATGTTTAGTTGGGTATCTGTTAAAAAAAATGAACACCCTGTCAGAAAACATTTATTACTTTTAAATTGCCTCAAATTTTTGCTAATTTAATACATTTTTACAACCCTGCCGACACCCTATTTTTATTGTGGTGAAGGCAATAAAGCTCGAACATATTGATCCAGTTTATGCACATGAAATCTAAATTTAAAAAAGCTGAAAACCAGGACAAGTCAAGATATATTGAGGGCTGCACAACATATCTAAAATTTTATGTCATCGCAATAACAGCCTGTGCAATTTGCAGATTACAAAAACTGCAATAAATGCTTGGCTCAAATGTTTGAATTCATGCATTTTGTCAATCAGACTAAAGCTTGAAGTATTTAACCGATCAAATAGAGCCCTTCGTGTATTTGGCCTATTGGATGGATCTCTTCATAGTAAAAATAAATTAATAAATTCATGCTGGAATGAAAATGATGCGTTCGTTTTTTTTACCTCTAAACCCAGAGCAGAGACAACACCACTGTATAGTTAAATATTTGTTCATTTATCGGAAGTCATATCGTCATCGCAATATTAAGCACGGTTATCACACATCACAGGTTTTCCTAATATCGTGCAGCCCTAATATGATCTATGTAAGATGTTAGAATATATATTTGTTAGACTGGGTGAACCATCTGGTTATCAAAGTCAGGAGTGAACAAAGCATTACACAAATAGTAGCCTCTGTTGTCATCACACCTTTAAATCTGTCTCCAATTACCAATACAGGGAACTGATTGGGTCACAGGTTTGTTGCAGGCTTAAAACATTCCCAGATAGAAGGATTTTCTTGCAATCAAGAGCTTACACAGTTCATCCAAAGCAAACTACATTGCAAATGTTTGAAAACTGAACTGCAGCTGGATGTCTCTCAAACAACACAATTTAGCCTTTTGTGCTGATGTGTTTGTGGACTGTCTGGATATATAGCGCCATGTTTTTTTTTATGTCACTGATCGTAAAGTCAGCTTTCAATACACAGAAATTATAGAAATAATTTCTACTGCAGCACAAATACAAAAAATTCAGCACACTCATGTTAATTTAAGCGCGTCTCCTGGTTGTCATCACAACCAATTAATTCTGTCAGCATCTAAGCGGTTTCTGTAATGAGAATATATTAGGTTGCAGTGACTGAACAAGACTTTCTGAGTAAAACCAAAGAGTTTGGTTACCTCTGTGCATGATTTGGTGCTTTTCCCGCAGATAGGCTAATCCCCTCAACACCTGTAAATGAGGTGAAAAATAATAAAAATACACATTACACAAATTCATACAAGTCATACACATGAGGCTTTTTATTGGACAGCAGTAAATGTATATGTTAAAAATCATTTTTTTGTAATAATATGTAGCCTGGTATAAACCAGACCCTTGTCCTTCACTTTGCTTCGTACGAGGGTCTGGACTCTCTGCTATAGAGAAGTGATTCTTGCTGGAGGCGTGGCCTCTGCTGAAGTTTAAAATGATTGGATTTGTTGGCCGCCACGTATGTGTGCCAGCTCCACTGGGAAGGAGACTAAGCTAAGAAGCTAACCGGAAATCGCGTGCGCTGTAAACAACCCTACTGAGAGAAGAAAAGTACCGAGCTGAACCAGACGACTGTAAATGATGCTGCTGCTTTGTCAGACAAATTTAATTTAATCTGGAAGCCTTATCAACACAGACTGGCTTCATTCACTTCCTCCACTGCCATTGCAAGAAAGTAACTAGCAGACACTGTGCAGAAAATTAACATCGTTCAAAACTCAGCCTTCTGTTTGCTGATTGGCCCCGGTGAAATAAACTACAAGCAGACACTGCGCAGAAAATCAAAGTTCTGTTCTCTGATTGGCCCGGACGAAAATTCTCCTGAAGAAATCCTTGTCTATGTGATAAATCCCAGACACAGTCGTGAAGGAAACTAGAATTGAGCAGAACTGCATAGGAAGGCAAGGGCCAGGCTAGATAATATGTAGACTTGATGCAAGAGTAAAGTCAGTAAGATAGATAAGTCCTACTGCTTGCTTCCGATGCATGACTGGACTGCTCTTTCAATTAGTCAGCACCACAAAGACACACACCCAGAATGTGCAATGCATTTGCAACAATGTGAGGAGCTAATGTTCGGTAAATCGCCACAGGAATTTATTCCCACTGCCAAATCCAAAAGGTAACCATGACGGCAATTAAAAAAAAAAACAAAAAACAAAAAAAAAACACCCAACTAGTCAAACTAGTCAAAGAATTTATGACAAATTAAAGATGTTGACACACTTACACAAAAACATGGAAGATAAAGTCAACTTACAGCTATGCTAACTTTCCCAAGTATTTCTTCTGGGATTCGTCTGGCTTCCTTGAGAACCTGGTCCAAAGATCCGCCATCCTGTAGAGACAAAAGGTTGATTAATTCAAACTGATAGAACAAATTAAACTAGGATTTTTTCCAGACAGCTTAACAGTTTAGTTACATATGATTTCTACTACAGAAACTATGTATTCCTTCTCAGATCAACACACATGCACTGCCTTTCATCAAACAGGCCACAGCAGAGTCAAATCTGAATGAGTTCACAGGTGCTTAAGTTATCTGTAACATTTAACACAAACACTCTCTGACTAGATTGGAGTTGATAAAATAGGCCCAAATCTAATTTCAGCAAGAAGCAAATCTGAAATGAACTAGTCACATTAACACAGTAGGTAGCAGCTGATTACGTAACACGAGTGGCTCTTCGAAGGATTAAAAGAAATAGTTTAAGTAAGCAAATAGAAACTAAAGTAACTTTTACATACAATAATTAGATGCTAGCTTTATTTTTAATACAGCTACGTAGCCAAATACAAGACAACTAAAAGCATCTGCAGGTGAAGCTTCTGCTCCAACAATAAATATATTGAACTTGTTGTCCATTGTTTAATTTACCACAGTGCTTTGTTTGCTAGCTTGATCTGAATTGTCACAAATAAAAAAGTTATGAAAAACAAAAACAGACATGAAATTGAGGACTGCATCATCTTAAACAGCATCATTAACAGATTTTTTTGTTTTTGTTTTCAAACTGATGACTTCACTAACCGTAGTAGAATTAAAGCCTCATATTTATATGACAAAAAGGCAAATAAGCTTAAATAAAATATATGTTCAGCTGCTTCCAGATGTCTCTACTAAACACGAAGTTGTGAGAAAACTGTGATTGAACAAGAAGTTTTATAGTAGTGACCAGAGTCTGAATCGTAATGAAGTCATTAATGATTCATGCCCACTGTCTGAAGGAAGCTTAAGAGTCTCACCATGTGCTCCATACAGATGCTGATCTCTCCGTCGCTGTAAAAGGCTCCATAGAAGCCCACAATGTAGGGAGAGTTGCATTCGTGCAGCACCTGCAGCTCTCTGATAATCTGGTTTCTGATGGCAGGCTTGATTTCCAGGTGGATTAGCTTGGAAGAGGAAACAGTAAAGCAAACGATGTTCAGATGAAGTCACATCCACAAACACAACACAGACGCTTTAAAGTGACTTCAAAACGCACCAACCGTTTTGCACATATCCACCACGTCTTAATACGTCTAAAAAAGTTCCCACATTTTAACGTTGTTCTGTACAATCTCTGAAAACCTTTAGGAGGAAATTTCAGCTGAAAATTTAACACACATTTTTAGAGAACCTACATGTCTGAGCCTGCACGAGTTGCTGCAACAGAGTCTTAAGAGGACCTAAAACCTTAGTTTAACCCCACGACAAAAGGTTTAAATAAAGAAAGGCATCAGTGGATTTTTCAACAAGGTTTTCTGATCATATAAATTGGTTTAGGTTGGTTACGTTAGAGATGAGGTCAAGATGAGCATCGAGCCAAACATTCCTCATAAACATAGTATAACAAATTATGTAACCGGAAAACTGCAGGCAATTTATTTTAGATGCAACTTCTGCACATCTTCCTCCCTAACCTGTCACAAAAGTAGAGTTCAGGATTCATGACTAAAGCAATTTGCATAATCCTGAATAGCTATATTCAGGATTATGTTTATGGTTATTCTGTTTAGGTTTGATGTCAAACTACTCTAAATGTTTACGGTTCATATTTTATAGACACCTTCATCTTTAGAACTACAGATGTTTCTGTTAACATTTAAAGACACATTCATATCATGCTTTTAAATCCTTCTTTCTCACATTTAAATCCTTCAGCTGGGGTCTGTATGAAGTGGAACTGCAAAGCTTTGGTCTGAGTTCCTCCTTATTGCAACTCCACAAGCCCCTCTTTCACCCCTTTTCTAAGGTGTGTCTCAGATTAACTCGTTTTGTGGCCGTCTCTTTAAATCAGAGCGAGGCACTTCACACCCCGCCCCCCTCCAGCTTCCTGGTGGTCCATTCTAGTTCGATAGAGGGGTTTACGACTATACAGCAGCTCAGAAACTTTTTATTTACAAATTAATTAAAATATGTCAAGGGAAGACTTGTCCATCCAGCCTTACATGTTGGAGCCAGAGTCTGAACCTGAGGAGGCTGAGGAATGATGAAGTCCAGAACTTATATAGAAGTTTTGTTGCAAATAATATGACGCAGAAGCAATATTAATTTTACAGCTAAAAGTGGATTTTATATGATGTGTCCCCTTTAAAATCTGTAATGTAGTATATATAATTGAGAGGGTCTCTGCAGACTTTTCAAGAAAAAAAGGGTCAGAATGCAGTGGAAGGGGAGCAATAAATACAGAGATGTACTTAAACACAATCACTGGAACGTCTTCGGGCCCTTTTTCCCCAAACCCTGACGCTTCACTCGAGGCAAAAACACATTAGCTAAAAAATGTTCACCTTTCGAGCCATGACCAAACCCGAGGGTTTGTGGCGGACCTTGTTGACCACTCCTCCGTTTCCAGCACCCAGCTCACAGATGGGGTCGAAATCCTCATCCTTCAGCTCCCCGACCTGGGCTTTCTGGGTGAGGAAGGCTTCTAGACGTTTCCTTTGCTGTTCGTCAAGGTCCAGCTCACCCAACTTCTTCTGTAAGGCCTCGAGGTTGGCTCTGTTGGGAGAAGATGTGAGTTTCATGAAAGCATCAGGCAGAATGGGATTTCAGGTCACACAGAACAGGAACATCAGTTAAGACAGATATGAGAACCATAATGTAATGTTAAACAGTACTTTTACATAAATAACTAACATATACAGAACTAAAGAAACCACCTGCTGAATACGACACAGTTTATTTGACTTTAAATAACGATTCTTACTCTGATGCAGCATCAATGGTGTTGGAGGTGGCCTGTCCCTCCCCAATGGGCGTAATGTTCAAAGGAACTGGTCTTCTTTTTGGAGCCATTGCAAAAGAAAATCAAACTAAACTACTTTCTCGGTAAAACACTCTATTTAAATAAGCTGGGCAGCTGTTGATTTAAGCCTGCCCGTTAACGAAAAGTCCGTCTGTAAAAGAAAAAAGCAACAGGATCCGCTATGGTAGCTGGTAACTTGGCTAGTCAACGTTAGCAAAGTTAAAACACTTTCTGGGGCATGTCAGTTCGCTAATTTGGTAAAACGTAGCATGCCGATATGTCCTACAAAAGTCGGATAGTTCCTCCAGTTCATCTATAGAATCTGGAAGGCGGCAGCTTTCTTATTATTCGTCTCCTTCTAGGTTTTCTACCTGCTGCTACTAGCCATTAGCCACCTAGCCGCTAACGCCAGCTTCAGTGAAAATTCGCGTCTTTTCAGCCGAAAGGTGCAGCAATCCTCGTTCCCGAGCTTACGCGAGGTGACACGTCCCGCGACTTCTCGCTGGACCTCTCTAAAACGAATCCTGCCGTGTTTCTAACCCAGGTTGTGAGAGGCTCTGAGACGTTGCAGAGCTTTGGCGCTGACCGCTGGTGCTTCAATACAGGAAGCAGCAGCAGACCTAACTGTACGTGACACCCACAGGAAGACTCCTGCATAAATACCGCGAGACTGAAACGGTCCCACAACTTTATTCGTGGTAATCAAAACACTCTTATTGTGGATGTACGTACGTTTTTAGTTCGCGATAACATACTCGTTGCATTCTTTTTAAGCATGTAAAGTTCAAGTTTTTATGCAATTACTGGCGGTTCGTTCATATGCGGCAAAGTCCATTACTGCCACCTACTGGCAACAAAGGGAAACGTATGCAGGTGCATTGCAAAAAGAAAAAAAAAGTTCAGATTTCTTTACTGTAAATCAATCTCAAACTGTCTTACAAAGAATATTTTAACTTTAGTTACAATGTGTTTAAAATCTCCCAGATATTTTATACTTTATCAACATAAATGTTATGAGTACAGATACTGTTATGGAAAACAGTGATAACCTGGACAGGTAAAGCATGATAAGGAAGTCAAACACTCCGTGAAAAGTTAACAAAG
>JAUBOC010000103.1:16218566-16229759 GCA_032275365.1 Anablepsoides cearensis | reverse complement strand
CTTCTGCTACCTTTCATTTTATTTAGATTTTTTTGATTGTGTATTTTCTTTGTTTTTATTGTATATAGTTATTTTTTTAATGAAATTAATAAATTGTTGAATTGAATTAATCAGGCGCCATTTTCTAAAAGTTATATAAAACAAAAACGTGTCGAGTTAATACTTGTGCAATAAAGCTTTAGTTCTTGCCTTTTTGAAAATAATTGAAGTACTGTGATAATTGATTCATTTGCACACAATATTTGAATGGAAGTTTGAATTAGTTTCATGCTTACTGAGAACTAGGCGTGATGAAGTAAATGCTGATTATGTTTAGACAATATTTTTTATTTGTTTAATATTTATTTTAAAATGGCCATTAATGGATTTTTTTGTTTGTGCTTTAAAAAAAAAAGAAAGAAGTCAAACCCAAAAGGATTCAATGAGATACACTCAAGATATGAGAAACAAACAATATCAGCTCACATGTTGTATTAAAGGTTCTACCAAAATCTTATTGAGAATCTGTCACATATATATCAGAGTGAATCAACTCACCGGTACATGACAGTAGGACTGGTTGACTTTGACAGCAATGTTGGGAGGATACTGGTCCTCCTGAATGCCAACAGAGTCCGAGTAACAGATTCTGCAAGAAAAAGCAATAAGAAAGAGAAAGAATATCACTACATGAATGAGTCCTTCACTCGAGGGACAGAACATTTCAGAACAACAGATTATCTGGGAACCAACCTGAGAACAACTTGGATTGACCTCATTCCTGGACGAATCTCACTAAAAGTAGACAGGTTCAAACGTTTAAATAAGACTCTGTTTTATACTTCTAAATCAGAATAGCTGTGCAATTTTCTTTGACACATTACCTTGCATTTCTGAGCTGATCTGCTTGGTTTGGTGTTAATTCAAAGATGCACTGACTGTCTTGTAGTTTCTCATTGTTATGGGCGACTATAAAAGAACATTTATTAGAAGTAGCACAGAGAAAGACTCAATAATTACAAAAAAAGAAATATGAGAAATAAAAAAAACAAAAAAAACAAAAAGCCAGTACCAAGATCTGTTGGTGGCAGCAGCGTCTCTAAGGTTTGGTAGAAGGGCAGAGGCGCCAGCTTGACCTCTGCTCGAGGCGGAAGCAGTGGTTTCGAAATCCCGTTGAGGTAGTCTGTGCCCTGTGAGGTGGTGGTGGAGCTGCTGAGGGACTGGTACGAAACTGGGACTCCATCTGGACGCCGCGCTGGCAGCCAATTCGTTGTTTTGGGGAACCGTGACTCGTACAGCTGCCTGACATTCTTCAGCAGTTCTGGGCTGTATTCTGTCTGCACTAGCCTCAAAGCTCGCCCCACCAGGTCCTGTTTCAGGCCACTTTTGCTGCGACCCATTGAGGCCAGCAACGTCTGCAGGTCTGAGACCCGGAAACTTTTGACCATGTTCTAAAAGAAAGGAAACATTACAACTGTGATTTTTAGCTTGTAAAAATGTCATACAACAGCAACAAAACACATATTTTGATTTCATAAACCCAACTGAAGTCACCAACCTGACATTTAAAGCCATTATTGCTCTGAATTTATTAGATTAGTGCATTCATATTTAGGTGGTTTTAACTTAAAGCTTAACCTGTCCAGACCCAAAAAAAAAAAAATACATTTCCAGAAAAGTTGTTACATTTTCTAAACCGCAAAAAGTTGCATCTGAAATGTTCATCAGTTTGAACCCTAATATGAGACAATTTTCATTGCCTTCCCTGATTCTGTATTTACACCATAAATATAGCTAAAAGGTGTAAACATTAAAGTTGTTGGATAAGAGGAAAGTTTACTACAGTGTTACTTCACCTATCTTTTATATTACACTTTTAAAAAATTTGGGATTTGTAAATAATGCCAAGTTAGAAGAGAAATCTGATCTTGCATATTGCAAAGACAATCTCTAAGACCTGTGGACTCGGTGGAGACTTTTAAAACATACTTTTTAAACAGGCTTTTAAACATGTTTACATGAGTTTTATGTTGTCTTTAAGTTGTTTTTTTGTTCTTATATTAATGTGTTTTATGCTTTTTATTGTTGTTGTAAAGCACCTTGTGACTATTTGACTGTGAAAGGTGCTATATAAATAAAGTTACTTACATATTACAAATTTCAGCTGCTCAACAGGCTGCAGCTACTGTTTGATTTTTCTGTTCACGCTGAACAACATATATTTTAAAGGACTAAGATCTGCAGGGAGGCCAGTCCTGTTTACCTGTTGATGTTTTACATGTTTGTTCCAAGAGGCAGCAGTGTGTCGATTCTTTTTATGTAGGCAAAGACAAAGTGTTCAGCTATAGAAAGATCTCTCTAGAGATTTGTCAGAATGGTTGCAGTACTTAATGTTTGTAAATTTAACTGGCACAGTTTGTGCTAAGTATTTTCTTTTTAAACAATATTCTATTGTTATAACATAATGTC
The DNA here is from genome assembly GCA_032275365.1 of Anablepsoides cearensis. Taxonomy (NCBI): domain Eukaryota; kingdom Metazoa; phylum Chordata; class Actinopteri; order Cyprinodontiformes; family Rivulidae; genus Anablepsoides; species Anablepsoides cearensis. Next base: position 16,227,311 of record JAUBOC010000103.1, on the reverse strand, counting down.
CAGTTTGATGATATTGTAATGCATTATGTTTGGTAATCCGGAGGTGGCAGGTTTAAGCCCAGGTTGCGTCAGGAAGGGCATCAGGTGAAAAAAAAAAAAAAAAAAAAATTGCCTATCTTCCAGTTCGCTTGCTGCAGCTGAACAAAACACAACAGATTTGATATAAAAGTGAGGGCTGGATGCCCACGCCTTCTGTACGATAACTAGTTACACAAACTTAGGCAAAAACATCCTGCATCTGTTTAAGATTAAAGAACTCAAACTGTAAATTGTTGATCAGACTGGGGTGCCTCATATTGTACCGGTTTAGGTTAGCCGCTGTTAGATGATTTTAAATTTAAGGCCAATGCAATACTGAACATAAAGTAAGTATAAAGTTAGAGTAACACAAAGAAATGGGATTTAGTTTTTGTGTAAACAACAACACAATGTTAGTTAGGGGAGGATTTTGCCTTGATTTTTTTTTAAACACTGATCACTTATTTCCTGAGTTTGTCCATCACTGCCTGAAACAAAAGGTCTTTGGTGTCTGAATACCTGTCATCAAATCATTTGTGAAATTTTACAGAAGAGTTATTTACAGTACATTGTTTAAACTTGTTTGTACTTTGCTTCATTTTGAGTATTTGTTAAGTGCGCAGCTGGTATTAAATTCCAAATATGGTTAAAATTTTAAACAATCAAAACTAGTAGAGAAGAACAAACACTGAAATGTATTTCATTTCGTAAGGCGGCTGTGGCTGAGTGGTTAGGGGAGTCGTTTCTCTAATGTGAGAATTGTCGGTTCGATTCCACTGTATTTGGTCACGTTGAAGTGTCCTTGGGCAAGACACTGAACTCCCACTTTCTCTGATGTGTGTCTCATCAGTGAATGAATGTGATTTAAAGCACTGATTAGTCTCTATAGATTGATTCATCTGTAATAGCTTTGTAGAGAGATCTAGTAGAGTGCTGAATGAATGTGTGTGTGGCTGGGTAAACGAGCACACAGATTGTAGTGTAAAGAGCTTTGAGCATCCTGACTGAACAGAAAGGCGCTATACAAGTACAGTCCATTCACCCTTATATCAGTCTTTTAAATAAACAGATAGGCAAATCAGCAACTAACATTTACAAGATTTCTTTCTGGAAACGAGGTTTCTAATTGACACCTACATAAGTATATCTGTATCTGCCTGTTGAGTAGTAGAATCTTGGTAAGCATCCAGACAACAAAGCACAGTTTCATATCTAAAAAATTTTGTAGGCTTGAAATGGATTTCCCATTTTCTGACTACAATAAGGTCACACTGTTACTTATTTTGGGCAACTTGTCATTGCTTTAAAACTAAAGTTTTCTGAAAATTACAATGTACTGTATGAGTACAACTTGCATATTAATGCAAGAATGTAAACACTACACTAGGGTTGGGCAAAATCAAATTGTGTGTGCAATTAATCGTCAGAAAAAAAATTAAATTATTATTTTTTGGCACTTGACGATTAATACGAATAATGCGGCCACTCACCAGGCAGACCGAACGGTCAGTCCATTCAGAGCTCCTCTCAGGTTCAAATATGATGAACATTTAAAAAACAAGTTCTGCAATTTATAACCCCACACCACAAAGGCATATAAACCTGATGAAAAAAAAACTGCCTAGTAATTTGATAAAGCAATTTGTGGTCTTTAAAACAAAACAAATAAAAAAACTGCCTAGTAATTTGATAAAGCAATTTGTGGTCTTTAAAACAAAACAAATCAAAATAGTAATTTATAAAATGACACCACTAATCCAGTACAATTGCAATTAAACTAAAATTATATATTTTCGATACCACAGTAATCAGTTCTGGCTAAAGCAATCCTAGTATTTTCCAGTATTGATAGTTTGTTTAGAACTTATGGGCCTGTTTCTAAGCATTGTGATTTAACTTGGGTATTTACTGATGAGCAGAGAATAACCATGTTGTATATACAGAAAAAGCTGCACAATAAAGTCAGCTAAATTACATGCAAAGAAAACGTTTGTATTAGTTTAAAAGTTTCATATAGGCAACGCAAACTGGGTGTTTAATTCTATTTAGACCCAGCTCCTTTACTGATAGTCGAATGGATGTCTCCAATCAATGCTGTTACTGAAAACCCAGAGACTTCCTCAGACATCATAAAAATCAGTGAGCTGTCCGTTCAAATTTTCTCACCGGAGGCTGATGGCGATTCTTATCTTTGTGAGAACTGTCACATAAAGTCAGTAATATAAAAATCAGTTTAGTCTCAGCTAACATTATTGTTAGCAGAGCTAAACCGCCTCATCTCGTCTACAGACAACAGACTGTCGGTATTCAATCATGGCTACCTAACATTTTGACAGGTGCACAGCTCCATAAAGAAAACAGCTAACTACGCAAAGGGTTAATAGTAAAAACGACGTCTAATGCTGGCAGGCGGGAAAAAACGCCAGTAGAAACCCCCATACGCTTGTAATACGGCATCATTCATTTTCGTTGTCTGTCCTCAGAGCTACTTTGATCAGGCTAGTAAGGTTAGCACTACAGGCTAGTTCGTTTCGTCGTGATTACAATGTGCCATATTTATTAGTGTAAATACGCTTGAAAGTGCCCACACACAACCCCTGACCCCTCGCCACCGGAGTTACTTTCAGTTCCCGCTCCGGCGTTCGTTTCCCATCAAACGAAAGACCACCAAGCTTCACCTACCATCGCTTCCACTAGTTCGGCCGCCATCTTCGTGCAGCGGTACCGCGAGAGTCAGAAATGACGACTAGTCATTGACCAATGAAACGCAGAATCTGTTTGATTGACGGGCAATGTTAGCCAATGAAAAGGCATCTTATCGCAGCATCCAAATCGCTACACTGAGAATGGGCGGGAATAGTGTTTTTTAAAGAAACAGTACACCTTTTTAAAAAATACTCACAGGCAGGTCTCCTCTCCAAAATAGGCCTCGGTGTTTATAAATTACACCACGTGTGAAAAATATTTATGAACCTAAGATGTTTTGGCTTAATAATCTTGAGATATTTTGAATCCATGTCCTAATAAATGTGGAAATTCAACTTTGGTGTAAAGCATGGAGTGTCAAGTGGATGGGGTAGCATGGTGCTTTCAAATCCTTTCCGAGCAAAATACTCCTTTTCAGGTCTTACAACCAGCTGCCAGAAGAGGGGATAGGGCTTTGTTTGAGTTGGTTCATAATTAAGATGAAATTATTGATCTAATTAAAACAAAAAACACACAGGTCCTTGTACATGCCAGTCTTAATCCAGTTAAAACACAAATGCTGAGTTAAAAACAAGAAAACTGGCAATGTATATATAAGGAAATGGATGCTTCCATTGATGATCCACCCCTGTTTTTCTAACAACTCCTCTTGTGTGCAAAGAATATCTTCATGGAAACCAAAATCAATAAAGGAAATTGCAGTATCATGTAATAATACAGCATGTTTTGTTCCTGCCTTACTTTGGATGTGAACTGTCGACAAAAAACACACCCAACTGTGGTATTAATCAGGATAAGTACTCTTTCTGATTACCTTCATGTGTAATTAGAAACTATAACAAGTGTGAATTAATTTTATTTAACTGTTTATACATTTTAGCTTACAAATCTCACACTCAAATGCAGCTATGTTGTATATAGACAATTTTATTTATATAATTGTATATTTGTATGTTCATTAAACCATTTTGTTTTTATAATTATGCTTGCACACAAAATTAATTGAATACTGAAACTGGAAAAAACAACAAACAAACAAACCTGAGGCAGCATAATTGTGCTGTGTATTTTCTGTGCTTTAGATTTCTTGTTTCATCATGTTAACAGAAGAGGGCAATATAGTTCATGATTTGAACTAATGCTGATTGAATTTATCAGCTTGGTTGAATTGACGGAACAAAACAAATCTACAGCAAGTTATAACCTGTGTGCAGTAGTGTGGGTCAGTGGTCTAATATTTTATGGTTATTCCCTACATCCACATGGGTTGATCAATATGACCATATGGATAAAATTAAACTTTAATATGTTCCAGAGCTATGGAACGGCATCAAAGAGAAATATTTTCCATTTGCTTTAACCCAAAAGCTGAAGCACAAGTGAGTAACTTCACTTCAATATCTGGTATGTGAATACAAAACTGGCAGAAAATGTTATCTGCATGGAAGTTATCTGCATGGAAGTTCAATTGATTAAGTACATTTAAAAACAGTTTATGTTTGAGGCAGTGTTGTTGGTCAAAAGCACAACAAGCAATAAAATAAAAACCCAGCAGCAATAAAAAGCTTGATCTTATTTAGCTGTTAAAACAAAACTAAATAAAAAAGGCAGCAGAGTTCAAAGACAATAAATGTGATTTATTCAACTTGTGCAAAAGTTTGAGTTGTCTGTTTTTAATTGAAACAAGTCTGCTGTAATATTTTTGACAATTTTAAATTATTTTTTGACAATTTTGAATTTGTTTAAATTTAAAAGTTCATTTCAACATGTACAGAAATAAAACAAACAAGCAAACTAACAAAAAAGTAACAAGAAAACAGAGTTTCCAAACAAAGCCAAACAAAATGTTTGAAAAGCATGAAGCAGATGCTTATTAGTCCTACCCCTATTATGTTTTATTCAAATTATATTCAGTTCAGCATGACTTTTATTTTTTTTTATTTTTTAAAGCAATGCTGTACTAAATTCTAACTTAAGTGTTTTGCACTTTTCATTCTGCCCCAAACGCTTCCACCATAGTCTGATAAAATGTTGTTTTTAATCATTTTCTTAAACTGCTCTGTAAATCTGCCTCCTTTGATTTCATCATCTAATTTCACAAAGTGAAATGAAATACACATCACACTTTACATTAGTCTAAGTGTAGTCTTTCCTAAAGATATATTTTACTCTTAGATTACACTTATCTACAGAGAATATCTTCTGGATGTTACCAGTAAGTAAGCGTTTTGCTTTGTACCAGAGGTCTATAAAGTAGTTGAAAGAAATAACTAAAAGTAAAAACACAATACCAGAAAATGTCTTCGGTTAAAATGATTTTCACTGATAAGATAAAACTGTTCACATTAATTGAAAAACTCAAAGTATTTACGTACACTCAAAGAAATGAAGTGTTGAATTTACTTAACAAAACTGGTTCCACTAAACCAAGTCGAGTAAATTGAGCAACTTACAAATTTTACTTAAAAAAAAAAAAAAAAAAAAGTAAATATCTTTGCATTTACTCAATTCAGTTTAGTGGAACCAGTTGACATAACTTGGTTAAGTAAATTCAATATTTTGTTTTTTTGGAGTGCATAAACAACTCATTTCATTCCTAATATGTAACTGATAAATTAATGTAAAAAAATATAAATTTTATGTTTTGAATGCAGCAAAATATAAGCAAAAGTTATGACTAAAAATATATGTAAATGTACCATACACCTCTGCTTTGTATTTGAACAGTTCCAAATTTAACTACATGTACATTTTTGACACTTGAACTTTATAAAGAATATAAATACAACAATAACATAAAAAATGCAGAGTCTTTGGTGATTTACAAATAACAATATCCTAAAATCAATCAAAAAAAATGTTTTTCAGTCAAAACACATAAATGACTGTATTCAAAAGTAACATTTATCTTAAAGTACATTAACGTACTAAACTGAAAGTGTTTTATTCAAAGCAAACAAAATGTTAAATGTGCTGAAATACAGAGCAAAATTTTAAGCATTATAATTATTTAGTAGTATATAGTATATATAATTTGAATATATTTGTGTTTCTAAACCAACTAAGTGCTGCATTTAAAAGATGACTACTACTAAAATATCCATTTGGTAATAACTGATAAAAATGGGAATAAATGTCACAAAAATGCAAATTATAAAAGGTTCATATAAGCAAACTCATTTGTCACTTTTGTCGCTTATGTGTTAAATTTGTAATTGTGGTGTTTAAATGAAGAAAAATGGCTGAACTGGACTTGTTAAATTGTTGTAACTGAAGTAATTCTTTGGACAATATCTTATGCCAAACGAATTAAACAAGATAACTCAGGCATCTGAAGGTCTTTGATTCTACTGTATTCAGCCTTACCACGTCTTTCTAAATCTTGAGTGTTTAATCTCCCGTAATTACAAAGATTTGCTAAGGTTAATAAAAAATAATCTGCCTCAATTGAGACCCCCTACCTGGACATCCGCTGTGCCGTCTTTGACCCTTTCTGTCAGGGATAAGTTCACAGTTATATAAATAGAGACACAACTTCACTTTACAGCTCTGAAGCACAATGCAGAGATAGGCGTTTATTCGTAGGTTTTACCAGAAGGACCAAAACATTTACATTTTTATCTTCTTCTTTTAGCAAACAGCGCAGGCGTGTTTGGTCTTATAGACTGACGTCATTTCCACAGCAAACGTGTCAGGCGTGAGCGCATCAAGGTTAACAACAGGTTAAAGGCTCATCTTTATCTGTGATCTTGTCAACCGTAAGACTTCAGCAAAAGATTCAAGAGGCGTTCCTTTATTAGGGGTCCTATTTTTAAAGAAACAAAAAACAAACAATCAAAAAAACAACAACGAAAACAAAAAAAGGAGCCATGCTGCAAAACTCAAACTCACAACTCTGAGAAGATTTTTTTTAAACCTTTTTTATTTGTTGCTTAAAAACCTAAACTTTCGGCGTGGAGCCAAAAAAACATCTGCAATGAGTCAAAAATATCTTAACTCGGAAATGAAAATGGAGAGTAGGAGCAGCCACGGTGGAAACAGAGACAGGCTTGGACTGAGCTTCACGATCGACTACCTTCTGTTCAACGGAGGGGTCAAAGGTTCTGCAGTAGAAGTGACAGGAAGTGCTGCGGCAGACGGGACAGACGACAACATGCTAAACCGCCGGGATCCTGAGCCCGAAGAGGCGGAGAGTTACGGTCAGACATCAGGGGAGCAATCCGAGAAGTCAGAGGCAGGCGGTGAGAAAAATAACGCCCGAGAAGAGGAGTGTGATGAAGAAGGACAACAAGAGGAGGGGGAGGAGGAGGTGACCACCACCACCACCACGTCCGCCAGCTTTGATTCAGGGCAGCCCCAGGACAAACCCAGCCAGTCGTACATCGCCCTCATCTCCAAGGCCATCCTGGCGTCTGAGGAGAAGAAACTCCTGCTGTGTGACATCTACCAGTGGATCATGGACCACTATCCTTACTTCAAGAGTAAGGTATGTTCAGACCAAGTCATCCTTCTAATCTATTCATCGTATTCACTTATAAGATATGTATGGAGACAAGAGCTGTACTGTTTGTGAAGGACGACAGACGTCAAGCTTGACGAAGACGACTGCGTGCTTTTGCAACGACGTAAATTTTCAAACCTCGATCACTAAAAAATAATACCAGTTTCGTAAGCAAGACGACCTAGTTGGCAGAGGTAATCAGTCTGAGTGGTTAGGCTATTAAGTCCTAACAGGGACAGAAGATGATCTTCTTGTTGGCAAATTCACAAATAAAGTAATCCTGTTGCTAGGTTTCAAACGGTCTCTGCCTTCACCAGGTGCAACAACAGATTGGAAGTAGCCTGTGGTGGATTAAAGCTGATCGCTAGCTGATGTGCTAAAAAGGTAACTCGGGGTGTTGTGTCGAACTGTGATCATACGCGTTCTTGACACACAACAACGCACGCTGCCAGCAACAGGAAAGGGTGACGCAGTAAAGCGGATCACCGATGCTTAACGGCCTCGCGACTTATTTGGAATCGTCGTTTCGCTCCTGTTCGCTTTCGGGTTCTGATTCGGACCTAATGTGCTTCACCTCTTTTTCTCTCTCTCTTGCCCCAACAGGATAAAAACTGGAGGAACAGCGTGCGCCACAACTTGTCCCTCAACGACTGCTTCATCAAAGCGGGTCGGAGCGACAACGGGAAAGGCCACTTCTGGGCCATCCACCCCGCCAACTACCAGGACTTCTCGGAAGGGAACTACCACTGTCGCAGGGCACGGAGGAAGGCACGGAGGGTTGCGGGGCAGCTCCGCCTCGCTTCCCTGACCTCTCCCTACCACCCTGCCTCTGCCCTCACACACCGTCCTCACAGGGTGGCCTGTTGGTGCTGTCCTCAGACCCCCACACTTCCTTTGTTTTGCTTGGCCCCCAGACTGTACTGGCCATGGTCCAACATTCAGCCCCAGGCAGGGCTCCACCTGGGCCTGAATGCCTCTGTACCCTGAAACTGTTTGTAATATTGAGTTGAATCCTGCGTTACTGTTAGATAACCTTACATTCTTATTTATTCTTATTTATTATTTATATTATTAAATTATCGATTTAGTCAAGTATGTGTCATCATATTCTTCATTTAAGTCATTAAATAAAAAATGTAAATAACTTAAAGCTGCTCATCATTGTTATTCTTTATGTTTGTAAAATATTTACTGATATTTGTAATAAATTATTAATTTAGAACAATTGTTTTCCCTGTTTATTTTGAAGCTGACGCTTGGTTAAGGGTTTTTGTTTTTCAAAGTTAGCAGGATAGATTGCACCAGAGTCCCTTACAAATACATCACCAATGTGTGTGTGCGTTTGTGTGTGTGTGTGTGTGCACAGATTTTGCTAAAAGTGAGCCCACTGGTAAAACACCACCTGCTGATGGATGCTAATTAGTCAAAGCTGTCGGGATGCAAAATCCTGAGACCCTTAAGAGACTAAAATTGGGCTTCCCAAAGCTGGTTCCATAAGCAAATGAGGCCAGATAATCTCT
>JAUBOC010000103.1:16206013-16216233 GCA_032275365.1 Anablepsoides cearensis | reverse complement strand
TAATAATAAAATAATAATAATAATAATAATAATAATAATAATAATAATAATAATAATAATAATAATAATAATAAAATCTCACCAACACATTTTCATTATTTACCTCACTTTCACAAAATACATTTACTCCATTTTATTTATTTATTTTTTGATCACTTGTATTTTGCAAATTTTCACGAAATGTTAAATTTAAATGTTAAATAATTGATGTAAATATTAAATCCTAAATCTAAATGGGTCAATCTAAATTTAAAAATTAAATCATAAATGTTGTGGCTAAATGATGAAGTTTACATTTAAGAGTTTACAGTGACCAGTCTGAATTATGTTTGGCCAGTTACTCTGATAGTCATAAAGTGCTTTTGAGATACTAGTTGTGGCCCCTATCCAGAAATCCAAAATGGTCACTGTGGATCCACAGCAATATGTAAATCAAAACAATTGTTCCACAGATGATTTCAGAGCAAGTACTCAAATGTTCACCTGCTGATGTGGTTAATGTGTCTCTAATGAATGAGTATTTGCCACAGAGCTTTAAGGTTGTTGTAATTAAACTTTTACTTAAAAAACTTATTTTGATTCAGGAGTTCTGGCCATTTATAGACCTACTGTATATCTAAAAAAATCTTGAGGAAATAGTTGCAAATCATTTGTCTGAACATCTGAGCAGAAATCATTTGTTTGAGGAGTACAACCTTGCCTCAAAGACATAAAAACCTGGATGACTCTTAATTTTCTGCTTCTAAGCTCATATAAGACAGAGGTTATAGTTTTTGGCCCTTCTTTGCAGCCTTTCACCTCCTCTGGATGGCATTAATCTGGCCTCCAGTTCTAATGTAAAGAACCTTGGTGTTATTTTTGATCAGGATATGTCTTTTAACCCTCATATTAAAAATGTTATGAGGACCACTTTCTTCCACCTGTGCAAAATCAAAACCATCTTGTCAAAAAATGATGCAGAAATACTGATCCATGCATTTATCACATCTAGACTGGACTATTGTAATTCTTCATTATAGGTATCCAATAAATTCTTTAAGAAGTCTTCAGCTGATTCAAAATGCTGCTGCTAGAGTCGAATGAGATCGGCTCATTTACTCCCTGTCAAATTCAGAATTTAAAATCTTACTTCTAACATACAAAACTCTCAACAACCAAACTCCATTTTTTATTAAAGATCTTATTGTCCCGTATTTTTCTAACAGATCACTTCACTCTCACACTGCAGGTTTACTTGTGGTTCCTAGAGTTTCTAAAAGTAGAACGGGAGGCAGAGATTTCAGTTCTCAAGCTCCTGTTTTTATCACCACCACAGACACTGGCTGTGTGTTTAGCCCCCTTCTGTTCACTTTTCTCATTACGACCGCTCATCAAAACACTCAGGCAGTCATATTGTGAGGTTTGACTCAGCTGTGGTGGAATGCATCACCAATAACAATGATTCTGACTACAGACAGGAGGTGGATGGTTGCTGCAAAGCAGAGGCCACGACCCTCCACTGTGACCATGTTTTGCTGAACCCTGGTGGGGCTTTGTAGCAGTGCTGTTGGTACTTGTTTTTGTACTGTTACATGTACTTTTCCAATTATTGTGAGTACATTTAGGACTTTTACTTAAGTACATTTTGTATTAATAAATCATTTTCAAGTTTTTTTCTGTTAGGGTATTTTTACTTTTACATATTTTTTATACACCATGGTTAAATTAATACAAGTCATTAAGTGTTGAACAATGACAGTTCATTTTTTACATTAAACTGGGTGCACAGGAGCACAGGTTGGAACAACAATGTTACTCAAGTCTCATTTAGCCCATCAACAGGCAGAAGTAGTGTAATAACACTAATGATAAAATAAATAATATAGCAGAATCAATCTCAACAATAAAATAAGCTACATACACTCAAAAACATATGTGTGGAATTACTTAAACAAGTTATTTCAGCTGTTTTCAGTGATGAATGTTAAGCAATTTACACATGTTCTTTGAAATAAAATGCAAAAATTACTCATTTTTTCTTAGCTTGGTTTAGTGGAACCAGCTGATAACTTGGTTAAGTAAATTCAACACTATATTTTTAGAGTGCTTAAAAAACTCCTAATGAATTCTGAATGAATATATAATATTTGTTACATGTAAGTTGTAATATTTTAATGTAAAGAATCAGAGATCCTCAAACAAATAACTTGATTGTAACAAAGTAAATGGGCTTTGTTACTATAAACCTCTGAATTATCACGATGAGATAATGTCTCAGTTTGGACATTTAAAAAAAAACTTGTCCATTTTTTAAAAACACATTTTAACCCAACAAATCCAATAATTATATATCACTAATTCAAATTCTCTGCATGGAGACGTACAAAGTATTTACACTCTAAAAAACGAAGTGTTAAATATAATTAACCAAACTTGTTTCTCAACCAATCTGAGTAAAGTGAGCAATTTACGCATTTTTTTTAAAAGAAATGTGAAAATTTCTTTACATTTACACAATTCTGTTTAGTGAAACCAGTTTGGTTTATATAAATTTACTTCATTTCTTTACAGTGTAAATAAGCCTCCATGCAGAGAATTTGAATTAGTGATATAAATGTGCATAAACATGAGTTCAGTCATAATCTTATACTCAAAAAACAGATTAAGCAAAGGTAACACATTTACTTTGCATTAACTTTACTCAGTTGAGTGAACCAGTTGTTTTTTTAGTGTACTTTCCCATAGAAAGAAAAATAACTTATTTGGTTCATCTTCTTTTTCTTTTTTTTTTTTCTAAGGTGCATATGTTGACAAAAGGATGAAGCAAGTTTCAAAATAAATGTCTCCAATATAGTGACAGAAGCAGCGTTTCAAAATTGTTATGGGAAATTAGACACCCTAAAGAAATTAAAGGACCAGCAGACTTCATTCGCTTAAATCCAGAAGTTTCTCTGTGATGCAGCTGAATAACTCTCAATAAGCCCCAGAAGGCTGCGGGAGTCCAAATTGCTGCTCTATTAGGAAGCATGATTGCATAGAAGTAAGTAGTGTTTAAGGCTTAAGAAGCGCTCCAGTTGAACCAAAAGCAGACACTATTTTCTGCTTGTGTCCCACTATGAACAATAGCCCGGCGTTACCTCGGCTTCAAAGCCTCCATAATAGTCAATCGATCAGAATGCGAGGCGCTATTCTGCAGATTACTGTTAACAATAATTTGCCTCCCAGTGCACCGTTGCCATCTTTGAAGCAATGTTTTTTATTGCCTTTTTTTACCCCCTTCTTCCATCTGCATCTGTCATCCCTGAGGTCCACTGTTTGATCTCCCCACCCCTCCAAAAAAAAAAAAAAAAAAAAAAAAAAAAAAAAAAAACACCACCTCCACCGGCAGCACCAGTGTCTGCCTCCCCGGGGTCGCGTTGACCTGTTGATTGGCAGCTGCGATCAGACATATGGTGGGACGAGGCATCGACCAGAGCTTCCCCTGGAGACAAAAGCGGACTTAGTGTCCCCCCACCTCACTCCAACTCCCCCCTCCGTCTTTCTACCCGAGCTGAGGAGAAAACTCCAAGGATGAGGAGGAGGAGGTGGAAGAGGACAGATCCGACCACTAGATGACGCAAAGCGCAAACAAATAGTTCACCCAGCGTCTTCACCTTCCACTGCCGTGTTAGCAAAATATCCCATCAACCACTCAACCAATTTTAATGAAACTCGCAGGAAGTAATGGCCTCATGTACATCTACAACTCATTAAATTTAGGAGTTAATCCATTTTAAAATGGCCGCCAAAGAAAACCCTATCATGGTTATAACGCTGTCATTTTTTGAGATGTTGAGCTAAATCTGTGTAGCTGAGACTTATCCCCAACTTCGTCTCTGTGCGCTGAGATCTGTTTGTTTATAGCTTCAAACTAGTCATCTCTATGTGTTAGCAAAATATCTCATGAACCATTGAGTCAATTTTAATTAAACGCCCAGAAATTAATCAGCATGTACATCTACTTCTTATAACTTTTGGAGCAAATCCAATTCAAGATGGCCACCACAGCCAGCTGATCCAAGAAAACACAAAAATGCGTAGAACTCAGTCATTTTTGTAGATGTTCTGCTGAAACTTCGGTGTAATAGTTTCTGAAACTTAATGCACAACATTTAATCCAAGCGCTGCACTTTATATGAGATGTTTGGTTGAATTATATGGCTTTAACTTTTGCTGTCAAACCCTGTTTGTTAGCAAAATATCTCATGAACCACCAAATCAATTTAAATGAAACTCTCAGGAAGTAATCAGCAGATCTACAACTACATCTACAACTCATTAACTTTTGGACCCACTCCAATTCAAGATGGCCGCCATAGACAACCGATTCAAGAAAACCCCAAGATGACAAGAATTACCCATTTTTGCTAATATTTTCCTGAAACTTGGTGTGATAGCTGCTGAGACTAATGCACATTTACTCCAAGTACTGCACGTTACATGACATCCTGAAATTTATGGCTTTAACTGTCGGTGTCAAACCCTGTTTGTCTGTTAGCAAAATATCTCATGAATCACTAAGTCATCTTTAATGAAATTCAAAGAAGTGTTCACTGGAGATGCGTCTACAACTCATTAACGTTTGGAGCCAATCCAATTCAAGATGGCTGCCTCAGCCAACGGATCCTAGGAAACCCAAAATTGAAAAGAACTCTGATTTTTGCAGATATTTTTGCTGAAACTTGGTGTGACTTGGTGCACAACAGTTACTCCAAGCGTTGAACATTGCATGACGTGTTTGCTCGAAATGTAAGGCTTTAACTGTTGGTGTTTGTCAGCAAAATAGCTCATGAAGAACTGAATAAAATTTATCAAAACTTTCAGGAAATATTTTTGCACGTACATCTAAACTGATCAACATTTTTTGCAATATAGAGATGTTTGGGGCTGTGTATATATGTGCGTATGTATACATTTATGTGTGTATGCATATACACGGCATGTAGATGTATATTTATGTTTAAGAATGTATTCTGGTATTATATAATTTAGTAGGTAAACAGATTGTTGTTCTAGTCTTTATAAAATTGTAAAGAAGAACTGATTTTATTTTATTATTTTTTAAATAGCTTTGGAGAAGGGTGGGATTAAACAAGTTTTTGACTTCTTCCCATTCCTTTTAAAATATGTTAATTTTGTTATCACTTTTTAGAATTTTTTTGCTTTGTTTTGTTTTCTATTCATGTTTGCAATAAACTAACTACCGGTAACTAACTTTTGTCAGCTGAGTTTAGGATGGCAACCATCCTGCATTGGGTTGATGCCCAAAGTTAGTCAGTAGATATACACCCAATGATTACTTCCTGAGTGTTTCATTAATATCTGTCAAGTGGTTTTGGTGAACAATACAAACACACATGAACAAACATATTATCCCTTTCTCCTTTATCAGTGGGTGATAATGTTTCTGTAGTTTTTGATTAGTGAATTGAAAGTGTTCATCATTTGAATAAGCTGTAATCCCACATGTTAACACGCAATATTTTAATGCATTTAATTCAACAGAAGCTGCTGTGTTAACAAAACTCCTGCTCCAGCCTTTCAGCTGCAGCAGAAAGCCCAGTGATTGTGTCCCACTTGGAAGCGTTTGAGTTAAGTCGCAGTTCAGGGACAGCCTGGGTGAGCGGCGTTGATATGAATGTGCTGAACGGGCTCGTTTCCTCACAGCTCCTGCCAGGCATTGTTGGAACTAACCCAGCTGTGTGCTGGATTTCTGAAACCTATCTGAGAAAAAGAACTCGACCTTGTATCCTTGTGTCAACCACGGCGAAAATTAGTGTGATGTTCTCGTTTTGAGATGGAGCATCCTTTTAGCATACAGAAAGCACAACACCCCTGTCTCTACCACCTTTAGTGAACTCAGGGTTGCCATGGCGATGCATCCCTGACCAGCGTCTTGCAGTGATTCCCAATGACCCTGATTGGTAACCTCTGACATTTAGGCCACGGCCAGGGTCAAAAGGTCAGCGATGGCCGGAGGGCAACAAGAGCACTTCCATGATTGGCACTCTAACGCGCTCGCTGCTGCTTTCATCTGCAGGACCCCCCCCCTCCACCACCACCACACACACACACACACACACACACACCTCGTTTGGCAAATTCTCATTTGCATTTGTTACGGAGCGAAATGGACGATCAGCTGCAGGAGTTTCGTCCTGCTGTTTTACATTACACTTCAGCAGGTAGCCCGCGCTCTCCGCTTGCGGCTATGTAAGGCTCAATATTTTGTAATTTGCATTCAGTTGCAAGAAAATCTCCAGATGTCTGGTTTCTCCCGTCAGTTTGGTGTAAAAAAAGCTATCAGCAACAGGGCGGCACACCGCATCATGACGGTTATGATGGTGGTAATGATCATCAGTATTCCCATGGTCCCTGCAATCCACTGGATGTACGGATATTTATAGTTCTTCATCTGGTTGTGTGTGCGTGAAGATGTTGGTCCACTGGAGAAGTGGTGTGTGTGTGTGTGTGTGTGTGTGTGTGTGTGTGTGTGTGTGTGTGTGTGTGTGTGTGTGTGTGTGTGTGTGTGATGGCAATGCTCAGCAGCACGGTTCTTTCTCGTGGGGAATGATTACAGAATCACAGGCGCTAAAAGTCACATGATCCTCACCTCCCCCTTCCAAAAATAATTTATCCCCGTGCCTGATAGCTCGTTAATATCAATTTATTAATTTAACGGTCCTGGACTGATAAAAGGTAGTTTGTGCAGTTATAGGCTGCTGAAGCAAAGAGCAGGGATTAATTTTACAGAGCTGAGGGGGGAGGAAGGAGGGAGAGACTAGAGGACAAAGCAAAGGGGTGAGGAGGGGGTGAGAGAGAGAGAGAAACAGCCCAGGACTGATCAATGGCAACACAGTGGAGAGACGTGCATATTTGCAGTGCAAAAATGGGCCACCATCACTCATATTCCAAGGTTATTGAACAAAACTTATGAAAATTAATACACTTATTATCACCTTAATAAAAATTAAGATGGAAGACAGCACTCCCTTCACGTTGATATTCAAATGCCTCCAATTTATTGATGAGCACAACCCAGTTTTACTCCCAGAGCCAGAGCTAAAACCTTTGGAGGGGGAGAAAAAAACGTCAGTTTTTTATAAAGACCTTTTAAATTTTCTTAATTTAGAATTTAAAGAAAATACTTGTTATAGAGCAGCTTCTTCAAAACTAAAACACTTACAAAAAGACATAAATGTGACCCCTTACATGTGACCCCTCTTGACCTTTGAGCCATTCTGCTGCTTTTTTTTTTAAGAGGGATGAATATGCAAATGAAGAAAAGCAGAACATATCACACAGCTTCCGCTGCAATAAAGGCGACCCGGTGCCTAACCTATTCCCAAAGCCATTACCCAAAATCCCTGAAGGAGGCTAAAAGATATTTTAACAAGACCCACTGCTGTACAACCTTTGACCACTTCACAGCTGACCCTGAGCTCCTGACCCCACTTACACTGACCAGTGCTGGACACTGGCTCCATCCGCCTCGTGGTGTGACGACGTCAAACGGGAAAATATTTGTTCAGCGTTTCTTTTGTGTAGCTGGTGTTCTCTCTGAAATAAAAAACCCTGATTTTGAAAAAAAAAAAAAAGCATTTAAACTGTAAATAAAAACAGAATGCTGTGATTTACAAATCTCATTAAACCACATTTTAGTCCACATGAGACATTAGTAAATATACGATAAAAACTATAAATTTATACCTTCTGTTTAGAGAGAAAAAATGAGGTATTTTGGAGATTTATGGCAAAATGGTTGCAACAGAGTTTACCACCGTGACACATAAATCTGGTAACGTCTAGGAACAGAGGAAACCAGCTGGAGGTTTTGGAGAAGAATCGTATCTGATGTAAGATTCTAGTTGTGTCTTATTTAACTGATTTATTTCCTGCTTGGGAGCAGATGTTGTAAAACCACACAGATTTCTTTACTGATGCAACCTTTACTTTACTACAGAGGATGTGGCGTAGATGGATTAAAAAAAAAGAAATATAAACTTTGATTCATCTTAGCAGTTTTCTCCTTCACACACTGCTTCTGCTTTGCTTGATAGAGCTTTAATCTGCGTTTGTGAATGGCACGGTGAGCTCCGTTTGCATAGGACGATTTGTGGAAGTGTTCCTGAGTCCAAGCAGAGAGCTCCAGAACAGAATCAGACCTGCTTTTAATGCATGTCTGACGGCAAGAACCAAGAATCACTTTATTGACCAACCATGCAACACATACATGGAATTTTTCATCTGTAGATGTTCCTTATGCACGTAAAAAAACCCCACATGTGCATACTCTCTTATATGTTTGCACATATACACACATGCATTGTATACACACGTATAAATGTAAATGCACCAGGAAAATAGAAACAAGAAGAGATAAAAGCAGTAAAACTGACACAAGTAAAATCAGACACAATGTGAACAATAAAAAAATGCAATGTCAGGAGCAGCAATAGAAAACAAGAGAGTCACTTCCAGCAGAAAAATCAGTTCAGGTGTTCATGATATTGATGGCAGTGGGAAAGAAACTATTTTGGTGTGTGGCGGCTCTGGTTTTGGCCGATCTGTAGCGCCTGCCAGAAGGAGGAGGAATCTAATATTGACTTTCAGTTTTGTCCTTGTTGCACAAAGATTTCTCCAGCTTCTTGGTGCGGTGAGATAATCAAAGTCTTTCCAGTTACCTATCGAGGAGCATTATTCTAAAATTCTTCCACCAGTTTTAGACATATTTTTGTGCAGAGAGTCTGCCCGTCTTTACCTCTGGATATCCAGCGTCCTTAAAATGCTCTTTTTACACCCAGTCCTCTAAACTCAGAGACAGACAACAGGCTAAGTGGGTGACTTAGAAATAACACTAAACCTGCTTTTAGACTCTAAGAGCTGCTTTAAGAGTGATTTTTTTTAGTTTTGGGGTGATATCTTCTCTGGTTGCAGAATTTCAAAGCAAACCTATGTGTTTATTCTGCTTAGATACACTAGTCATGTTTGTATCAATTTTTAAAGCAAATTTTGAGCAAACTAAAAAAAAAAAAGAAATACCAAACAGGCGTGTTTTCATTTACTCTTTTGGAGAGAATCAACCAGGCTACATAAAGTGTATTTACATCAGACGTTACACATGGTTGTAATAAACAGGAAGTAGAGGTTGCAAAAATAGCAGGGACCACACATCTCGGCACAATGCAGAGAAGTTATCAGAAATGTGTTGCTGCTGGGCAAGTTGTAATTGTTCTGTCATATCAACTAGCATTGGTGAAGTTTAATGCTCTCTGGAGACGTAGAGAAAGAAATGCAAATCTCTTCACTTTACGGGAATTTCTGGGAAGACGCCAACAGCAGGGAGGAGCCACAGCAGCCGCAGCGCCCGGTAGAATTGTTGGACAGTGGGAACAGCTGACCAATAGTGGTAAATGTTTGATACATCAGTACTTATTTGGCCAATGTGTTTCCAGCTTCCCTTTTGCACGTTAACTCTTTCGTAAAAAACAAAAATCACCTGAAGTGAGCGTAAAATCTTTTTTGTGAATTTCGCTGTTTTCATCCACCTTTTCTAAAGGCACATAACATGGCCACTGTCTGCCATGAAGGATTTTAATATAAGTTGCCACTACAACATGTTGCACAAAGCTAAATGTTTTACTTTTGCTGTCTTTTTTCCATAAAAGGTGCATTTTTTTAGAATCAGTATTTGAAATGTCTAATATTTAAGCAAATCTCTGCATTCTTTTTTATTCGCACGTTACATAAAGTCTCAACTTTTTTGAAATCGGGTTGCATCCCCCGTCTTATTTTCTCCTCCGTCGAGCATCGCCGAGAACAGAAGTCAAACAGGCGCTAAATGAGATCACTTATTGTTCCGTGCGTCTGCACATTATATAATCCCTCTGGTCTCCGCAGGCTCGGAGGCTTTTCCTCGCGCAGACAATCCCCGTGGCAGTGGATTCTCCTCGGCTCTTTGGAGAGCTGCAGGGTAGCGAGTGTCAATAGAAGTGGAGTGTGTGAATGTGAGAGATGATAGACTGAGGTTAAGAGGTGTCAACACAGGAGAGAGGGCTCAAGGACTCTTCACTCTGGCACTCTCCTCAACCCCTCCTCTGATTAACCGCTCTAAAGATGCTACTGAGACTCACACACACACACACACACACACACACACACACACACACACACACACACACACACACACACACACACACACA
>JAUBOC010000103.1:16195321-16205554 GCA_032275365.1 Anablepsoides cearensis | reverse complement strand
CTAGGCGCGGGATAGTGACGTAAGTGGCCTACAAATGCGGCCGAATCGGCTGCAACCCAATGAATTGAGACACAGCCAACAATGGTGGTTATGGTAGTCAGTAGGGACGGTGTCCTGCATGTTTTAGGTGCTGCCCTGGTTCAACACAGCTGATCCTAAGGAGTGACTAATTAGTAGCCCCCCTCAGTATGCAATCCAGATCTGCAGAGGCCTACTAATTAAGTACTCCTTAGGTTCAGCTGTGTTGAACCAGAGCAGCATCTAAAACTTGCAGGACACCGGCCCTTGAGGACCACTGTGGTAGCGTTGTTATTGCAAATGGCGGATTCAATTGTTGTAAAAGTAGCTCTTGTGACGCAACTGCTGACTCCACCCCCTAACCAATCATTGACCGACAGTCTGCTGACTGTTCCACAAATCATTGCTAGTGAAAATGCCTTGGAAGCATGGAAATCCAAGTCAAAACACCCTATAGAGGCACTAGCAGAAAAGGGCCATTAAAGACAAACAACTATTCCCTCTCACCCACAGCTAGGGACAATTTAGAGTTATTAATTAGCCTAACAGTTGTGGTCTGTGGAAAGGAACCGGAGGGCCCAGAGAAAACCCACGCATGCATGGAGAGAACACACAAACTCTACCCAGAAAGGTCCCCAGCTGAGATTTGACTCAGCAACCTTCTTGCTGATAGGCAACAGCTCTACCAGCATCTCCCAGTATGGCATGAGAGTGAGCATACAGTATGCTTTCTTTCCAGTAACGACCATTATTTCCCTTACAGTTTTAATTCTTCTCCACACAGATACAATGTGCCGCAATGTGGTTAAAAACCATCATCTACCAGTAATATTCCTGTTTTTCCAGGTATTCACAGTAAGATGTTTTGAGTTTTTGCTACTTCATTGTTTACCCTCCTGAGGGGTGATTGAGAGCCTCTTCTTGTCCTCTGACCTGACTGATAGAAAGCCTTCTGTACATCTGCTGATTGGAGTCTTGCGTTATTTCTTTAGTTAATTCTGTATATCTGTGGTGGAGCTGCTCTTCTATCTCTCAGTAAACAAAGCTTGACGTATTGATCTTCTGATGGTGTGGTTGCGTTTGGTCTGCATGATTGTGCTTTGGATATAGCTGACCCAGTTTCCACAGAGTGTTTTAGAACTCTGTGTACCGCTCTGTTGGAAACCTACAGTCTGCCTCGAGTGGTCTCCTTTATTTGTTTTTTTTTGCACATTTTGTACGACTTCTGATGTAAGATTTCCCATGATCACAGCACTGGTTTGAAACAATAAATACTTAAGTCAGTCGCTTTTGTGTTTTTGGTTAAGTGTTTACAAAGAGGTGCAGGCTCCTGTGAAACACAGCAGGAAAGCAAAAATCTACACACTGATAAAGTTGTTGTTTTTTTCAAGTGGATTTCTGTGGAAAGTAATGGAAAAAAAATCTAAATTCGTAAAGGTGACTACAGCAGGTAGGATATACAGTAGTTTTTACAGCTACCCAATTTGAAAGATCTGAAGCGGCAGGTTTAAATGTAAAACATTATCTGTACATGTTGGTTATTTTTAACAATTATACCAGGATCACAGTATTTGATGGTATTTTTCTTTTTCTATCCATCACAGCTCAGCTGATAATAAAATGTACAAATGCTGCTTATTGATCAACAAACTAAGATCAGCTGAAGTTCCTCTCTTTCTGCAACACAGAAACTATTTTTTTTAAACTTTTTTCTTTTACTGTACCGCTGTTTGCGTCACATTTTCCTCCTCTAAATGTCTTTTCTTCCTTGCCTGGTTGTAGACAGGAGTCACGCATCTTTGGGCACACAGGGTCAGGTACAGTCGTGAAGGAGGAGGGTTGAGCCAAGATCACTATCGGGCAAATTTGCTTCATGGATGAAATCAATCTGTGCACATCACTGAAGAGGTGTACTACATTTAAATCGGTATGTCGGTATTTGGAAAATACATATAATGAAAATAAAAACCGGTACGAACCGGTATGCTGCCCAGCACTGCCTCAGCCTGCTTTAATAACCTTGTCTGTCAGCATTTGCAAACTGATGATATCTGCAGCTGCAGTTTAGAAAAATAAACTGTTTAGAGCCTCATTTGTTGTCTTATTAGAAACCTAAGAAATTTCCAAATACATCCAGTGAGGTCTGGATTGGATTCATAAATCTGGCAAATCTATTTTGCTTTTATGAACTCGTCGCCTTCAGAGCTTTGTTGTCGTATTAAGTGTTTAATTCTGTTTGAAGTAGCTCTGTTAAAACAATCAAGGCTTTCACTAAAGCGAAGTCATGCATGACTTGTGTCAGTCACAACATGACAGATGTTTCATTTTAAACCATGTGTTGATAGCAACATGGATGTTGTTCTATTCACTACTTTCATTTTGAATATCAGATTTAGATGAGTCAGATCAGAGTTTTCTTATGTATTTCAATCAAAAGAGCTCTTGCATTGATTTATTTTTTAATTGCTGTTATTTATTTATTTATTTATTTATTTATTTATTTATTTATTTATTTATTTATTTATTTATTTATTTATTTTGGTCTATTTTATTGGTCAGTTGTTTTAATGATTCTAAGCCTCATACAATCTCAATATGATGTCAGCAGAAGACCTGATGATAAGAGCTTTTCTTTGCTAGGGATGTTGTGAGATTACATGCCAAAAACTTATTATTACTTTTTAATTAACATACATTTCTAAGTTGTGGGCTATTCTTATTTACTAAATAAATTAAATAAAATATGACATATACTGATATATACTGTATATATGTTATATATTAGGGGTGCAACAATACATGTATCTGTATTGAACCGTTCAATACAGTGCTCTTTAGGTTTAATACAGTATGTACCGAACAATACTGAGTTTTAAAATTTATTTTGTTTTCTGAAGATGGTTGTGTTGAAGGCTCAGTGGATCTGTGTTCTAGGGTGCATTGTTGAGCACAGATCAACTGAGAAACTTGCTGTTTCAGCAACATTTAATTTGAAAACTGTTCTTTTAGAAATGTTTATTATTAATTTCAATAAATTACAAGCTAAAAAGGGCATGGAAATTTGTCATTTTTTTATTGAAAAATTATAGAATCGTGACACTAAAATATTGAACCGAACGTAATTGATAATCTTCTGTGTTGCTTGTGTTACAAATGGTTGCAATCTGTCTTGAAAACAGCTGTGTACATCAAGTCATCATATCTGACCTCAGCAGAAAATAAACAACTTGAGAGAATTAGACTTTAGGACTTTGCTTTATCACTTAAATTTCATCTCATGTCACATGCCAGAATTTGTACTTTAGAAAAATGTTGTGAGTTCTAATCTCTTAAGTCTGAATTAGTTTTTACATTTGCAACAAATGAAAACATTTTACTGGATTTTTTTTTCAGAATTTGTTTTACATAAATCATATTTAAGAAATCTGCAAAATTTTGAACAACCCAATTACTTAAAAAAAACCTACTGTTATTAGGTTTATGGATAATCAACATTTCGTATTGTAATTGAAATATAATTTATAAAGTCAGGGGTTTTAAATGTAAAGGTATAATTCAAAGAGCACAGTTGTTTAAAACTGAAACAATCCATATTGATGCACAAATGAGCAAAAAATATGGCTTCATAAGAGGCAGAGTGATACTTTAAAGGAGACATATTCTGCTTTTAAATCCTGCTTTTTCACATTTAAATCCTTCAGTTGGGGTAAATAAAGTGGAACTCCAATGCTTTGGTCTGTATTTCTCCTTATTGTAACTCCACAAGCCCCTCTTTTCTGAGGTGTGTTTCAGATCAACTCATTTTGAGGCTGTCTCTTTAAATCCAAACGATGTGCTTCACACGCCCCAACCCCCTCCAGGTTCCAGACTGGTCCATTCCAGTTTCATAGAGGGGTTTAAGACTATATAGAAGCATGAAAACTTTTTATTTATTAATTTAAAGCCGCAGCACCGGGAGAGACTGGATTCACATTTTCTGCTCTCGCAGGAACACCAAGTACACAACAAAATGCTTTTAACCGCTAAAATAGTGGATTTTGCATGAGATATCCTCTTCACTTGGAACACACTGATTTGTAAGAGTGCACAGTTTCCATCTATGTTGTATTAAAACTCATATATAGAAATAAATTGGCCCCATTTTGCTCCTTGCCTCATTCTGATCTGCATGTTAAAAGATTAACATATTTGGTGCTTCCGGATTCATTTTTTTCAATAACTTTAGTTCTGCCACGCTTGTGACACCCCTCTTCACCATCACTCTTTCACACAAAGCAAAATGGCTGCTCTCAAGTGACCCGAGCAAACGGCGCAGAAATGGAGATATAATGCACACCGTGTGGGCCCTATAGATTGCAGAGTGCGAGCGCTCTGCATGCGTCAATACCTAAATGAAGAAAGATGCTGATATGAACGCAGATGTATGACTCATATCTGTGAGAGTTGACATGCAGGCAGGTTCATGAATCTTAATAATCAGAGTTGAGAATCAAGCCGGGTTGCCAAGATATATCAGCGTAATGGCACTTGGAGGATTTAAAACAAACACGCACGCTGACAGCGATGGATACGAGACTCTCACCAGCTGCTGCCAAAAGACTGAATCTCTGTCCCTTTCCGCCCTGAGAGCCTGCGAGCTCGCAAGCAGGGGAGATATGAGGAGGTGGGGATGGAGGGAGATAAGCTGAGGCAGGTGACGGAGGTAAGGGTCACAGCACCTGCTTCATCTTGCCCTTCTCTCACCAATGTTTTATTAGCCCCGTCAGATTGTAATTTGCTCAACGGTAAACATACAGAACGGGCTTAATTAAGAATTTTTGAACGGGGATACGGTCAAGTCCGGAAACATTAGCGAGATGCAACTGGGTGTCGTAAAGATTGATTGAGACAGAAGATGGAGGGACATGGCTAGAAACAAAGGCTTGGAGGGAGGGGGCGGGAGGGGTGGGGAAAGCACACCGGATGGGGTATTCTTGTGTTGCTCGGGGAAGTAAGGTGAGATAAGTTTGGAACGATAGGGGACAAACGATTTTTAATGCATTAACAACCCGGCTGGTGGAGGCAATAACAAGGACAAGATTGGCGTTAAAATGTTTGACATCCTGCTCTGAGATCAATGCATCCAAAACACGACACACACACACACACACACACACACACACAGATACACACTCAGGCCACAACCTAAAACCACCGGCAATGAAAAAAAAACACACACTCTCACGTGCACACGCAGCAGCCGTAAGAGGCCGCACAGCATGTGGGTGGGTGCATGAGTTAACAGCCTTCAAACCTCAGGGCGATGTGTAGGAAATAAAAAACAATACCTATATCCATAACAATATCCGCAGGTAAAAGCTTTAAATCAAAACAGATAGAGGGGAGCATCTGGAGTCGATTGTTCGGAGCTCTGCAGACTATGTAAAAGGCCAGCGAACTAAAAGAGTAATGAGCCTACCCGTATCTCCCCGTGGAGCTTAAGTTTGCATTCAATACATTATTTACAACTGAATTTTTACTGAGGTATAGGTTCCTCTCAGGGGTGTTTACAGACTGGTGCTCTAACTGCTTTCCACTGCCTCCAGAATTGAGCAACATTTAAAAATTGATGCATGTTCGTCGCCGCTGCGTGTATGGATAATACGCATCCATAGTTCTGCTGGAAACTGTTGTGGGTGAGCAACTTTTAGAGAACAAGTTTTGAGACTTTAAAGCTATACTCGCTGCTTTGTTCGGCCAAATGTTCGCTTCGCTTCTTTGGGAGGAAAACTCGTGAAGTTCGTGTTCTTGAAACTGACCAAAACGGGTCTGACTTGTTTGGCTTTTAAAAAGTTAAAAAACTACATTTCATTACCAAAACCGTAGCAAGCTGCATCTGGCATCTGAAGTTACCTCAAGGTGTAGTTTGTGTTTAGTAAAAGAGACGGTTCTGATCCAGTGTAACACAAACTAATTGCAGTTTAGCCTTCTGTACAATTAGGTAAAAGCATAAAAATATATATTTTTTGTGGGAAATATAACGTCTGTTTGTTTCAAAAATGAATTAGACCAAAAAAAATTCAACTTTTAAAATATAAGGCATCAGTTATATGATTTGGTTTTATCGCTTTTTCTTCTATCAAAGGTTGTTTTTTAATATACATAAAAAGCAGCCCTCCTCTTCTTTTTCCAGTCAGCGTATACACACAAGCTGCTGTAACCCGAGTAGTCCCCACTCTCTTTGTCTTTGTAGCTCACCATCTCCCGTCCAAAATACTGGAACTTCTGGGAAGCAGGGAGGTCTCAGTTCTCTGCTCGGAGAGCAACGCGAGCAGAGAGTCTCTCTTCGCTCGTTTATGACGATTCCTCTCCCCTCCTGTCTTTGTCTCTCCCTTTTCAAACAGACTATTTGTCATCTCTGAAATGGAGCATTTTAAAAATTCAACCTGGAGCCAACCCCCCACCCTGACTACCCCCCCTCTATTCTCACTCTCAATTCCCCAGACTCTGGCCAGCTCCAATCAATAGCCTATTGATCAGCTCTCTCCATTCCCATTACACACCAGTGCCAAAAGAGCCAACCATTTTCCCTGAAAAGCTGATCTGGAGCATATTTGCACTGGTAAGGTTTCTCTAATTTCAGCGGGTTATTATTAAATGCATACAGTGTGTGAGTGTCTGGGCGCTCTGCGGTGCTGAGAGGTAAGAACGACTGAGAGAGGACCACACCGAAAGCTGTTACCTTTTAATTTAAAGGTATCGCACAGAGCCAAAGGAGAGTATAGCTTTCCACTTAAAGTAAAATAGGAAAGGTGAGAGTATTACCACATACGTAGAAAATAATTCTTTTCCCAGTTGTTTCTACTTCATTTCTCTCCCCCGCCTTCTTGTCTTTCTTCTCTCTTTCTCTCCATAGACAATGCTATGGGCAAAATCAATACTGGAAAGGAAAAAAAAAAAAACAGAAAGCATATTTTTAGCCTGTTATTATATGAGCGGCGTGAGGAAAGCAGCGTTTGTGGGAATGACAGAAATGCCAAGGTGCTGATTCGAGAGAGATTAGGTGAGAGGGGCAAAGGAGTGAAGGAAGGAGAGAAATGGAGGTGCTGGGCCGTATAAGGGAGAGTCTAATGGAGATGGATCAAACAAGGCTGGAGATAAGATGGGGGTAACTGTGAGAAAATGGCTGATGTCTTGACCAGGGATGGAGCTTAGTGGCCTGCAGGAGAACCATGAGTAAAATCAAGAGAAAACACCTTTTATTTTAAAATATTTTGTTGCTTTATTTACAGTTAAGTGGCACTTTTATTGGCCCGTTAAACCTTAAAAGAAGTGATTGCTGTCTGTTTTCTTTAAACTGCACAGCCTCAGAGCAGTTCTCATGCAGCTTTGCTCTTCCTCTGTGTGTGCGTGTGCGTGTGTGTGTTGGAGCTCACAGTGGATTGTTTTATACTCAGTGCAGACTCCACCACAACCCACACTTTCACTCCTGCTGCCAATGGCTTTCTGATGGACTCCCTCTCCCTACCTTCTCCTCAGGCTCACTCCTGCGCCACCGTCAGTCAAGCTCCAGCCCTCCTCCCATTGGCTGGAGATGCTGTGTTGATCAAAAGGCGGGCTGTCCAATTGGCTGGAGAGCTCACTGGGGGGAAGGAAGGGATTGATTTATCTGTGGTATTAGGAGATCAATTAATCCCCATTGTGTGTGCCAGCACAGATAGTCCGATGTGTCTTATTTGGTACTGCTTGTTTCTGCTTGGCTAAGATAAGAGTCTCTCCCATCACTTTGCTCTATGAGCAACAAATCAAATCGAATCGAATCGAGAAGGATGACGGCACGCACAGGGTTCCTCCCCAGGCTGTGGCTGGCCGATCACAACAAGGAAAGAGGTCGTCAATATGAAAAGCAGTTTGCGCAGAATAAATGTCGCTCGTTGCAGGGCTGAGATGGGCTGTACTGTTGCCATGACGATGCAAGGTGCGGAATATAAATGTTTGACTCATCTCATGAACCTGTTTATGACTGATTAATGGCGTTTGAATCAGACCAAAGAGAAAGAACAGTGAGCATATAGAGCAAGAACTGCAGTTCATCACAGATTATAAAGTAATGTATTTGAAGCCAGCTTTTCTAAAAAATGCGAGATTTAGGTCAAAAAATGTTATATTTTTAAAACCCTTCAGACGGGAACAGTGAAGCCCTGCAAAGTTGCGCCTCACAGTTTGTGGACTTAGCCTTTTATGGATTTATTCATGGAAGCTATCTAAGCGTAGTTTACTGTAATCCCTGTGAAATGGCAGAAACTATCGCTTTTATATATATTTTCTAAATTAATAAGAAAAATATAATTTAGAATTTTTATAATATAAATATTATCTTCTGTTCCATACAGAAAATACAGTCAGCTACAGTACTATAGGTATGCAATGCGTGCCTTGTGCCCTTCTAACAATTTATTGTACAGTATTTTGTGGTATGTAGCTAACTGTTGAACTCAAATGTGTTGTTGTTTGGATCTTATTGCGTTATGATGTAACCTCAAAAGCATTGCAGGCCTTATCTGAACCACATCAAATATTTTCATTTTTCATGATTTGTGGGAAGGCCTACTTTAAGAACGTAAAAAAATCGGGGCTTCGCTGTATTTTGTCAAATAAGATAACTCTTGTTTTATATATACACTTGACAGCAATGAAGCCACTTTTAAAGCCTCAGTTTCCAATGTGGATTGCTGTCATTAAAAACAAAAAACAAACTCAAAGCTGTTCATGCAGGCACTCGTTTATAAACCTTTACATTGTTGTCAAATTACATGCTGTAACTTTCTGGTGCAGCCTGGATCACATCTCGGAGCAATATCATCATATTTCTCCTGGAATAACCATGTAAACTGGAACTGACTGAGGTGTGAGGGTTTATGAGATACAATCACATAAACTGCTATAAAAGCTTTGAGACTAGAGTTGTTTTAAAGTAGCAACAATCCACTTTGGATTTGGCCCAGCTTGGACTAACTGTTAGATTGTCTGTCAGGCAAGAATTAAACGGTTTCTCTGAGATTGTTTAAAGAGCTACATCAAGTAAGAATTCGTTGTGTTTTACTTACTGCTGCTCCATTCTGCAGAGGTTACCACAGCAAGTACACTTGTAGGAAAGATTTGGTAATTGTTTTACACCAGATGCCCTTCTTGATGCAGCTAATATTATTGTGCATATTGTTCAGTTAACATAATATAACCAAATGAGTCTCTTAAAAAATATGGAGCCATTCACACACAAACACACACACACATGTGTAAATATATTTGGTTGAACGATTAAATTGTACTTAGGACCATGAGATGGCAAACCATTGAGGAAACTCAAAATTCTTAAAGCTTAAGGTTGCTTAGTTTTTTGAATAATCTCATTTACTTTTTTGCAGTGAGAGCATGTTAAATTAACAAGTAAAACATGCTCTGCATATGTTGCGTGATCTGGAACGGTTTCTATCATGATGGGCCAGAGTTTGGAACCCCAAAATACTGACAGACTCAAGAACCTCAAAAACTTGTCATAAAAAAGGCAAAACAAAATGTAAATATGTCAGCAAAACTTAAAGAGTCTCTAAAAGGGGGAAAGAGAACATATGGAAGTGACTATAATGCAAAGCTGATTTAAAGGTGGAGAGAGAGAGAATATAAAGGTGAGATAAGAAGAGAAACTTGTGCTGAATGCAAAACGTGAACAGGTGAGAGTGGGCGGAGCAGGCTGGAGCTGAATTGTGGAGGACAGAACTGATGGCATAAGGAACACAGAGAAACTGAAAGGCAGATGCTATAAAAACACAGATCCTGACAGTACCCCTCCTCTACTGGGCATCGCCAAAAATCCCATCTAAACACACACAAAAAAAATAAAATATGAATCTTACTCATGGAACAGGGTGGAGAAGTGGCTCATTAATCATCCACAACTGTATGAGGTGTTGTAGATCTCAACCCTCATGGAGACAGACGGATGAGAGGTGTCGACCTAGAGTCACTGGAAAGTCTAAAGTAGGGGTCCCTGGAGACTCTGGTTGTTCAGACTCTGGACAACACAGGTGTACTCTAGAAACTTGGAGAATTCAGGTTCCCTTGGAGGACTTGAAGGACCCAGATGCACTCAGTAGACTTTGAGCATCCAGATGCCCTCAGGACACTTAGAGAACCAATGTGTACTGGGGGGGGGGGGGGGGGGGGTTTTGGGGGCCC
>JAUBOC010000103.1:15981264-15991268 GCA_032275365.1 Anablepsoides cearensis | reverse complement strand
TATTGAAAACTCAAGACAGCCATAACATTATGTTTCTTTACAAGTGTATGTAAACTTTTGACCACAACTGTATATTAGTAAGTTTAAACAGACATTATACCTTTTCACTGTCAACCAGTTTCTGTAGAGCGATTGGTACTTGATTTATTGGTCATATATTTTCTTTGTGAGCTCTAATTGTCTGCCTGACATAATAATAAACTCATTCATGCTTGTCTTCCTCATAAATAAAAAGATCCTTTCAGAGGTGATTTAGATTACAAGGTTTCTTCTGTCCAAACAGGATGGAAACATGTTTCCTTTCTACACCTTCCTCCCTTCACGTTCTCACAGTTACAGCCTTGTTTTGCAGACAGTCAAGGTCACTGAGGAGCTGAGCGTCTGAGGATCCCAGGAGATAAAAACCAACACCCCCATCCCTGGACATCACACACTCTTATAGTGAAGAAAGACCACAATAACAAACAAAAAACATCAATTTTTGTAGTTATTTACAATAAGAATTGTAGACAAAATAATATATGTAGAAAAGTATAAAATAATATATATTTTTAAAATATGTCAACATATTTTCATTAGTTAGCTCACTTTGAGTGTTAATTTTCTACTAACACTTTGTTATTTAGCTCATTGTTCTTACATTAGTTTTTACTAAGTGTTAAATTTAAATGTTAAATAATATATGTAAATATTAAATCCTAAATCTAAATGTAAAAGTTAAATCCTACATTGAAGTTTACATTTAAGTATTTCAGAATGAAACGCAGCCTTGCCGTTGGTGCTCGGCTCTCATGACATCATCATCATGAGACAATAGCTACCGCTAAAGCTGCTAAAGTTTCCCTACAAAACATCAAACCTGTAGTTGTGTTCAGTGTCCGAGCTGCACTTCAAACTGCAAGACCACAAGTAACAATCGAACACTATTTGAAATTAAAATTTAAATACAATCTTCAGCAGCATTAGCAGTGGTTAGCATTAGCTAACAGGATGATATCGACCTGTGACAAACGTCAACGCTAGCCACTGCTAATGATTCCAACTCAGCTGAAGGTGGCATTTAAAATTTTAATTCAAAATGTGTTCATTGAAAATAATACCAACCGGCAACTAAAGTACAGCTAAGACACAACTGCAAGTTTGAGGTCTTGCTGGAAAGCGTTAGCCGCATTAGCAGTGTTAGCAGATGCCGTTGTCTCAGGATGATGACATCATAACATGAGTCAACCCCCTACAGCAAAGGCTGCATTCCATTTTGAAATACTTAAATGTTACATCAACATTTAAAATTTAGCATTTAGATTTAGGATTTAATATTTCCATTGCCTATAATGTAACATTTAAATTTACCCCTTAATAAAAAAATAAGAAAATGTAAGAACTGTGACATTATATCCGGAAAGTGAGCTAAGCAATGAAAATGTGTTAACATTTGTTTAACATTTTACTTTATTTGCTGCATAAAACAATTATATTTAACAACCTTTTAATAAAAAAAAAAAAAAATCATGGACTTTTCCCACATGAGGGGTCAGGATGTTTGTTTTAAAAACAAGAAATTACAAGAAAAGTGGAATTAAATTAAACAGCAGCAACAAAACTTTATATTATATAAAACAATTTTATTAATAAACATAAAATGCAGAAAAAACACTAAATCCATTTGTTTCATTAGAACATCTTAGGATAAAAGCACCAACATCAAACAGTAACAAGTTTCTTTTTTTTTATTTCCATAAAGAGAAAACAAAATAAAACCTCAGGGTGTTTTGGAAAGTAGGTTTGATATTATTGCACCTCAAACCTGCCCTGGCTTCACCGGATCACACCAACTTTAGGTCCCGCCGCCCACCAACCAGTTAAAGGGCCGAAGGACACCAAGCCTCCGTCTTGTTTAGTGACGCGTGTTGAAACGGAGGCATTAGTGAGACGAGGAAGATGTGTGGAAAAGTCAAGCCTGGTAAAGCTGGAAGTCCCTGAAGAGGCTGGGTGTGTGTGTGCCGGTAAGAACTGTTCCAAAGAAAGAGAGAGAGACGTCGATACGCTGACTGAACCTGAGTAGGGTTTCTACGGGGGACTCCTCCATGCCACAACCACAAATAAACAAGGCATCAAGTTGTTTACAGAAATTTGTTGGAAGGTTCCTGAGTTAAGACCTTTTGGCAGCATTTAAAGTAAACGAGCTGCAGCATTCCCCCAGAGCACCGACCAAGAAATGTACCAGGCGTGGCATGCTGGAGAACTGCACAGAAGCTTCTAAAAAATAAAAATAAATAAATAATCAAACAGAACCCCAAAGGTCATTTTGGACCAATGGCACAATAAAACATAAATTCACAACAAAGTGTTTTTGTCCTTTTTCACAAATAGTTCTTACGTGCACACACACCACAGCAGCCCCTTCAGGAGAGAGGGAGAGAGAGAGTTCCAGGTGTCGAGCCGGACCATCAGAAAAGCCACCAGGTGAGCTGATCGTCTCTTTAAAAAGAATAAAACCCTGCAGCACAAGAGGAGAGCACTAATAATCTATAGCTGTGATTTCCTTTTTGTTTTTATGTGAAGGAGAGCACCGTGCTGCCTGTCTGTGGAACTTGCAGTAAAAACAGGACAGGAAATCTGAGAACACCCATAAAAAGCCTTACATTTAAACTGCGAATCGTATCAAACACAGAGAATAAGAAAAGGAGAACAGCATCGACGAGAATTACAAAATACCTCTGAGTGCTGGTAACAAACAGACCGGAATCTAACTACAGGTCAAAAGTGACGTTCTTCTCCTCAGACACTGGTTGTGTTTGCAGAGGGGAGTGCACAGGACAGATGGTTTTTTTTGTTTTGTTTTTAATTTTTTTTACAATAAAGCTTTTCCATTATAATTCTAATCTTTTCTTAGATATGCAAGTTAAAGGAGAGAACACCCACACATGACTGAAGTGTATTTCCACTATCAGAAAGGAGGAAAAAAAAAAAAATAGGAAGCTGCTCTTATTCAAACACTACAAGTATTTTACATGGTCTACACAACACGCTCACGTGACCTAAAACATCTAGAGACAGTGTTTGAGAAGACACCGATGTAGGTTTGTTTATGTTTTATATGCACCAGTAGAGATGTAGTTTTTAAAAACAGAACTGACGTTTCATGAAAAACAGAAGCACCATTGTTGATTTTTAAACGTCTGGTTAGCAAAAAAAAAAAAAAAAAAAAACGAGTTGAGAAAACCTGATTAGAGTGATAACAGTTCTAGTGCTGGATTCTAATTGTGTTCAAGCCACAGCACCAAGTGTGTGTGATTAACACACACACACACACACAGCTTCTGAGTTGTGGTTTGTGTACATCGCGTGGAGTCAGGTGGTTGTTGGGCGCCGTATTTTTCTAAAAAGGTCCCGAGGTGGCGACGCTCCTGTTTAACAGGCTGGAATTAGGGGCCACGATTTCAGCACCAAAATGTCCCCTATTGCTTTTTTTTTTTGTTTGTTTTTTTCTTTAAGATAGATTAATAAACATATAGATTTATTCACTTATATAGCTGTACTGTATATACATACATACTTTATAGAACTTTTGTGTATGATTTTAACAATAAGCAAAAAAAAAGAAATTATAATACAAAAAAAACAGTGTGTCATGTTCACAACAAACGCAGCTCACCTCAGAGCAGAGCAGACAGGAGACGCTCTCACCTGTTCACCAGCTACTGGAGAGACTTTTCATCCAAACATGGTGTCTACAGTTAGGCAGAGTTTAACCAAAGCGTATTAAATATGAGAAAACTGCCCTACGAATGTCCCTGTGTACAGCACCAAGTATTCAGATTGGTTTCTTTGTTGTCTTTATACAATAAATAAGATCAGGCACAGTCCAAAATTAGCACCGTTGTTTTCAGACTGTGAGTCAAGTAGAGCTATTGCATTCTATGTCAACACGATTCAGAAATTTAACCCAAAAAAATAAGGTAAAATACAAAAAGAAAAAAAAGAAAAAGGCAAATGGAGAGACTGACGGCATAAATAATATTCATCTAAAATTTACACAACTATACAGAGAATGATTCACATTCACAGTACAAACATTGTTTACAAAAAAACAAACAAATAACAAGCAAACATAAAAGGGTGTGAAGAGAGTCCAGTAGTTTGTTTTTGTGGTGAAGGAAGTTTCCCAGTGTTGCACGTCTGACCGTATGTCTGCAGTTATTCATTATTTATTTATTATTTGTTGGTTTTGGATGAAGTGACAGAAATGCTTGAACCTGCATTTTTTTTATCCCTTTACAACAAAACATAAATACGTAAAAAAAAAAAAAAAAAAAATAGCTTAGAAGAGGTTTATAAATGTTTGTGGCTGTATGATAGTAGTGTGACAAAGAGGAGAATCTTAATAAATAGAAAAACTAGTTGAACTTGCTATTCAATAAGCTTTATGAATTTGTCTGCATAAAATTTCATTGTATTTAATTTTGTTTAAGATGAAATTATACTCAAAGACATTAGGAAGTTATATTGGCACCCCTGGATATGCTACCGTTTATATTGTTTACCAAACAGCCAAACTGAGGGATGGGAAGAATTTGAATTGTTCAGACTGAATCAGTATTTGCATAATTTTAAATTAAATGCATGATTTAAAAATAATTACTTAGCTTTGAAACCCATCACAGCCACAGATTATTCAAACACAGATCGACAGATTTATGTTTCACATCAGGGAAACTTTCTTTACAGCTATGAAGGCGTCAGTTTCAAAGAAGCGTCACTAGATGTGTGATAAGTATATCTTTGTATGATAAATAACTCTTCCCATACTGAGGTTAGTTTACTTTTTTGGTTAATAATTTAGTTACAAACAGTGGTGGGCACAACTAACCTAAAGATAGCTTCACTAATCTGCTAAACAAGAATCGTAGCTCCGCTAATACTAAACTGCTAAACAGATAAAAAAAAACTAGTGGAAGCTAATGCTAAACACTAAGACAGTTAGCATTAGGAGTAATCATAAGTTAGATGTTTTATTAGTTTAATTTGAAGGTGGGTGGGATCATCTCTGGCAAATCAGCCAATCCAAAACAGTTATAGTTCTGCCTAAATTGTAATACTTACAGTTTATCCCTTTCAGAATAAAAACATTTCTTTGATTGAGTTTGTATTTTTTATAAATACTGTTTGAAGTTAGGGCCCTGTCACTATGACCTTTTTAACCCTACTTTAAACATAATGTGTACAGGCTCATAACATGTTTGGACTTCTGCAGCACATATGTGCAACATTAGAGGAACTGCTGCGCAGCAGGCTGGAGGAAATCGTGACGTCGGGCAGCAGTCACACAGTGACACACAGCATCAACTTATGACAGAAAATACAACACAATCACTTATCAGCAGCACGTCGGTATAAGCTGAAACTTTTGTCCACAATTACTGTGCGGTCATCATTCTGACATGTTCACAACTTAAACCTTACTTGTGCAACTTACAGCAACGTGTTGAACAAAATCTGCATAAGTTGTCGTAGTGTGACAGAGTCTTAAAATAAAATACTTTCATTTATTTATTTATTGTTAAATGTTATTTTATTTCTTTTTGACACTCTTATTTTTAGCTGCTAAAGATGCTACGTGCTACGCTCACATCCAGCACTGCTAGTAAGGTGAAAGTTTTCATTTAATTCAATAGAAGATTTACACTTGTACGTTTTTTTGTAGACTTAAATTTAGTGGAACCTAATTTAGCAGAAGCTAATTTGTCCGCTAACGGTTTCCAAAGTTAGCACAAAAGCTAACCCGCTAAATGAGACGCTGGTTCTACTATTAGCGAATTAGTGGAACTGTGCCCACCACTGCACACAAATATGTTTGAACTGAGACATCAAAATTATTTTGAAGATTTTTTTGATTATTTATTATTATTTAAGAATTATGATTTTCTTTAAGGAGCTTTGCAAACAACAAGGGGTGTCAACTAACCAGCCAATATCCTCTGCGTTACTGCAGCTCAGCATCCAGCGTGAACTTAAAAGTTCCTCAGTTTGCTTTATGCAGAAATATGATGAAGAAAACAGGGACAGCATGCGGGACGTCTGCTCACTGAGCTGCCTCCGTGTCGTGTGTCACACTAACACACACAAACACACAAGTTAAACTTTGGAAGAAGCGTGACGCCTGATCCAGCTCAGAAAGGTCTTTCAGTGGGTTTAATGATGCATGTTTGTGTTTGCTAAACAGTGGTTGTTATGATTCTGACTAAATGAACATGTTAGAGCACCTTAAAGTTAATCCTACATCATCTTTCTATACTTTCAGAGCTGATTTACAGACTTATATACTCAAAGAATTTACAACACACAAAAACACGAGCAGCAACAATGAATTCTGCTCTAGAACTAGAAGGACTGTTGTGTGTGTGTGTGTGTGTGTGTGTGTGTGTGTGTTTGTGTGTGTAATAGAGCCCAGTACAGAAGCCGGTCTTGGAGGCGGTTGGGTAGTGCAGACAGGTTGAAGCACCAGTGAATGAGAAGAGTGCCTTGGTCCACACCTGGACATTTGCATAGTTTATTAATTTTGAGGTAGATTTCATCAATTACCTGAAAAAGAAATGAAACAAACACGCAGAAAAGAAAAAAACACAGTCAGTGATTTTACAGGTTAAACATAAAAACAGGCAAAGAAAGATAAAACCCAGGAATGATTAAAAAACAAAAAAAAAATCATTTTCAGTCTTCTTACCTTGTTTAATCAGAACAACAGCTGGTAGAAACACAGGAAATACAGGTATCCTGTCTCTTTCAATCCCTATCGCCATCTATCCACCCTCTGATTGCCCTCTGCCCTCCCCCTCTCCACCCTCCCTCACCCTTACACCCATATGCTATCTAGGTCGGGAGCCGGGGAGCTGGGAGGTGCTGTAGGAACCATGCATGCTCTGAGTCCTCCACATGCTCCCACCACCACCAGAGCTGCTGGCCGGAGGTGGAGGGGGCAGCCGAGGGGAGTAGTGCACTGCGAATGGACGCGATGAGGAGGAAGAGGAGGCTGACAGAGAGGAAGAGGAGAGGGGGGCGGAAGCGGCAGCGGTGGTAGAGACAGAAGCTGCAGGGGTGGAGGAAGAGGAGATGGACAGAGTGAGGCATAACTGGACCCTCTGGTGGTGCAGGGAGGACTGGGACAGACGCGGGGAGACGAGGGGCTCGGATCGAGAAGAGGGAGGAGTGTCGGAGTGTGTCGGTGCCGTGGAGGCAGAGGAGGAAGAGGAGGCGCTGTGCAAAGGCGGCGGAGGGGGCAGGGCGTGTGTGGGATGAGAGGGGCTGTGAAGAACCGACTGTGTGCGGCTGTGCTGGGCCTGGGAGAGCGGGAGGGAGGAGGTGACAGAGGTCAGACGTGTGGAGGCTGGCTGGGAAGTGGAGTGTTGCTGGGTTTGGGAGGAGGAAGAGGAGGAGGAGGAGGAGGAGAGACTGAGCAGAGAGCTGAGGCCTCCAGAGGTGGGCAGTGTTGCCCCAAACTGATGAGAGGACACTGAGGGAACCATGTGGTGAAATATACCTGCAAATCATACAGCAGAAATGGACCAAAGGGGGAGAGCCGAGGAGTGGAGACAGAAGAAGAGAGTCGTAGCACAGAGAGAGAGAGAGAGAGAGAGAGAGAGAGAGAGAGAGAGAGAGAGAGAGAGAGAGAAAAGAGGGGGGACAAAGAGAGAAGCAAGGACTGAGCTGGGTTGTGCAAAGCGCCAAGCAAGTCTGAGACAAGCACACAGGAAGCAAACAGAGTCAGTCCACTGTTAACTGCAGGAAGTGAACTATTTAAAGCTGCAGTGAAACATGATTTAAGCTCTTAGTTAAAAAGTGAAATGACTCTGACATCAACTTCAACAGAAACACCCTGGAAAAATGACTACAAACTAAATCAAGTAGCAAGTCTACATCCAAAGGCTGCAATGATTAGTCGACATAATCGACGAGGCCTGGGCCTTGTCTTCCTACACAGTTCTGCTTGATTCTAATCTCCATTCTCTGCTCTGTCTGGGATTTCTCCCATAGACAAGGATTTCTCAGGTCGAATTTCATCCGAGCCAATCAGCGAACAGAAGGAGTTGTGAACGATAATGAGGATTTTCTGTGCTGTTTTAGTCTGCCTGTGGTTTAGCAATATCAGTGGAGGAAGTCAGTGAAGCCATTCAGATCGTGTTTACAAGACTTCCAAATTAAATGAAAGTTGTCTCACAAAGCCTGCAGCTCTCATTTACATCCTTCTCCTTCAGCTTGGTAATTTTCTGTTCCCAGTAGGGGATGGTTGTTTACAGCGCATGCAATGTACGGTTAGCTTCTTAGCTTAGCCTCCTTCACAGTCGAGCTGTCGCACTACATAAAACATGACCAAATGTTAGCGATTGGGTAAATCAGACACAATCATTTTAAACTTCAACAGAGTCCACGCCTCTCGCAAGCAATTATTTCTAAATAGCCGAACGACGCAAAGTGTAGAACAAGGGGCTGGTTTTTACCAGGCAAAAAAATTCAATACAGATTTCTAAAGTCGACACATTGCATTATTTACTAACATAAATGTTCATTTGAAACTATTAAGTTATTTTCAGTAACTATAAGTTTGGTTAGTTTAATCATCAGAAAACGGTGTTTCTTGATGTTATTATTCATGTTAAGGTAGAGAGTCTGGATAACTGTGTCATCACAGGTGAGATGAGCACTGGAGCTGGAACAGGAGGTGTGCCCACAGGAAACATAGATGGACATTGTGACACAAATAATCGCTGACTAATTGAAAAAAGTAATCGCAGGTTAGTCGACTATCAAAATAGTAATTACTTGCAGCCCTAATCACCACCAGATATATTTCTGATAGATGTTTTCTTGATTTATTTTCTTTTTAACAATTACAAATGCAGCATTTTCCAAGGGTGTTTTTCTAAGCGTCACTCAAGCAGCCGGTCCATGTCAGAAGCAAGGCAGCGGGTTCTGTCATTCAGACAAACTGCCAGTGAGGCAGACAAGACAAGAGCAAAACTAGGCCTCCACTTACCTGGCTCCATCTTTAA
This sequence comes from Anablepsoides cearensis, assembly GCA_032275365.1. Lineage (NCBI taxonomy): Eukaryota > Metazoa > Chordata > Actinopteri > Cyprinodontiformes > Rivulidae > Anablepsoides > Anablepsoides cearensis. The sequence continues at coordinate 15,982,221 of JAUBOC010000103.1, read as the reverse complement.
TACTGGTTTTATCAAAATGACCCTAGATTAAAGCTAAGACCTCAGTCTGATGGGCTCACTGAGCGTAAAACAATAATATAAATCCGGGGTAAATCAGTGATGCTCACCTCCTGCTGCTCCACCTGCCAGCCCTGCGCTGGAGAAGCTTCCCAGGGCAGAGTGTCCGTTCACAAGCCTCGGCGTCCCGTTCACAGTGGAAACACCAGTCTGGGCTCCAAACAAAGACTGTAAGACTGAGGTCCCGCCCAGTTGGAACTGAGAGCCCAGGTACTGTCCCACAGATGAGCCGGTGGATGAGGAAACTGCTACAGGACTGCCTCCCACCTTCCCGCTCAGAATGCCTCCTCCACTGCTGGTAGCGGCTGAAATGAAGAGGTTTTGGCTGGCCATGCTGCTGCAGGTCTTCAGATCCCAGTCACGCGACGCTTTTTGCTTCTGGAGAGCTTGGCGTTGGTCTGAGCCAGACCCTCCTGGGACAATACCAGCACCGCTGCCTCCACCCCGCCCCACTGACTCCTGGCTGAGAAAAGGATTGGGGGCCATGTAGCTGGAAGAGTCCCCATCACTCCCCTTCCTCCCCCGCTGTTTGTGGTCTGAGTCTGAGTCGGTGCCCCGACTCGATCCCCCCACGCTGAATGGAGAGCCCCCCTGTCTTAATTCAGAACCGGGAAGCTTGGGATCAGAAATGGGTGAAAAGGTAGATTTCCATTTGCTGGCAGAGGACAAGGAGGACGAGGAGGCATCACTTCCTGTGCTGTTCCCACTGCTGCTGCTCGATTTCCTGCCTGGTGGGAACGAAAGTAAGAAACCAGCTGATATCAAACTGTATAATACAGTGGGGAAAATAAGAATTTAGTCAGTCACCAATTGTGCAAGTTCCCCCACTTAAAAAGATGAGAGAGGCCTGTAATTGACATCATAGGTAGACCTCAACTATGAGAGACAAAATGTGAAAAA
>JAUBOC010000103.1:15795970-15807354 GCA_032275365.1 Anablepsoides cearensis | reverse complement strand
TTCTTTCTTTCTTTCTTTCTTTCTTTCTTTCTTTCTTTCTTTCTTTCTTTCTTTCTTTCTTTCTTTCTTTCTGTCTTCCTTCCTTCCTTCCTTCCTTCCTTCCTTCCTTCCTTCAGCAAAATGTTTATAAATCAAACTGAGTCACTTGTGTCTACTAACATTTACAAATTCATACATCCATTACATTGAACCTTGACTACCACAGTTTACCTTTTACATGCTTAAACAAACATGACCTTTAATCAAAATACATCTGTCTTATCGATTTCTAATAAAAAATGCAACATAAAATTTAACAGAACCTCTGCATTTTAAATTCAATTTGTGTAGATATGTGAAAAACCTGACCAAATGTTTAACCCTATAAAGCTAGTTGATCCCTGAGATTCTATAGTGAAGTGTATGACAAACTTAACAGCGTTTAACCTTTAATACAGCTGTGCAAACATTGATTCAAAACTAAATAAATAAGCAGCTTCAATTAGTATTTTACTGCTTGTATTTTTTTAAGATTACTGTTTATGGCTTTTGCAATTATTACAGTCATAATTTTTTCTGTTTTATTTGACTTCTGTGAATCATCTGAAGAGCCCCAGTTTAGTGTTTCACAAGCCAGAGTGGCTTTAAGCCCACAGTTGGGAGGGTTACCTTTAGAAGATTCAAAGATTCAGATTAAAAACAAGGTGGGACAGGAGTTTCAGGGCTACACTACTGCTGCCAAATGAGATCAAGCTGCTTTCTATTCTAAATTATTTAAAAAAAAAAAAACTTTTTTTTTTTTGTTTTTTTGTTATAAGATGCTGGTGAAAATCCAGTAAAAAAAAATCTGGATTTTTATTCTGAAGTTGATGATGTGTTGCTTCCCATCCAAGAAGTTTTCTCGATTCAAAATGTCTGAAGTGTAGATTTCCAAACTTTAGACCTGTATGAAAGAATAAAAGTACAGTTGTATTGTTTTTTTAACTTTCCTCTGGACTGTTGACATTATTAGTTCTCATATTTTATTATTGCTATTTCTGCTGTGAACCAACTGTCCTACTGTATGTGATTTTGTATATGCATGCATTCAAAAATGTGAATATTTTACTATAATTTTCTTATGACAGCCATTTAATCTTCATATGTGTCGCAGTGGCAGATGAACTCTTATTAAAAACAATAAAAGGTAACTAAAATCATCATTATTTTTATTGATGATAGTGATCATGATGAAGATATTTCTCAAACTTTTATTTTGAACTTTTTTAAGAATTGGATTATATTAAAGCTGAACTGAAAATTCAAGCCCCTTTTATTTAAAAGAACAGATTGTTACTTTTTGTGAACAGCTGACTCATCCTTGTTGCTTGTCACTGCCCTTGCCTTATTAGTGCTCATCACACAGCCACTAGAAGAAATCCTGACATGTGTAGCTGGCCCAGACTTCAGCACGCTTCCAAGCAACCTAACCACTGTTTCTGTACATACTTTTACCAATTTAAGACAGAATCTTTTCATGCTCCAACACAAAGAAGCAAATAAATCAAGTAGAGGCTGGCACAAAACTTAACCCAGCAGTGCTGCAAGTTTTAGCAAAGTGTGAGGAGCTGCTTTTAAACTGAGCACAGACATCAAAACCTGCATTGAAGTCAGGATGTGTGGGTCAATGCTTCACTATGTTAAATGAATCAATCAAATGGGCCAAAGTTCAAAAAATATTCTCTTTATCTTCTTACAAAAATATCTGAATTGATTTTTTTAATCATGACGAAATTTAAATTACACTCAAAACACTGATACGTTGGATTTACTTAACCAAATAATGTCAACAGGTTTGACTCAACTGAGTTCAGTAAATGTAAAGCAATTTCTGCATTACTTTAATGGGAAAATTGCTTCACATTTACTCAACTCAGTTTACCAGCTGACATAACTTGTTTAAGTAAATCCAACACATCTGTTTTTAGTGTATTAGCAATAGCTGCTCCTGACTGTTTTAACTAGCATTTGACTGAGAAAAGCTTCACCTGGTTTTCTCCCTTTTGCATCAGATAACTGAATTAGAATATTTTTTAAATAATTATTAAAAATATGTTTTAAAAGACAAAAAATAGCAAGTGTTTTTATTTAGCTGTTTAATTATGTGCTTTCTAAGATACTGTGTCATGTTTTTCTTTCATTTTGGAGGAATACAGAAAGTGTTGTCCTGCTAGGATTGTGACTGTTCATAAACTAACAAACCCCCCCCCCCCCCCCCCCCCCCCTCCAAAAAAAAAAAAAAAGATTCTGCTGTAATGATTCAATAAAAATAAATTAGACCAAATAATTTTCTGGTAGTTGAATAAATGGCACTTATTTCCAGTCTTGTATAAAGTACCTCAAAATGATACTTGAGTTAAAAAGTACCTTATCATAAAATTTCTTTGTTTAAATTTAAAGTTTCCTGTAAGAATATTACTTGAGAAAAAGTCTGAAAGAATCTGACATTTACTGTGTTTAAGTACCAAAGTAGATTTCTGGTATAAAATGTACTTAAAACTAAAAGTAAAAGTATTGATTGTCAAAACTTTAATTTAATAAGAGGCGACCTCCCCCAAAACATTTTTCTAAAACCAATCGTGTGTTGGAATTAGGGGTGCACCAAATAATCGATTCACATCAGAATTGTGTTTCTCATTTACAAAGATTCAGAATCAATTTAAAATGTCCTAAAATCAATTTTTAAATGTAGTAAAACAAAAAAGCAAGTCCAACGGCTGTTAGCCTCCATTTTTTAACTACGTGGGAAGTCCTGGCATCAGCTTGCAGCTGGTTCTGGAGTGCAGAAAGCACAAAGTGGAAACTACAAAACTGGATGAAAAAGAGATTCAATTTATTGAATGCAAAGATTTGAGCTCATTTTGTTTTTTACTGAATGAGTCTGAGTTTGACATGAGCTTCACTGTGTGCGAGGTTTGCAAAATGAAAATGAAGCACTTTGGGAACACGACAAATGAGCTCACATTAACAGTTTTGAATGAAAAATTAATTTTAAATCGAATAGTGGTTCCAAAAATCCAAATCAAATCTAATCAAATTGAGTCGAATCGAATCATGAGATAGTAAAGTATTCCCACTCCTTGTTGGAATGATATAATGCTTCTCATCCAACCACAGCAAAATTTGCTCTTTTGTTGATTATTATTTTTGAACTGGAAACTGGAATGAATTAGCAGGAACAAGAGTATTTTTAAAATGTAATAATTAGAAAGTTCAGATATTTGTGTATTTTTCAGAACTTTTACAAAACTTGTAAATATTAGAAGTAAACCCTTGGCCAAAAACAATTATAAATTAAGTATAGATAACCAAAAAATCTAATTAATTAAAGTAACAAGCATTTATACTTTGTTCACCTCTGCAGATTTTGATATTTATACACACAGTCAAGTGGTTCTTCTGTAGAGAGCCTCAGAATCAACTGAGGAGTAAAGTCCTTTCTTTTTGCATTTAGGTTGGAAAAAATCTAGTTTTAAACCATAAAGTATAACAAAATAAACATCACATTTATTATTTTTCTTTGTTTTCATCAACACTAATCTGATTCTATTGCAAATATATGACTTTTTAGTTTGTTCAAACGTTGAGTTCACGACCTCCTGAGTCATGTGACACTTTAACAACAGAAAACAAAGATGTCTGTCCTGACCACGAGTCATCGTTTCAGTTATGTGTTGAATGTGTTGTCGAAGTCAGAAACATGTGAAGTAACCACTAATCTCTGTATTTTTACTGAGACACAAAGAGTTTATCAGTGAAAAGTTGTGAAATATGCTTAAGCATGTCAGGTTCTGAAACGGCAAAAAGCTTGTCTAAAGTCATATTGTTTCTGCTCTGTTCCTATCATGTTTTTACATCCATCAAAAAAACCAAAACAGTGAGGTTCTGAAGCCTGATGGGGGTACGTTACTTTAATGTGTTAAAAAAAAAAAGAGCCCCTATTTGCGCTGCGAAATACTGATCGGCAGGCTTCGGCTCAAACTAGCCCCTCTTGCACTGTACTGGATCGCAGAGAGATTCCCATGAGCACTGCCACAAGGAAATTTTCATGGCGTGGCCCGGTGTGATCTGAGGGGCGCCGTGCACCTGCAACGGGCACCTACCCCAGCCGCCATGCATTATTTAAAACCGCTCATTCAATTCAGGCTTCAGGGGGACACCTTTTGTTACTCTGTCAGAGGCAGTGAGTGAAACTCAGCTGAGCAGCAGGTTTCGCTGCGACGCAGGTGACGCAGGTTTGGAAGGAGGACAGGTAGACGGCAGGATGCGAGGTACCGCAGGTGTGTCGGCGGAGGAAAGCGAGAGTCGGGTAAACCACCAACCTAAACTTCTTTCCTGTGCCTGTTTACATGTGTCGCTCAGGAATAAAAGATGAGCTACTTACAGGACAAACCACACGCAGCCTTCTCCCTGTCTCGCATTTCCTCTGCCCTGTGCCTCGCTCGTTCTCTGCTGGCGTCCACAGATGAGTTACAACAAAAGAAAACGGGGATGCGAAATAAAACACCAGATATGAGAGATCGGACTATTTGACCTCCAGCCGACTGAAGACCCACGTCCACAGCCCTACCAAAAAGAGTGTCTGTTAGCGAAATATTACAAGTGGTTATAAGAAACTTTGTTTTTAAAATTTTTTGCCATTAACATTAATTTTAACATCAACTTTTTTGGTCTGTTAGCAAAACATTTCACAAACCACTGGACATATTTTATTGAAACTTTCAGGGAAATTATTATTTGATGTGCCTCTCTGTCTGATTTATTTATGGAGTCAAAACAGTTCAAGATGGCCACCACAGCTAAACAACATTATCCAACATAACAATGGATATAACTCAATCATTTATAACTCTGAGCAGGACGTTGGATTTGACCATGACAGGTAAAACTTCATGATACTCACAAAGATTAATGGAAGCATATCTTCAAGGAGCTTCAGTTCTTTAATTTCACCAATCTACTAATTGAATTCACATTCTGATATTATCTTATGAGGACATTTTGTCATTGTGTGGACATTTCCCTGGTCCTCACAATAGAGAAAACCCCATTTTTAAGTCAGGGGTTAGGTTTAGGGCTGAGATATGTATTAACTCTAGGGTTAGGGTTAGGTTGTAGAAATTAATGGAAGTCAATGCAAAATCCACACAAGTATAAAGAGACAAAAGTGTGTGATGTCTGCCCTCTGAGCTTCTCCCTTCTTCTGGCTCTCCCTTCATTCAAACAAACGAGTGCTTTGTTCCACATCTCCATCATCAAGAAGGCTCTCCTCCTCAGACTCGTCTCCAGAATCCCACCTGACATTCAGCCTCAGGCCTCCCCAGCCGACCTTCCCTCGCTGACACTCGCCTCCAGAGACGACGGGAGCCATCCCGGCTGAGTTCAGCCAGCTAAAAACGCTGGGCAGTTCAAAAAACGTAACTTTCATGTCTCCGTTTGAATAATTCAGCAGCAAGAGTGGAGTCAGGGTGACGTAAAGTATGCAGGGAAGAGATGAGGCTGATACACAAGGAGGCTAAAACGTAGTGCGGAGTAATAAAACACGCTAATCACCTAAATCTAAAAGTTTTCCAAGCGTCAGATGGAGCAGTGTGGCTGCTGGGACGTTTCACGTTGTAATGAATGAAAGGCTGGGTGATGCTGGGAAGATGTTTTCCCCTCTCTGCTCACTGGTTGGATTTGCTCGGCTTTGTTATGGCGGTTCCTTTGTCAAAACAAATCAGCTTCAGCGTAAACATGAACGGCTTTAGCAAACGAGTTAAATCCCAAAACATCTGCATAAATGCCTGCATCTAAATGTATAGATACCCCGTTAAACCTCTAACCTTAAAATTTAACTCGCTTTCATTTTAACTCACCAAACGTTAAAAAAAGACTCCAAAAAAAGGCACATTTCTAAAGATTTGGGATAAGCAATAATATTGACATTAGAGTTTAACCTCCTCAGAACAGCTAATAAGAACAAACAATTAGTCCAAACATTCAAGACTCCCCTCTTTTCTATTTTCACCAGACTTTAGTGTTTACTTTTCTCTGTGTGCTTTAAAAAAAAATCTGTTCTGCTCTCTGTGCCGTGTTGCCAAACTGATTAACAACTTCAGGCGCGCAGTTTCAATATTTATACTGTCGACTTTATTCCGAGTGAAAAGAGTAACAAATTTGTGCGGATGCACCCAAAGCAGCTGACGACAGGCAGCATTAATTGACTGTTGACACATGTGAATGGGAGCGCAGTCAGCCAAAAGGGTGCTGGGCTAAATCAAGGGTTCCCTTTTATTTTTAGAGCTGCGTTTCTGCGCGCTGCTTCTTTATGCTGCCTTCAAAAGGTTCGAATGCAGATGGCAGAGCCGTCTGTATGGAATCAAAACCATGCATTCAGACCTGAAGATCCCTGCTAAATGGCACGTAAATACATGGGAGGAGCCCGGAGGAGGAGCGGAGGATGTAAAGAAAACGCGTGCTCAAAAACAAACTGATTAACTTTGCACTTGAACTTCTTCTTCCAAACAAACCCAGAATCACTCGAAATAACACAAAAAACACTGTAAACAAACAAAAAATATATATATATAAAAAAAAAGCAAAACAACTCTGGAAACTGGAGACGGTTCTGTTAAAAGGAAGATGTTTTTGATTTGGCTTTTGTGAATGGCACCTTTAATTAAGATTAATCTGCATACATTGCAGAGAGCTTACAGTTCCAACACAATGCTCCCATTCAAAGGAAATGAAATAAAAGTCTGAAAAAGTGGGAATATTAATTAGTTTCTCTGATTACAAGGGCATCGGTGTATTCACCGCCTTATTTATCATTATTAACCTGTTCTCTCTGCTCAAAAGGACTCGTCACAATAACGTGTCTCAAAGTAAAAAAAAAAAAACTCTTCCTCACTCCTCTTCCTCCTGCCAGGTTGTTGACTTCCACTCAGGTGATTGGTTGTGAGGAGAAATCCATGTAATTGTCTGTGTGCCTGTTAGTGGTGTGTTGTACTTTTTTCAAGCACACACTGTAAGCTTTGTCCTCAGTGCCACAAACACACCTAAAGGCACACCCGAGCGGGTATAAGAACATTCTGTTCATTAAGTCTGGGATGTACAGTATGAATCTGAAGCACTCAGTCACTGTAAACATGTAGAATAAGCTGCCCTACACAGAGGCTGGGCTTCTGCTTCTTTATGATTGCAGCGTCCACCACTGCACAAACGCTCACACACAACGTTCAGAACTGCAAAGTGTCACCAACTGCAACCAGCAAATAACTGAAGGAAACAAATCAGAAGGTGCTAAACTGAAAATAAACACAATCCCACAGACTCTACAGTATCACCTTCTTTCTGTTCAGGGAGACAAAAAGTAAACAACTTAAACTAAAAGCCTAGAATCACTTGAAGGAGTGCATATCACTGCTGAGTTTTAGACCGGGACCATCAAAAAGAGTCGTAGGCAAAACTTTAAAAACAATATACACAATTTTCATTACAAGATTTAATGTTCAAAATGTTGTGGAAAACATGCACACTTTATATTTTAGCTCAGGATTTGTAAAATGGACTGAATTACAGCTGTTTTTGTGTTTTTAAGGTCACTTTGCTGCGGTGATCATTTTAAATCAGGTTGCCATCAAAAGTTAATCATTGCTATTCATTCATCCATCGGTTCATGAGATATTTAGCTAACAGAGTTACATTATACCGTAGGTAATGAGAGATATTTGAGCTAACCTCTTTCAGAATCTGGTAAAAACCCATGATCTATGTTGGACGTTCATATTAGCTACAACCAAACCAGATTTTAAATCAAGACTTGTAAAAGATTTACAGAGTTGTAGCTATTTTTGTGTTTTTATGGTCAGTTGTCTGGATGATAGGGTTGGGGCAATATAACAGCAAAAATATTTGTCATAATTAATACTGGTATTTAGCCAATAATGGTTATTATTAGTATTTATTTCACAATTAATACAACTGCAATTGAACATGTAGTCGGCATTATACTTTTATACTTTTTATACTGTTGGCTTTTCTTGTACTTTGGTTTATGGCTGTGTTTCAGGGTTAGTGTGTTGTATAAAATACGTTATTATCACACAGCATTAACTGCAGTAATCGCAAATAATAACATTTTTTCTGAGGATTAATAGCACACGATACGATTTTACCCAACCCGGACACCATCTTGAATTGGGTCGATACCAGAAGTTAATCAGTACGTGTTTAACCAGTGATCACTTACTGAAAGTTTCATTAGAATCATCAGGTAATCCACAAGATAATTTGCTAACAAACACAAACAGACAAAAAATATTTGTCCACATTCCTATAAGCAACAAAAGATAAAGAAGTTATTTATTTTGCTTGTTCTAAAGTTTAGGAGCAGCGACTTTAAATCTCATAATAAGTAAATAAAAAACAGAGAAACCTGTTTTTTAGTTGCTCCTTGTGTCATTAAATATTGCATGTAAAATAATTTACCATGAAAAAAAGTTGTGCTCACATCATTGCCACGGCTTCCTTAATAAATTCGTATTTACTTAAATATTTCTACTACTCCGCTAAACACATTTTTTCCCCCGTAGCTTTGGACGAATCAGATGTTTCTCTAATGATAGTTTCCTTTTTTCTTTGACAAGTTCCGTGTATTTAATTGCAGCATTGCATCATTTGCTCTGCATGCAAACCAGCAAGAAGAAACAGATTCACACTTCAGTGGAGTAAAATTCACCAAAACACTAAAATGCAACATCTGCTGAGTGTTTAACTGCAGTCTGGTTAGCTTTATTTAGCATTATGAAACTAGTCAAGTTGATTTTACTGAAACCAAGGCATTAAAATGATATACTAACTGTATGTATATTTATTTTAATGGCTTGATGAGCAGGCCTGTAAACCACAGCTGCAGTTTGAATGAGCCTCCTTCAATAAGACACTCGTCTGCCCCGAGCTGCTTCTTTTCATTAGATGAATATATAAAGAGTGGTATGAATATGTAAATATGAATATGATAATTCAGCAACGCACTGAGCTGCACATTTACATGGGAACATGTGTTAGCCCTGCAGGCCTGGTTAGGGGGACAAGACAGGTGGAGGCCAAGTGTCACCTGATATGTGTGGACACTAGAACCAGCCACACACACACACAGGTTCAAAACACAGAGCAGACTTTAAACTTGTGAGAAAGTTCTGATAAGAAAAAAAGGAGGTAAATGCAAACAAACACCCCAGAATAAATACATTTGGGTGATTTTCAATATTCATAAGCAGCCTTCATCACTCCCAGCTCTCAAAAGACTTGTAATTCTCACAAGTTAAATTATTAATCCTCCTCCTACACCATCATTTGAAACACACGCTGCTCTTGCACTGATTTCACTCCCAATGACACATGCAATTTAATCCACCGTCCCCGAACAAGTGGAGTGCAACCAAAAACTGGCTAAAGACACAACATTTCAATAATATATGGCTTTCCAGTGTGCTGTAAGTACACGACTGAAACAAACAGGTGGAGGCTGGCGGTTCCTATGCAACATTAAAGCATCATATAAAAGCTGGTTCAAAGGTCAGACTGCCTGCTGCTCAGAAAAACCACATGGGACTGTTTTCATTTAGGAGTCACACACACATACGCACAGACACACACTCAATTCTCTTACAAAATGATCCAGAGTGAAATCAAGCTGCTCCTATAGCCCCAGATGTGGACAGAGGCGCAGTAAGCACGTGTCTGGAAGGTGTAATCAATTGACTATGACACGAAGGCACATCAAAATAACTCAAAAGGAGTCCCTGAAGAAATGATGTTTGTGTTCCAGATGTGTGAGGTGCGGCGGAGCAGCGCAGCCTCTCAGGACCTGACATTGTTTCAGGGATTCCAGTCGCAGCTCCGCAGGGAGCCCCGCTCCCTCCACTCAACTCAGGCTGATCCGCGCGTAAAAACACCGGATCAGTCTGAAGATAAAAGGTGATCCAAAGGTGTTGGGATTTAAAGAAGTCTTTGAACGCACCCTTGAGGAAATATTTATTTATAAAGCAGTAGCATCCCTCATATTGACACTTAAAACTTACTTTTATTTGAGCCAAAATGGGACACAAACTGACGAGCAGGTTTAGTTTTGCGCGTAAACGCCAGTTTTTACGCACAGAAGGATGAGAGTTCTCCTGTATATGTGGACGTTATCGATCAATTCCTGCTTCATTAATGCCCTAGGCATCTTTGACTCTGTCTGACGAGCGTGCAAAAGTTTTAGTGTGTCTGCTGAAACTTTTCCTTCTCACGTGCAGCCCCGGACCGAGCGGCTCTTTTACGCACCAAAATAAAACGCACGGGTGAAAAAATGAGAAGAAAGAAAGAAAGAATCAGCCCTAAAAACATATATAAATGTAACACATGGAGCATCATCCCGCGGCTTAAGCTCTGAAACTTTCCTGTTCACAGTCTGATCCAAGCGCATCCGGCGAACACGCGCGCGTCACCTGAAAATGTGATGTTTCCTCAACTTTTACCGCCACAGAAGTTGAACTAAACATGAGATGCAGCTCTGCAGGAACTTACTGAGCGGCTGTGCACGGATCGTGTTTTAGACGCGAGAGGAAAATAAATAGAGAGCCCCAGTTCGTGCTGTGAAAGAAGAGAAAAGTTTAAGCTACGCGCCGGTGCCGCGGCTCGGACATGGAGCGGAGCGCACTTTGGCACTGCGCGCACTCCCGGTAAATTACAGAACCTAGTTTAGAAAGTTGGACTTCCCTGCCCCGCTCCGCTCTCGCGCGCATGATAAGCAAGGTAAACTCACAATAAGAGACACAATTCACTTACTTTTCTCTCGCTTGGCTATCAGAAGGGACGACAGCTCCTTTACCTTTGGCGTACATGCTGGATTCTGTTTTAAGACTTTTGCCCCACTCAACACCTGTCAAAGAAAGCAGCCAGGAAAACGCTCCATCTCCATAGCTACCCCTTTAGTGTTTTTCCTCCCCCCTTCTCCTCCCCCTCCTCCTCATCCTCCTCCCTCCTCCTCCTCCTTCTTTCTCCTCTCCCTCCCTCCCTTCCTCTCTTTCTTTTTTTTTCTTTCTTTTTTTACATCTCCAACATTAGCCACAAATCAGGCACAGTTTCTACTAGGGGGGACTTGAAACCGTCCACTGTTGAATTTTTTTCCCCTTCTCAGTGGCTGTTCCGCTGGCCTGCTCCTCCTCCCTCTGTTGTGGAGGAGGTGGGGGCTTCTTAAAGGGAAACACACACTTCTTGTTTCAGGAGCTCAGGGACGTGAGAAGTGGGGAGAGGAGGGTGGCGGCGGGGGTATGCAGGGTCTTCTCTCTCTCTCTCTCTCTCTCTCTCTCTCTCTCTCTCTCTCTCTCTCTCTCTCG
>JAUBOC010000103.1:15766482-15782414 GCA_032275365.1 Anablepsoides cearensis | reverse complement strand
CATGGAAGCGATACTGTTGCTTTGACCAATCAGGTGCTGAGTTGAACACACCAGAGCCTGCTAGCTGGCCTCAGACAGCGTCAACATTTTCTCATCGTTTGATTGGTTGATCAGGGAGCAGGAGTCAGAACCAGGAACTATAGATTTCTGTAGCATCTTGTTTTGGTGAGTATAATATATGTTATTTAAATGTTTTATTAATTATGTCTATATTGATGCTGTTGTTAATGTATGGCAGCTGTGGCTGCAGTTGAAAAAAATTGTTAAATGTGTCGCTTCAGGGATGGATTTCATTCTGGCTTCATGAAATACCTGTCTGTGGGGCAGAGACACCTGTGGGGCAGAAGTATATTATTCTGCGTTTCTGTGTGGTTTTTGTAGCTGTTGCTTTGTATCAATTTGTACGGATTAATATAAACAATAAAATGTTAATGGAAATTTTTTAACTCTCAAAAAGTGAACTAAATAATGAAAATGTGTTCATAACATTTTTTAACATTTTATTTTACACTTTGTGCTTTACATGCAGTCAAAAAATGCAGCTTCAGTTATGAATTAAGTATAAGGTTTGAGACACCTGTGACAATCATGCAACTATTTTGAAAAGAAAGTTGCACAAATACAAAACACACATTAGAGAAGTCCAAGAAGGTTTTGAGACATTTTGAAGACTCCGTCACCACCAGCTGCAGTGCAATGAGTTCCTACATTAGGCCACATGTGTCACGTGTTCTAACCTGATATAACTAAATGTTCTGGTTCCATTTACTCTTTAAACATAGAGCAAAGGAACAGAAAACAACAGACATTCCGTGCCTCTGTTTGTGGGGTTCAAGCACACAAAGACCATTCACATTTGGAGAAACATAAGCTAAAGTAGAGGACTGCTGTTGCCATGGTTGCCAGAATAAATACAGCTTCAGTCGTGGTTAAAAAAGATGTTAAAAGTCAGTTTTTAACAAAAATCAACAGCAGTTCACAAAATGAGATGTCAGTGTTAAAACTTCAGCTAAATGTAATTCTAACATGCAGAATTCCGAATGGTTCTTTAAATACAGTTTATGGCTTTTCTCTTTTTTTTCTCTTTGCTAATTTAAAGAACTCCAGGTCTAGATCTTTCTTCATTTTATTACACAAAAAAGTCAAACTGAATAATCAAATGTAATATATAGGAAACTGGAAAGTAGTGCATGCATATGTATTTATGCCATTTCTCCTGAATTTCTAAATGTTGCCAAATACTTTCAGATGTCACACAATTAGTTTGTTACACGAAGTCATGAATGTGAAAGATTGCAGAGTTCCCAACGCCGCCAAGCAAATGTATTAAAGACTGACAAGTTTTTAAACACATAACATTTTTTGCTGGTCCCCAAGTCCAGGTAAATGATGAGGGTTGTGTCAGAATGGCATACAGCTTTAAACACTGTTGAAAACAAAAAACAGGCAAAGGCAGAGAGCTGGTTGATGTGATGCAGAGTAGAAAGATTTGATGTTTTATATGTCCAAGTACAGCGAGACTTAGTGTTGAAGCAGAGTTTAAGCTGTTTTTCTGTGGTGTGAATTGAAAGAGAAACTGAGTAGAGGTGGTCCTGTAGGAGAAGTTTGCAGAGAAATGAGTAAACGTGCAAAATGTCTGATGCTGAATGTTGTGGGTGGTTTTGCTCTACAGGTTGGATGCAAGAGAAGGTCTAGATGAAGCGAGAGTATTCTCAGGAGGAGAGTGTGGTTATCTGATCAGATCTGAATGGTCATGTTGGTGAAGGAAACAGGAGACGAGGAGGTGATGGGGAGATTTGGTGTCAAGGAAAGGAACCAGGAAGGACTGGTGGTGGGTTTTGCCAGGAGGATGGAAACCTATTTCCAAAAAAAACAGGAAAAACAGGATGACCTATGGGTGCAGAGGCAGGAACTCAATTATAAAATATAACAAATGTTCTGTAAAAGTGTTATGATTTGGTAAGCAGGAATGAACCCAGGGTGCAGGCAGCTTCAAAAAGGCAAACAAAAATGCTGACAAGGCAGCTCAAAAACTCACTTGACAAGGCAAGGAACCTGTGAACAGCACAATGATCAAACAGGGAAGTGAAGACAAGACACAGAATATAAAGGTGAGCCTAATGACCACAAACAAGAAACACCTGAGGGAGAAACATGAGGATCAGGTGTGAGTGGGCGGTGCTGGAGCAAACAGGAGGAAGAAATCAGAGGACAAGACAGAAAACTACAATAAATCATAAACACAGACACTGATCAAAAAGAAAATCAAGTTGTAAATCTCAGCTATAAACCCACCACTTTTCATTGCATAACTTTTCCAGGACACCAACACAGTAAAGCATGTGGGTGGCAGAATAATGCTGTGTGACTTTTATATTCTGTGAGTCTAAAATTGTAAGCAAAATGATAAGAAATTATGAATAGTAGATTATTGAGAACAAACTGTTTTAGTCTTTTAAGGAAGGGAAATTGGAACATGGGTTTGCCTTTTTTGCCTGAGCATCTGTTAAGTGATTTAAATCTGATTGAAAACGTTTTAAACCAGGTCAATGAAGCAGTGGTTGAATGTGTTGAACTGAAGAGACAATTGTAAAAGAGATGTGACGGCGCATCGTGTTGAGCTGTAATGTGTGTTTTAATGCTTTTCTGCTTCGGTCACTAGCTGTGTTTACATGCGCAAAATTCTTTGATCTGATGGAAATGCATTTTTATTAAATAATCCAAATATATTATTAATATGGGCTCAAAATTAATCCGATCATTCGCCAGGCTTTTATTCAGAATTGAAGTACTGACATGCGCAGAGTTGTAAACTTTCCCTAAAAAAACCCACAGACGTTCTACTTCCCTGATAAACATAAACAAACATTAAAATAAACAAACGCTTTCTACACTTTCGACCATCAAGGCATTCAAATATTATGAGCTCTTTCAAAGTTTCTAATAGAAATGTTGTATTCCCAACATACAGTATTAGCATCTTGCCAGGAGGAAATACGCCAGGTTGACAAAGAGTGCAGTCACAACCAGAATAACATGATCAAAATAAGTGTTTACGGTGTTTACATGCACGCCACACCGTTCAGATTATCATTCGGCAAAACCCACCCTTCTCATTCGGATTACAAATTCATTCAGACTGAGCTGAATCACATCAGAATAATCTCATTGGGATGTTTACATGTGCGTTTTTATTCCAATTGGCCGTTTATTCCGATTACTTATGTCCACGTAAACATAGCTACTGTCACTGCCAGATGTTGTTATTTGGCTAAACAAAAAAATTGGACAAAATGTAATTCTGGGTAAGGAGTGAGGGAGACAGAAACTAGAGAAAAAAAAAGTTCATTTGTGCTGCCAAAAGTCAGGTTTTAAAATGGGAAGCTGACAGACAGTTGACAGTTGCCAAGATTTAGATTTTTTGGTTTTTATTAGAAGACAATTTTCTGGAGTTTAGAAGACAAATGCAGCCCACACAATGGTTAGTTTTAGCACAGAGGTACAACAGAAGAGCGTGAAGGCCTGCTGACAGTCTGCTGGGCGTCAGTCGTTTGCTCACTTACAGTTTCTGCAAGAAGAAAAAGAGATCAGTGCACTAATTAAACAAAGCTTCATCAGAGCACTTTATTCAGTTCTCACACTTTGGTGTTATAATTTACTTTTCAAGTCTTGAATGAAAACATAACTAATGACTGTTATCACTTGATGTGGGTTCTTTTAACACGAGAGGTATGTTTTTGATCATCTCCCAGTAAAAAATATCTTTGAATTTTCCTTTTACTTGCTCTAATCCTATTCTGTTGAAGTTGATTCACATGTGGGGGATGCTGGAGTTTGTATCTGTCACTCTGTATTTGTGGTGTCATTTTGGCATGACTAATTAGGATTTAGTGGCAACAAAGAGGTGTACTGGAACCACAGTATTGGCTGTGAGAAAGGCACAGAGGCAGCTGTAGGATATCCTCACCAATGATTGGCCCAGGCAACATGGCACACCGTGGAAAAATGTCTTCCTCTCTGGCAGGCTTGATGAAGAACTGCCTGCTTGGGTATTAATTGAATAGGCCACTCCATTCATGCACAAAGAATATGACACATGTGGTACGTGTCGAGCAGTATCAGGTTTTTTTTTGTAAAGATCTGATATAGCTGAATGGTGAAAAAGTGAAAGAAAACTAAAAAATGTTTCCTTAAAAAGATTTAATTTGTGTTGATGTAAAACCTCATTACCACCACAAACAGGGTTAGAGACAAGAGGTGATTCTAACCAGGACCAACCTGCACCAGACACAAGTTTGACTTTGTGCCAAAATAGCAAATTTAGTCTTGCTTTGGTTCTACAGGCTGCAGGAGAACATGCACAAGATTTTGAGTCATGGAGAGGGGCATGAAAGCCCCAAGCTCTTATTTTTGTCTTTTGCAGATGATGTGGTGGTTTTATTGAATTGTTTAAAGGGGGGGGGACATACATTGTTCAATTCTATACCACAATAAAGTATAACTGATACCTTCATCTGTTATGAAAATTTTGTATATTTCAAATACAAATTTGATTCTGCATCATAGTCTTTAAACAGCTTGAAATTGGCCTATGTCTCTTTAAGAACCTCCTACCGTTTCCAACACTCCCAATTCAGCTTCACAACAATGCTTTAGGTCGTTTACAACCTTTCGAGAAAAGTCAAACCGTCTTTAAGAATTGTAAAAAAGGGTTGTCTCCTTGGCATCTAAAAATACATTTCTTCGATGAAGGCATTTCTAAATCCAAAAACGACTGAACTGAGAATGTGTTAGTATTACTAGCTCAACAAACATGCAAGTGCTGCCGCTAGTGATGGAGATGTGTGAGGGAGGTGTGGGGGAGGTGCGGGGGATGGGTGCTTTGTGGGGCAGACGCTGGGCTAGGGACAAGCAGGCGGAGCTTTGTACCAGCAAGTGTTTAGGCAGCTCTGTGTTGTTAACACAGGAGATTCAAGAATTTCTCAAACATGCATGAATGAGTCAAAGCAACACTCTGGCTATGTTTTTGATGAGGGAATGACATAAGCTAAAACAAAATGTTGAATTTCATATTACACCCCCACACCCCACCCTTATTTTTTTTAAGCCATGACCACTGATGTTCAAAGGTGCATCAAAGCTGAGTATGTAGTTGCCAAGGTGAAAAATAGCTTTGATAGAAATACATCTTAAATATCAGAAATAGTTGAAATTCTCCATCCTGGTTTGTAAGATCTCAGCCTCAAGCTCAGCAGTTCAAGTATCTTCGGGGCAGATTTACTAAGACCTCAAGTAATGAGTGCTAAATGGGCAAACAAAAAAACTATTAGTGGAAGATTGCCTGCTCAAATGACAACAGGTGTAAAAGTGTTGCGGACCACCCTGTTAAAATGAGGATTTTTTTTTTTGTGACCTTCTGACTGTCACCATGGAGAAAAACAGTGTCCATGTTGGAGGAGGCAAATGA
The DNA here is from genome assembly GCA_032275365.1 of Anablepsoides cearensis. Classification (NCBI taxonomy): domain Eukaryota; kingdom Metazoa; phylum Chordata; class Actinopteri; order Cyprinodontiformes; family Rivulidae; genus Anablepsoides; species Anablepsoides cearensis. The sequence continues at coordinate 15,776,947 of JAUBOC010000103.1, read as the reverse complement.
TCCAGTTGCAGGAAAATGCAGTGATGCAAGGAGTTTTTACACAGGACCTCAACCCGTGGCTCCGGAGCCGCATGCATAGCTCTTTCTGGCCCTGACCAAAATAAAATGTTTTATTGACTGAAATTTCATTTGCTTTGTTAACTGTTTTTGTTCCATGTGGAAGTTCAATGTGATACCTTAAGATTAAAACAAGTTTAAGTAACTTGTCAACCAAAATGTATGCGTGCATCTCAGTACAGATCTCGCTGCACAACCATATTCTGTGCAGCAGGTAGATGGTAATCACTTCACTGCTTGTCTGAATCAAAGACCTTTGTTGTACGGGGCTGAAATATTTTTTAAGAGGATGATAGCAAACTGAAACAAACTTGTTTCACAAACATTCTTAATTTTGCCTTATTTTTTAAACCTGCTAAGCTGCTGTTAGAGGTTTTATTCACGTTAAGTTAAAGTGGGCTAGTTTTAATTGTATAAACACTGCAGCAGAGCAGAGTCTGAGGCAGAGCAGGTAATGACCGCAGCCAGTTTGCGCCTGCCTTTCAACTGAGCTAAATATAGCCACAAAAAACAGTTTCAGGTTTAATAAATCACACTGTGGTGCAAAATTATTACATCTGCTCGTCCTCCTCTAAAGATCCAGAGCAGCTCAGAACACTGGTTCTAACCTCGTGTCCTTCATCCGAGGGATGTAAAAGTTTGAATAAAGCTCAGTTTTCTTTTGAGGAAAGCAATGGGCTCACATACAATGCCACCATTCATATGGGTTCTTTATCCATCCCCACTTACTACAACCACAACACAACCTCCTCTCAGTATTTTGTGTGTTCTGCATGTTGATGAACGCGAACATGCTAAATGGATTGAGTCTGCTATTTTGCTCATTTGACAGGCTCAATCCTTGGCACACACAAATAATTAAACCATGCTTACTCTGGACCAGTCAGGACCTTGTCTGCAGTAATGAGGGTAATGCTCTGGCATAACTCTCAATTAGTTGATCTATAATCAAACCCTCACTTATACTCATAAGATAATGAAAAGAAGATCCAAAATACAAAGAGCTTAAATGGATTTTCTTCAGGAAGCATTAAGCTAGACTTTATATTGCATCGTTTTCCAGCTAAAAGCACTTAAGGTTAGTTTAAGTGACATTAAAGCCACTCAGCAAAAATGAATGGGCCTCATGCAAGAACCAAACAAATTTGTTCTTAAGTTGTGTGAACGAGTGATTTAGGAGAACTTTTGGCATTCACAAATTTTGTCGCATTGTAAGATTTTATTTCAGATACGAACAAAATTCATGTGTGGTCCAGACCTGTCGTATATTTTACGAGTTTTACGGTCAGTCTGCTGTTATCCAGACTGATTTTCTTCACTAATAATTTCATTTGAAGATATTTTGAGTTGAAAATAAATCACTTTCCATAATTTTGTTAACAATAGACTATTCTGTTTGAATTAGAGTTATAATTTTAAATGCAATTATGTAGATTAACGATACAAATTGTTTAAATTAAAATAACTTGGCCAATATTGCTGTTGTATAACACTACAATATTAATATGAAGATCTCAAACTACAAACCAACTTAAATCACGAATTAATTGAAGTTTAATTTGTGTCAGTATATAATGAGGTCAACAGGAAGTGAACACAATCAACAGCTTTATTCAGACATATATTATGTAATTTTTTTTCAATTATTATTTATGCTATTTTCTGTAAGTGACAGACATATTTTGGAGACATTTTAAAATGCTTTTTTCAGAACCGCATATCACACCAGTTGCGACGGCAGAGGAGATGGTGTGTGACTGACACATTGGTCCAGGCTGTGGCTCTTCTTCTGAATAAATGAAAACTATGTAACACCGTTGTTTGCCCTAAATTTTAAAAATATTTTACCAAAGGAAAACCAGAGCAGGACTAGAGAGAGATGAATGTGATTTAGATTTTTATTTCGGTGACTGTATACGACCCACAGGAGACACAGCATTAACTTTAGCAGCTCCTTTAATTCCACAGCTGACGCTGCTAAAAAATGACAGATTTTTCTTTCCTGGATCTCTGAGAGCAGGACTTCAATCTCTGGACTCGAGAGGTTCTTCTTTTTACTTTGCGATGTCACTTTATTGAATGGACACTTCCTGGTACAGTATCTGGGGCAGGAAGCATAGCCTTATATGGAGTTTTTGGGGTGGTAATTATGCTAATGTCCTCTCCTCATGCACGAGCACCTGAATACGTACAGGTGGCATTCGTCATGTTTACGCTGCTCATTTACACATTTTTCCTGAAGATAGAAGCTATGAAAATGTTCTTGCACGAGGCCCATTCTTTTTCCATTTTATATTCAATAAAACAAACATTTTATTGAAGCACTAAAGTTCAGGTTATTTGCATATGATCAAGTGTTGCAATTGTAAAGCTTTGGTAAACAGTTCAGTAATTCACATAGCCATCTTTTGTTTTGCAATACGTTATCATACTGATAAAAGATGGCCAATCATATTTCAGCTTCATCCCCTTTAATGACCAACTCACCCGTGTTCTAATAAACATGACTGAAAATCTTCTTAAAATTAGTCACGCACCATCGATCTTAAGACTAAACTGGACGTCTCGCCAAAGCTTGAACTGAACAGTGTGGAGAGTATCAATAATGAGGACACAAACCTCCACTAGACTCTGGGTCTGCTCAGAATGCCAGCATTTGTCCAAGTAGATACATCAGAAATAATTGCCCAGTTCTCCTGTATTTTCCAGCGACACTGAATGAAGATGAGGGATAATGTGAGACAATAAGACATCAGTCACTTTCCAGCCTTCATGGGTCAGTGGGTAAAACAACGGGGGGGGGGGGGAGGTGGGGTCGACACAGGATAATTGTTTACCATATTTTTCAGACAAAGACCATTTCTTTTAGCTGAAATCGAAATCTGATTTGGTTCAGGATAAAAGCAAAGATTTCACTTGTTCAGATTCTGTTCCTTGGCTAATCATGATTCACTCCTCGATAAACTCTTTACAGTGCAAAAACAACAAAAGTGTACAAAAGTTTAGAAAGCACTGGCATCTGCCTCCATGATGTCAGTCATTGGCTGCAAACAAGACACCAGAAGCAGACACAGTGAGCCTGTTAGCACTCTACAGCGGTTCAAACTGTCAAATATGTCAAGATGTCACAAAAGTTACAGGAAAAAGTCTAAGAAAGCAGAACCAGAAAAAGCTGGTTTAAGTGACAGTTGCACAACAAAAGTGTTTACTTGAGAAAATAGATTGAGGCGTCGGTGCATGCCTAACTTCTCAGAGAAAGAAATATAAGCTTCTCTTTTTGTTGCACATGAAAAAGCAGATTTTTTTGTTGCTTTTTTATTTTTTTTTAAACATCAGGCAGCAGTGTTGGGTTAACAATCGCTGACCGAGGGGAACTATAAACAGAGAGAAGCCGGGGATGAAGGGAGCAGCAGAGACGGTGTATGAAGGGCTGAAATGAAGTGAATCACCTTTACAGGGTCCTGCCTCAGCGCTCCCGGGTGATTGAACAGATCAGCGAGGTTCAGCCTGATAGAGCAGAGAGAGAGAGAAAAAGGCAGGAAGAGAGATTTATCAGGATGAAGGGATGTTATCCTACTACTGTATGTTCCTAAAGTGGTAAATCACAGAGAGAGTCCGTGCAGGGTGAAAGGTCAAGTTTAATGACAACAGGAGAGTAAAACGTCGACCAACATCATGGCTTCTGTTTTCACAGATGTGAAAAAAAAATGTCAAAGGTTAATTTTACCTGTTTCATTTGACAGACTTTTATTTATTAAAGTCGTGCATGCTTCTTGTTGCCTTTTATGTCTGTTTGAATTTAATTCAGTTCGACTTATTTATATAGTGCCGAGTCACAACAAATAATAACAGTTATCAATCTAAGGAAGCCAGAAGATTGAGTTGAATCACTTTGTCACAGTCTCTGATACTAAGCAGCACATTGGTGACAGTGGAGAGGAAAAACTCCCCTTTAACAGGAAGAAACTAGAACAAGAATCAGCTTCGACTGGCTGCGTTTGTGGGAACATGAAGCACTTTGGCTCAAGAAGAAGAGTTTTTGGACACCCAGATAATGAAGAGTTACTCGTCCAGCCTGAATTAGTTTTTATCCATCTTTTTGGACAAGATGTTTCTAATTTAGGTGGAAGAAAGGGGGCCTGGTCCTTTTAGTTTGATGTAAAAAAAATTTAAATAGTTGTTAAAATAGACATATATATGGTGCAGACAAGCAGCAAACACATAAAGCACATGAGACCACTAGGGGGGGGGTTGGGGTCTGGTATGACCAAGTGGTCAAGTCCCTCTAGTGGTCTGGAGTTTGCAGCATTTCGTGACTTGTAGTGGTTTACGATATTTGCAGCATTTTTTCTTTGTTTGTGTTTTGTTTGGTTGTAAGATTTTGCTTTTGTCTATTTTCTGTGATCACAGAAATTTTCTTTTGTAGCGTTTTCATTTGCATTTGTTTTTTTTTTCTGTTTGTGTTTTGAAGTTTGCATCATTCAAGTGTTTGCTGTGTGTTTCGCCTGTTAGCCACCATACTTTTTATAGTTGAACAGTTGGAATATTTTGACTCATAATAAAAATGCATTGCTTTTCAATAGGATGACCTAACCCTTATCTTTTCCATTTCTTTGTGATTTAAATCTTATTTTCCACAACGTGTGGGAAAGTTTTGTGTGTGTTTGTAAAGTAAATCCACCACCTGCACTGAAGAAATTTCTATCTTAGACACAAAGACAGATAATTACTTATTCACATCCATACTTTGGTCAGTTTAGTATCACAGTACTTTTTACATGCACATCTTTAAATATTTGATAAAACCGGAGCATCTGGAGACAACCCACAGTCAGAGCTTGCAACAGCCTCCAGCCAAAGTTCAAACTCAAACCAGCTTACTGTGAAACAAACCTGCACAACAATATGAGAACAGCTCAAATCAATCACCTTTTTGTTTCACAGTAATCCTGGGAGTTTCAGTGATATATGAGCAAGAGAGACACATGAAAACTTGAGTGAAAAATCTGGCAACATGTCGACAACATGCAGGTGACATGCTCAATAACAGAGAAACGTCATTTCAGGCTGACATGAAATGATCTCAGCATCTTTTAAATGAGCTGAAACACACGCAGACTGAGGCCAATAATCTGTCCATTTTCTTTACTCGTTTGAGTTTGTGCAGAGTCATGAAGAGCTTCACTTTTAGACAAACTTGGAACATGTATAAAATGTTTTGAGCTTACAAAATGGTAAGAGAAGCATCTAAACCTCACTTATTATCATCATGTACCTCAAACCACTCTTAGTTGTAAATATTGTATAACTTTAAACTTGCAAAAGTATGACTAATTATCATCTCTCCTCCATAGGGAGGCATCCAGGAGGCATCCTTACCAGATGTCAGAACCACCTCAACTGGCTCCTCTTGATGTAGAGGAGCCACGCCTCTACATCCTCCACGCCTGACCGCTGACGGTAAAGACGTCTAAAGCTAGAGGCTGAATGGTTGATAACGTACTGGTATCCGGCTTCAGTGAATGAGAGACGCAAGTGTCCGCTCTGGTTCTCCCACATATTGATAAGATAAAAAATAAGAACTAACATCCTCCTTTCTCTCTATCTCTTAACTCTTGCATTGCCATTTAAGTTAATACCTGCAAACATCTGGTTTATTAAGATCTTAAACCTGAAGTTCTGCTGTTCTGTTAAAGTTTTCATATTGGTGATTAATTAGTGCGAACGCGTACTGATTGTTGTTAATGTTGAAACTCTTAACAAAATTTGATTGTTCACTATAAGTTGTACATCAGTGATTTACCATTTGCTTCTGTAAATAAATAATAGTTTATTTTAGATCAACTTAAATTCCTGAGTCAAGTTCACCTTATTGTGTGGTCTCTCATGTTTACACAGAGGTGGTGTTTATTCCTGAAAACAGAAAAACCCGTGAATTCCTTATAACAGTTAGTTATAAGAAATTGTAGTAACATTTTCATAACGAAGTGTTCTGGTGGCCGTACTTTCTTAAGAGGTTAATATCTTAGACATACTCAACTATTTTCATTTCCTTCAGAGTTTTGAAATGTCAAGTCTACTTTGTTAGTCGTTATTGGACTGGTATGAAAGGAAAATAATTGTCTGCATAAATCTGGTTTTGAACTTGAGTTCAAGCTAACAGGAGTAGCTCAGAGGAACTATTGTGACTATGGTGACTCCTTAGTCCTGACTTAATTACTGGTGATGGAGGGTGAGGTCTGACTGGTTCAGACTAATGGAGAATTAGATATTTTACTGCCTGTTGCCTTTTGATGGGATTACTGTGCTGAAGCATAATGGTGCTGCTGTCAGAATCACAAATGATAAAAGTGACTTTGGTTAGGAAATAAAAGGAAAAAAGGAAACAGAAAGTAGAGTTGAGACTGTAAGATTTAAATAATTAACCTTTTTTGCTCTGAAATGCTCATTTTTATCCCTTTTCTTTGGAAAAAAACTAAAGACGTTTAAACAAAGTTTCAGATTCTGCTTCAGGAAAACATTTTTTCCATCTCTGGAGCTTTTGTACTTCAATAAATAACACCAATCTGGGCAAATTGAAATGTACAGCGGGTAAAATAAGTATTGAACATGTCACCATTTTTCTCAGTAAATATATTTCTAGAGGTGCTATGGACATGAAATTTTCACTAGATGTCGGTAACAACCCAGGTTATCCATAAAGAAATCAAATCATAGATGTCCAGAAATTAAGTGTGTGATAAAAAAAGTAATTGAAAAGTGAAATTAATGTGTAATAATGTGGAATGGCACAGGGAAAAAGTATTGAACATGCTTATATATAGTTCCACTGGCCAATCCCAACGGCTACATGCTTCGGCATCTCCATGCCCCAAACGGTGTCGGCACCCAGTACTACCTCAAAAGAGGTTCTATAAGCTGGGCTGACAGGGAGTGGATGCCAATAGTGGAAATATCAAAAACTCATGTGGAGTGGGGTGGAGCAAGCCTGGCCCTTACGCAGTGCCGCTCAATTCTAGTTTCCTTTCACTGCTCCGTCTGGGATTTCTCCCAAAGACAAGGATTTCTTCTGTACAATTTTACGTGGGCCAATCAGCGAACAGAAGGAAGGGTTTTGAACGTTGATTTTCTGCGCAGTGTCTGTCTGTAGTTTAGCAAGGCCAGTGGAGGAAGTGAATGAAGCCAGCCGTGTTGATAAGGCTTCCAGATTAAATTAAATTTGTTCCAAAATGCCTGCAGAACTTATTTAAAGCCATCTCATTTGGCTCTGTACTTCTGTCCTCTCAGTAGGGGATGGTTGTTTACATCACACACACGCAATTTCCGGTTAGTTTCTTAGCTTAAGCTGGTGTACATGTGTAGCGGCCAACTGATTGGGTAAATCAGATCCAATCATCTTAAACTTCAACAGAGGCCACGCCTCCAGGAGGCAATCACTTAATAACCGAGAGTCCAGACCCTCTGTACGAAGCAAAGCAGAGAACAAAGGGCTGGTTTTTACCAGTCTATAGTGGAGCTGAGCCAGACCGAGTCTGTGGAAATATGCCTACAGTATACCCTTGGGTCCAAACTAGGACCTTCTTGATGATGATGGTAAATTTTATTGTTTTTGTTGAAAGTGGTAATGTTTTTGGTTGTTTACTATAAAGATGAAAAATGTAAATTCTGACTTCACATGTATTCTCTCATTGTGTGAACTTTTATTTTATTTTTTGCTTTCATAACCAACATTCTATAATAAATTTGGATTTAATATTTTCAATTTCGGCTTGCACATTATAATGTCAGGTATGCGTGTGCCCCCGCCTCCACCATGTTTTCACCTCAACTGTCGGTCCTGAGCTTTTATTTAATCCTGTGAGTCATGCCCTTGACTTCATGAAAGACCCAGATTTTAATTAAATCATAGATTTGAGTTGAGCAAATACAAACGAAATCTCCCCATTAAAAACTGTTGTGCCAAAAAAAGGACGACTTGTCAAGAAAATACTTCCCAGTAATGAAACCACAAAGACACAGTAATAATCAAGACAGATGATAAAATAACAGTCACAATTTAAAACACCTAAGTGAGTCAGAGCTTAATTAGTTTCCACCCAGATTTTAAAAAATATTTTTATTTAAATAATTGAGTTGTGTGAGGATTTGTGTCAATTTTTATTTTAACAAATACATAGTATATAAATATATACTGGGCTTTGTGTTGATATATATATTTTTACTTTGCTGAGGTTAAACTGCAGTGATGATTTTACACTCAAAAAGTGAGAGAAATAATGAAAATGTGTAGGGGGGAGTATTATACATAATCTACTTTTTTGAGCTTTATCGTGTTTTAATGTTATTCCCTCATCAAACACATACTGAGTGTCCAGAGTGCTCGGCAGCCGACCGGATGATGCATCGTCACGTGGTTATTCGGCATTTATTTTCGCACAAACCTTTCATAGCTCCTGAGACACCCCACGCCGAGTGACTGGGAAACGCCTCCCACTGCAGCCTACGTCACTGCATGGAGTTTCTTCCCGCTTGAGTCTACGATGCAGAAATAAATTTCAGAGACTCACTCCCCAAAACGTTATTTATCCACAAACTGGTCCAGAATTAAGCTCCAAAGCTTTAACAGATCAGTCAGATTCCACCGTGCAAAACGTCTGTTTTATCTCCTTTCATTTTTTTTATTTTTTTAAGCGAGTGGTTGAAGCAAAATGTACCATCTGAGCGCTTTCAGCACAAACACTCCCACGAACTTCTGACCAATCACACAATAAAGTTCTTATGTGGAGGAGGGTAAAAGGTTCGGCCCGTGGGTTGCGGCAAGAAGGTGCCGAAATGTCGACAATGCAAACAGAATGACGCAATTTTCGTCGTGAAACTGGGAGTTTGACATGATGTGGGCAGTTCGGCTGCATCCTATTTACCCAAAACTCCTCCCTGGAGCTCAGTTTGCAGCCATGCTCCCGCCCCACAGAGCACACCTCCCCCAAAGCATTGTTGTGAAGATGTGATGAAGTGGGAGTGTCGGAAATGGTAGGACATTCTTAAAGTGACACAGACCACTTTCAAGGCATTTAGATAGACTATGATCTAAAGTCAAATTTATTTTTATTTATTTATTTTTCCTTTATGCAACATTTTTTTAAAGTTTGCTCAAAATTCATGCTAAAATTGGATGGAAACATGGCTATAGTTAATTGATTGTGTTATATTATGTGCCTGGAAAATACATAATACCCCTCCCCCCTCCCACACACACACTCTAACATTTTATTTGAAACTTTTTGTAAATAAATAAAAAATATTTTGTAAATAAAGTTTGTGTCGTGTGACAGAACTAGGGATTTTCGGTGAATTTTATGAACTTCTAAAACTCAGTATGTAGGTAGACATCTAGTTAGTAAGGCTTATCTGTGAGTGCCTAAAATTACTATCCCATTAATATCGAACTGTTGGTGATTGTTTTTAGCTGCACACATCCATAGACCAGGTGGTCAAATCTATCTCTTATAAAAATAAATATTTTTTGTTTAGCACATTTTCTTGAGGTGTGGAAAAACCACAGCGTGCAAATGTTAATATTTCACAAGGTGAAGTGAAGAAAAATACTCAATGTAAATTACATAAATAAAATATGAATGAAGACGGAACAAGTTGTGATAATTATTGCTTAAGAAAATAATTTTTATATTAAAGGAGATGTTATATATTTTCCAGGAACATAGTTCAATACAACCATCAAGTACCTGTTACCTTCAGATTTAAAAAACTGCTATATATTAAAAATAAATTTAACTTTGCACCATCGTCTATCTAAACAGCTTGAAATTGGTCTCTGCCTCTTTAAGAACCTCCTATCGTTTCTGACACTCCCTCTTCAGCATGTCTTCACAACAATGCTTCAGGGGAGCGGTGTTTTGTGTAAACTAAGCTTCAGGGAGGAGCTTTATACAAATAGGCAGTGCTTTGTACCAGCAAGTGTTTAGACACATGGCCACAGGAGATTCAAGAATTTCTCAAACATGAAGGAATGAGTCAAAGCAACACTCCGGGTGTGTTTCTGATTAGGGAATAACATAACATAATGTAAAGCTCAAAAAATTAAATTTTGCATAATCCCCCCCCCCCCCCCCCAAAAAAAAAAAAGAATTTAATATATTTGTATAACATACATTTTAGTGAGAATTAACAGATTATTTTGAGCATAGTTGTTTGTGTTTTATTTAGAGCTTATTTGAACCCAACTGGACCAAAAATAAGGTAAATGTCAGATCAACACAGAGGTGTCAAGTAACTAAGTACAAATACTTTGTTACTTTACTTAAGTAGTAGTAGTATTTATACTTTAGTGGAGTAATTATTTTTCAGACTACTTTTTACTTCTACTTCTTACATTTTTATTCAATTATCT
>JAUBOC010000103.1:15691898-15707282 GCA_032275365.1 Anablepsoides cearensis | reverse complement strand
CATACCAGTGTGTGTGTATGTGTATACCTGCATGTGCACACACAATACAGTCTGACATGGAGTGATTCTGTCTTTGTAAGGGTGTGTGTGTCTTTATCGGGCATGTTTTTATTGTTATTGTTAGGAGTTATAAACTTTTTTTTTACTTTTTATGATGTGTTTGATTTTAGCTGTGTTTACTGTGTGTAAATTTGTATGCATATATGAATAGACCTATTTATATAGGCCTATATTTTAAAGTGCCTGTGACATGCTTATTCAGATACAAAGTCAAAGAAAACTTCATTCTATTTAAGAAATTTTGCAAACCACATATTTTTTTGCCCATTTGGACACTTAACAGACATATTTTCTCTTAACTTGGCTCGGCAAAAGGGAAACAGGAGGTGATATCAGAGGGGAACTCTTTTAAGAAAAATAACTCACTGGTCTAATGTAAATTTAAATAACACACAGCATTAGCAGATTTAGCAGAGTTAGCAGTGTTAGCGTTTGCTTTTGTCGCAGGATGATGACATCACAACTAAAGTCACTCACCAACAGCAAAGGTTGCTTCATTCTGAAATTCTCAAATGCAAGATTTATTAAAGCCATTTAACATTTAAATTTAATATTTAGTAAAAGTTAGCAAAATATAACACCAGTGAGCTACAGGGTTTTACACTTAGAAAGTGAGCTAAATAATGAAAATGTGTTGGTGACTTTTTTTAACATTTTATTTTACACTCAGTGCCCTATAATAGACTGTGTAATCACAAAAGGGGTTGTGAAAATGTGTGAAATTATATAGGTTGTCTTTCCCTTGATGACTTTTATACTTTTAGATTTTGACTAATGACAATGGGAAAATTAGAGTAATTTAGAATGAAATTAAATAGTTTTTTTGTACTTTAAATTTATTCCCTGTGTAAAAAGAGGGGAAATGTTTGACTAAAGAGTCCAAATCAATTAGCTATATATGCTTGAGATCTTTTTAAGCACAAGTCTGCCAGTTTTTGTTCTGTCGTCAGATAAAGGACAATTCCTCTTAAGTCAAATATCCATTTTAACTAATGTGTTTTTTGTTTGTCCTGCGTCTCCCTGCAGGTCGAGCTGGGAGCTGCCTCAGCTCAGAGAAGGTCTGGTGAGAGCCATCAGCGACTCAGACGGCGTCAGCTACCCCTGGTACGGGAACACGACGGAGACCGTCACCATAGTGGGCCCCACGTCCAAGCCGTCCCGCTTGACCGTCAGCATGAACGACAACTTCTACCCCAGCGTCACCTGGGCGGTGCCCGTCAGCGAATCCAACACACCCTTACTGACCAACATCAAAAGGGACCAGAGCTTCAGCACATGGCTGGTGGCTCTGAACACCACCACCAAGGAGAAGATCCTGCTCCACACCATCAAGTGGAGGATGCGGGTGGACATCGTGGTGAATCCATCCCTGCCTTTGGGCTCCAGAGCCAAGCTGGTGGGACGACTGCACCAGGACCAGCCCCGGGTTCTGAGCCGCATGGAGCCCATCCCTCCTAACGCCACGGGGAGGCCAAACGCCAACGATGCCCAAGTTCTGATGTGGAGGCCGAGGAGAGGTCCTTCACTTGTGGTCATACCACCCAAGTAGAACATTTCTTTAAGGAGCAACAAAATAAAACAATAAAAAAACTAAAGCAGACCAGTGACGGCCTAAAAGCAAATTGAAACTTGGATTACTTATTGAGAAATCGTGTTACAATCCTGAGGGGACATTTGCCTTAAATCCCCAAAGCTGCCTTTGACGATACAGGAAGTGTTGGACTCTGGTGCTGCTGAGCTGTTCAGCATGCAGGCATTCACTCACCTCAGCACACCTGAGCAAAGTGCTGAGTCACTCTTACAGACCGCCATCAGTCCTGGGATGTAACATACAGTAAGTGTGTGATGTAGCTCCTCAGGCCCACGAACAGGTGAAGAAGCCTGGACACATTTTATTTATTTATTTTTTTAAAGGGGTTCTCAGCCTTAATGATCTGAACAGTTCTGTGTTGAAGACGAACTAACAGCTGATAAATTATTCATCACACAGAGTATTTTACCTGGATGACGTGTTGGTGTGCAGGTGTTTGTGTTTTATTCACAGGAGCTCTAAAGGTGGCTCTACGCTCGCTGCTGTCACACCAGACTGCCTCTCTCTTACACACACCACATTTTTATTTACTAGCTGTTTTCAAAGACTTACCATTCAGAGTTCAGACGAAAGATTAGTTATTTTTATTTTTTTGTCACTGCACAGCAACTTCATCTTGTTCGGCCTTTTTCAAACCCAGAAGCTCTATTATACAAGTTTCCCTCCAGGGCAAAAGGATGAACAATAATACAATTTGACTTTTAGGACTGAAAAACAGTTGTGCAAAGATATAACACTTATACACAAAGACCTGCAATAGTAGTTCTAGCTACTTTTTTTACAAGTCTGAATACATACACAAAATGTAAGCTAATGTGTGTTTGGTAAAAGAGTTCTTTGTTGTAACAATGCTTCTTGGCAATAAGTCTTATACAGAGCATCTGATTGGCAGCATCTGGAGGTAGAAGCTCAAAATAAGTGTCAACAGCAGCAGCAAAATAAGCTGTTTGGCAAAGAAGATTTGGCAAAATTTTCAGATGCACAACCCACAAACTCAGCTCTACAGCTCATCCCACAAATGCATGTTCCTTACAAATGTGGCACCATTTAAAAAGGCAATTAACAGGCTTTTCAGCAGTCTTAAGATTTACTCCCAAGAAGCCTTGTTACAACAAAGAAATACCAAACACAAATTTCATTGCTTTTTGTGCTATACAGCAAATATTTTAAAACAATTACCTTATAAATACCAGAACAACATATCAGCCTTTATTCTGAAAAAACTATTTTCATGTAGATTTTGGACACCAGCAACGTATTATATCATGTCTTTATGTCACAACACTTTTTTTGTTTTACTGTGTTTTCATGCTGCTGTAATACATGTAAAATTAGGATCTGCCTTATCTTAGTGAATATCTTCACAAGATGTTTATATGTTGCTCCCTCCCTGCAGATGAGCAGATTACTGATGTGACTTTTAAACATCAGCTAGTCTAAAACTAGTCCAGTGAAAGAGGTCTTCTCTTATGATTTATGTTTTTCATAGTTTTAAATGTTTTTCAAAATTTTAAGTGTTTGTAGTGAAGTGGCAAACTGTTCTCTCACAGCGTCTGTTTATCTCCCTCTGTAAAGATTTAAAATGCAGGATTGTTTACATGCAGTATTCCACCTATTAACATCGTCCTTCTCTTGCGTTCAGGTTTCTTCAGCTTCTTCGACTGAAGGAAGTGATAGATGGTCAAATTCACGCTTGTGTTTAAAAAAAAATCCTTAATTTGTAGAAATAATTCCTCTTATTTTCTCTGAGTAATTCATCATGGTTAAAACACTGCAGTTGTTTTTTACTGATGTTGGTAAATAACTTCATTAGTTGTAAGCAGGTGAAAATTAGAACAGGGGCAGAACTAGACTTATTTGCAAGAGGTGATCAAGGTTTTCTGTAAGAGGGCATATACAAATAAAAAAAAGCCCTCTGGAATTGACAATTCAAGATGACAGGATGAAATTTTGTGTGATCCTAAATAAGAATGATAAATAAAACAAGCTAAATGCTAGTTCCAACTTATTAGTCAGCCATTTTCAGACATACGAAGCGGAGGATTAGAGAAGTCGAAAACAATTTTCACCAAATTCTAAATTCTAATCCAAAATTCAAGATGGCCACTATAGTTGAATGTAAAATGCTATAATTCAATCATTAAGACTTAAGATTAGTTTTATTGTGGAGTACATAAGAATGATCACATGCTGATTGTCGACACTAATCCCAAATTAAGCTAACCACTATTATTCAGCTTATTTCAAACATACACATTTAAAATGAGTATATAATACAGTTGTATCACAGAACAATCTTTAACAAAATACAAATACAAAATACAAGATCCTCACCCTCTTGTCAATTATTTGGGGGTGGCACCTGGTGTGGCCAACCAGAGGTGGCACTTGCCACCCCAGCCCCACCACTGGCCTCGCCCCTGAAATACAATCACTTTAAAGTTTTTGACAGGTTGTCTTCATATTATATTTACAAATCCAAAAACATTGCAATTTTTTTATTAAAAAAACATTGCAGTGAAGGATATAATATGTGATCCATCATATCGAAATTAGGATTAAGTCAAATTTGGTCAAAATTACCTAATTACCTTTTAAAATTCATGGCAAAATTTTAAGGCATTTTTTTGTTGCTACTGCTCAAAAAAGTGCTTCAAAATTTTGTTTTATGATTATATTTCAGACAGTTCATTGAAATGATACATTGATAAGGTATTTACTCATTCTATTTTTAAAAATGCAATTTCTGCAAACGTTTTAATTTAAACACTATATTTACCTATTTCTCCTTATACCACTTTTAGACTTAATCCTTGTTTCGATGTGATGGCTCACATATTTAATGTTTAGGAAATAATTGTCACTAATGGCTTGCTAAAAACTATGAAACATTTCTTCATTCACAGCATTAATACTTAAAAACCAGCATAAAATCATTCAACCAAAAGTCTAAGTGTTAATGCTGATGTTCTCCTATCAGATAAAAGAATCACCATATTCAGCTTAAATTAGCATGTTAGGATAATTGAGCTGTATCATTGTTTTTTATTATAAACAAAGTTCTAATCTAAGGTCCTGTCACACTATAATGTGTTGGACAACTTGCCTCTTTTGAAATACCAAATTATATTGTATATATGAGTAATTTAGTCATAAAATGTTCACAAGTTAGCA
The DNA here is from genome assembly GCA_032275365.1 of Anablepsoides cearensis. Taxonomy (NCBI): domain Eukaryota; kingdom Metazoa; phylum Chordata; class Actinopteri; order Cyprinodontiformes; family Rivulidae; genus Anablepsoides; species Anablepsoides cearensis. The sequence continues at coordinate 15,702,457 of JAUBOC010000103.1, read as the reverse complement.
TGAGTTGTTTAAAACATAGTGTGACAGGGCCTTAAAATGAGCAAAGTTAGTTAATTTCTCAAAATAAATTATCTTTAGGGGAACTGTATGATGGCAGGTTGCTTCATTGCGACTTATCAGTTTTAATTAAACTAGAGCTGGATAAAAAGCAGTTTAAAGACAAGTTGACAGACAAGTCTCTTTTGCTATTTTGTCCATGAAAAATAAAGAATTAAAGGCCTAATTATTCACCGTTCTTTCCAGTTTTAGATCATCCATGTAGAGGAATGACAGAAAAATCAGTTTCTCTTCAGTTCAGTAGATTCTGTTCAGTCTCAGGCATCATGATCTGTGTGTGGAGGAGGTTTTGTGAATGACTCTCAGCTACTACCACATACATTTTTAGTTCAATATCTGTACAACTGACTTAGTCATCTTGCTAACGTTGATCAGCTGTGGTAACGGTTTTGAATTCAGGTTCAGGTTACTTTAGTCATGACCTTTAGCAAATTGACTTTGCTGTGAACTTTCCTCCATACATTCATACATCCGTACACCTCTGTTTGAATTGGAGCGACTCCAACAGTTAAATCAGTTATTTTCTGCAAGCACCAAGTAAAAACAAATCCACTGGTTTACGAGATATTTTAAGAGACACACCAGCGGTTAATAAGGACTGAAATAAAAAAGTCAGAACAAACATCATGTTAAAAGTTTGTTTCCTTCATTCATCCTCAGTAACAAACTGTAAAAATAATCTGAGATAACTTCTGAGATGAATGTTCCCACATTATGTTTCTCATGCAAAACAAACGGGCCTTCGACGCGCACACACCTCATTCAGAGGGACAAGGAGGGACTGGAGCCTCAGAGTCCAGAACCAGGACTCAGGAGCCGTCTGAAAACACCTGACAATCAAGACAAACCATAAAGAGCAGCACGTGTGACAGAATGAAGCAGGGTCTTTATTGGACTGTATGAATTAAGACGTTTTTATAAAAAAAAAAAAAAAAAAGAAAGTTTTTCAAATAAAAACAAATCGGATGAGGTGCAGTCTGGTATCTGTAGTATTAAGTGTTATTTACCTGTGGGGTCAAAGATCAGGCAGAGATCTCAGCTTTGGGAGATTAAAGTGATTTATTAAAAATAAAAAGTTGCTGATGGTGTTTTACAGTGTTTTCATGTGAAACAGACATGAGTCCATTTGCTTCTTCTTCTTTTTTTTTTTTTTTTTGTCTTCAAACTTCCCGCCTTTTGCATGAAGTGTTTTTGAACTCATTAAAACAATGCCCAACTTCTCAAAGTGTAAATGTTTTCACTTTATGAGGTTCACAACTCGTCAGCTCAGGTCTGACTTCTTCATGGACTTAAACACATCGGATAAAAAATGATGTAAGAAATAAATGAACACAATAAAGCTCAGTAGCAACCTAAATGTAGTAAAGTAAAAAAAAAAAAGCACTTTAGTTTTGTGTGAACACTTCTTTCTGATTTCAAACATCTTTTATTGCACAACAAAAACATAAAACTCAACCCAAAAACTGCTCATTTGTCCCAAAATTAATACATTCCAGTCTGAACATAAAACGCAAACATTTGTGTTGCATGATAGAAAACTTCAGCAATAACCCATTCGCATAAATTACTATTATTATTATTTAGCTTTAACCGATTCAGAAATGGTCGCTAAAATAAAGTTAATAGTTATACTCGCTTTCTCCCAAAAGTAGTTCAAAACATAAAAACTAATTAAATCATACATTCCCTCGTACATATCTGATTGTTTCACCACAGTCAACAACACAAAACACAAAAAAAACAAGACTGGCTTTACAAAGTAACTTCAGTTTAGTTTATATAGATTTATAGTTTAGATCTTAAGTGCCGTAAATATTCAGGGTGACAGGATTTCAAGCTAAAGGTCATTTTTGAACAAATTACTTCTGAAGGTAAAAGAAGACATGAAATTTCAGTTAGACCAGTGCTTTTAATCTGAACACCCCAAATACATTTGAATATTTGAGTCTCCAGTCAGACATGTTATATGTTTGAAGACATTCCTGCTCCTTCCAGTCAAATAAACAAAACGTCCATTAAAGCTAATTAAACATAAAGAGAAATGGGTAGCACTTTATAACAACTATACCTTATTTAGTCGTACCTGATCATTAATAAATGATTAGTTAACCCTGAAAACATCAGTAATTAAGAATTATTTATAATTAATAAGCTATAAACACCTTTATTAATGTTTAAATAAGGCTAAATAAGGTGTAGTTACTATAAAGTATAGGAAACAAGTTGCTATCTCCAGATCATTTTTACATTAAGGCCCTTCCAACACAACTCCACAGGGTTTTATATAAACATATATTTTGTTTTCAGCACAAAGAGAAAATCTCTCTCTAGTTGAGAGAAACTTCCAATAAACATAAACACCCACGCTGCTCGACTAGGTGGCGATAATGTTGACATCATTACCTTTAATGTACTGGACCTCTGAGCAGAACCAGGAAGTTAAAACGAAACCATTTTCCAATATAGAACTAATAAAATAAAAATAAAATCACCTCTGATGTTTTATTTTCCAGGTGTTGGCTCCTGTTGGTTCACCTTGCTGCTGCATGTTTCAATCTGCATTTTTAGCAGTAATTAGTTATTTTATGTTGAGAGAAAGGAGGCTTGGGTGGTATGACGGTTAGGCCTGTCACGATAACAAATTTTACTGGACCATAAATTGTCTCAGAAATTATTGCAATATACGGTAATATTGTTGGAGACCAGTTTAAACCCATATAAAGATATAACCCCCTCTGTTTATGGAACTTTACATTAAAATTTACATAGTGTAAAAAGTAAAAGCAACTGTCGGCAATCCCAAGGTTTGGCACGTTGCCCTGAGGGCGTCCTGAGGCGTCACCAGCTGTATGAAGACGCTCCTCTGGCTAAACGCCTGTTCACAGGGCTCTCATGCTACACAGGTTGGGAGACCATGAGCCTGGTAAATACCCAATGCAAGAGTTCACTTCTCTCTATGCTAACGAGCATGCAAATGAAAATTATTGTTCTCATTTAATTCATCTTCTTCATTTTAATCTATCATACGATTGATTCATTGTTTCTTGCGACAGGGCTAATGATGGTGTTTTGGTATACTGTGGTATTAAAATATGGTGATGTTGTTTAAAAAGAATGACAGTATGACTCATGGGAGGTGATGGGCCAAATTTCCACAAGGCTGCTATGAAAACTGGGACATAAACATTCAAGGCTCTTTCAGAAGACGCCCTATAACATTACTGATGAGTGTTCTGACCAGCTCCGCTCATTTAGAAGACAAGCAGAGGAGGAGGTGGGAGCAGAGACACCCCCATATGGTGCACCACTAAACTCTGAGCAAGCTAAAAAAAAAAAGAAGAAAAAGAAAAAGAAACATTATTTGCTGGTTCATGAAAAGGTGTATTGCTGGTGTAGTGCTAACTCACACCATCAGGGAACAAATGTGACCCAACATATCAAATTTGGTCAAAATGACCTCATTACATTTCATTTTCAGATTCCTGGCTTTAAAACATTAAAACCATTTTAATACTTAGATCATCCTGATATCATAAGTAAATCCATACATATAACTTAATTTGTCTTGTTGTTTACAATAATACATAAATATTTGGTCTGAATCCTAATTTTATGTAATTTTAATAAGGAATTTTTGATGTCCTTATAAAGAGGAAACCTCAAATTATATTTGAATATTGACATTTCCCAGCTGAAAAGAAACACAACTTTGCTAGCTCACATGGAAAATCTCAAAATAATTTAAAGGCATTTTTCCTAAAAATCAGTTTTTTTGTAGCTACTGCTCAAAAAAAGCTTCAAAATGATGTTTTATGTATAAATTTTAGACAGTTCGTTCAAATGACACATTGATAAAGCATTAATTCATTATGTTTTGACAAAATGCAATTTTTGCAAACGTTTTAATCAAAACATTGTATTTGCCTATTTTCTCCATATACCTTTTTTAGACTTAATCCTTGTTTCGATGAGATGGGTCACAAATAGCGGGACTCCTTTTGGATTTAAACTTTCTGTGATTTATTTTTCTTTTTGAGACAAGGAACTGCTTACTGCAGACAAGAACATACTTTATCAGCACAAAGACTGGCTAATGGTATGCAGCAGCATGGATACAACCATGGTAGGAGTCCAATTATCTTGAAACGTAAAACCCTAAGAAGTCATAATTGGAAGTATGTTGATTGGTTTGATATAAAAAGGGAATAAAGTCATTCTGTGACTGCTCTCCTGCTGCTTTCAGACTGAGGGACAGCAACACATCAGAGAAGCCAAGTGTTTTTCCCCCTGCCTCTCTACAAGCTATGCATGTAAATGCTCACAAGCAGCCGTATCACCGTTAATTATTAATAACAGACTACCCTCCACCCAACCCTAACCATATAACACGGTATAAAAATGATCAATACCACCCAAACCTAAAAGAAAGGTCATGAGTGTGTGCTGAGGACAGAAAAGACTTAAAGCCTCATACTTATTCTGCACAGACTCTGGTTCCAAAAAAAACATGGCAGCTTCTGTAAAGTGGGTCTAACAAGAGAAGATGGGGACATTTGGTCTATTATATAGTCTATGGTTGACTTTTATGACTAATAAGGATAATTAACCAAGTTTAATACCAGCTAGAATAAAGGGACCAGATGTACAACTCAACTTAAAGCAATAAAGAGCAAGGGGCATCGGGGGTTTTAATCTCTGTCAACTTCACATAGAGACACCGGAAACGGAACTTGTACAAATATCAAGTATGCAAAGCAAAAATCGGAATGTTTTTTCCCACCAAAAAAGCCGTCTGCGTGTAGACGAGAGAGGCGCAAGTGAAGCAGGAAAACTTTGCTTTCTTCCATGTTGATGTGGACAGGGTCAGAGCTCATTGTGTTAATCTAACTCTGAAAAAAAAAACAATAATTTGTTCAGTTAATCTGACCCCTAAAGTGTGCTACCAGAAGTAAAAACTGAACAAGACAAACAATAAATACTTTGTTCCTGAAGACCCATCCTGCAGTCTGTTTCTGTGACCGGTTGTAGTGAAGGTTCCTAACAAACACCATCACTTGGTCCTGGTAACATCGCTGCTGTTCTGTAGGCGTGGCTCACAGAATCCTCTCTACCACAGTAACAAACAGCATATCCTTCACGGCTGAGGCACTTTGGTGTGAGAGCCACCACAGTGTTGTGCTTGCATTTATTTGAACCTTTTTTCCTGCTCTTCCTCCTCTGATCACAATATGTGACGAAGAACCTTTCCCCTCCTTTCCCCTCCATCAGCCTCTCTGCCCTCCTTCCTTTGCGACCAGAGGCTTCAACACGACCTCCCACCGCTGCCGGAGAGTCAGCCTACGCCCTGCTGGGGTTGGGGCTCTGCTTGCCTTCGTAGCCATATAGGAAAGTAGCTACGATGACCAGAATGGCTCCAAGGAAGAACACACTGTATGTTGCAACAAACACCAGCATGAGCTCCACAAATCAAATCAACTAAAAACAATGAAAAGAAAAATACTGACTGGTTGTTTTTACCTTGTAGGGTCGAAGTCCTGCAGCCAGAAGTAGGATATAAGTGTGGACAGGATGATGGAGAGCGATGTAGCAAAGCCCTTCAGGATGTTGTCTGCATACTTGATGACCGCTGCTATGACCAGACCACCCAGAGCCTGGAGAAACAACAAACACACAGGCACAGATGGACAAAGGCCTGACCTGAAGGGGCCAACACAAAGTCTATTTCCACAAAAACTCAATCTGTTATGTGATCGTGCAAACACACTGAGTGTCGTGAGTAATGCATACCTGTAGGGCTACGACAGTCCAGGTGATGGTGTTGTAGCCCTGAAACATCCCCGACTCTCTCACCCTCTCCCCATCATAGGCTAACATCCCAAAGAGGCCAAACACCAGGCCAAACATCCCTGGAGACACACCAACAACCCGTTACAGAGAGTTCAGAAACATTTTGTAATTATTTAGACTGACTGTCACCTGTCCTCACAAAATGTAGACGGGCTTTACAAAAAACATCTTTCTCCTGAGAAGGCTAAATGGTTTCATAGCAATACGGATATTCTAAAAAAGGACCAATATCGGCTAATACTGATATTAGTGCCGATACATCGTGCATCCCTAGTTATTATTATATTATTGTAGTGATTATCTACACCTTCTTATAACTAACAATTTAAGGAAATTTTTCATGAGTTCTCTTATTTACAGGTAATATCCTCTTTATACAAAAATGAATGTAATGAATGTTTGTAAACTAAAGATTATTTTTGTTTGACTTTATATATTTGAGAAAAAAAGGGGCAGATATAATAAGATTATTTTCTTCTTCTGCTACCTTTCATTTAATTTATGACTTGTAATTTTGTTTTGTTGTTGAATTTATGTTGTTTTTAAAGAAATGAATAAACTTTATAAACTAAAAACTAAACTAATCTTTGTATGCTGTTTGTCACACCCCTCCTCCTCCCTCTCCTTCTCTCTCTAGGAAGAGAAGGGAGAGCAGGAAAAGAGGTTGAGACAACATTGATAACGAATCAGTTATGGTTGAAAACCTAACATTGTTTCAACATGCAAGTCACCGACCATCTGTAAAAATTCAACATTGATGAATGTTGATGCCTAACCATATGTCAACGTTGATTCACACATGTTTTGTTATCTGGGACATACACACACACACACACACACACACACACACACGCGACTCAAATTAAGTCAAAAATTTCTGAATCCTACCAAGTAAAATTTTCTTACTCCACTGGCACATTATAAATATTTGACTTAATTTGAGTCAAATTTTCAGGCTAACAAAACAAATAATCTGACACATTCTGAAAACAAGATTAATATTCTGACACAATCACTTCTTGTTTACTAAATCAGTCTAAAAATCAAGATCAAAAAGACTCAATTCACACCTTAGTCTTAGACCGAACCCCTGACACACCAACAGTTTTTACCCCCATGGGGCTTTTGTCCCCATATAGAACAGTGGGTCCTCACCAGACTGTGTGTACCAGGAAAATGGTCAAAAATCATCCCCACTGGGTACTAAAACTTGTATACACACCCACACACACACACACACACTTATCTGGGCAAAGCCTGATAGGATTGTCTGAGGCAGCAGGTGGAAAAGCCAGACATCTAATTAACGAGCAGCTTAGGATTCTGTCCAACATTCTGCTGTCATGGTGCCTCAGAGCTGCTCAGCTGTGCTGCTGTCCACATGTTGCTGCTCAGCTCTGCTCTGTGTGTTTCACCTGCAGACATGTGTCCTCCCTCCACCTTCCACACCCGCTCTTACCTGCAACAGCTGGTAGGTCTGGCGTCCACACTCAGGCATGTTCCTGTTCAGGCGGTCCATGTTGACTGAGCTGTCCACGGCTCCCGGAGACTCATGGAGGTCCTGTGACAGGAAGTGACAATGCTTAGTGAGTAACACCAGTCGGCACGAGTGGCCTCTGTGAGGATTGTAACATCAGTTTGTTGCATGTCGTGTCCTCTCACGGACAAACGGCTCAGACTTTGTCCACACATCTGTCTGCTGTGAGAGAAGCTCTGAACACGGCTGGCACTGACCATAAACACTTTATAAAGACTGTGGAAACTCATGTTTTCAGAAGAAACCTCTTAAAGCACATACAATAGCAATAGATAAAAAGCTATTCATAGTGTTTGTAAGCTTACAAAAAGCCTTTGATACATTAGTTCATTCTATAATATTGGTAAAATTATACAAGCATCAGAGGAGCAGCACATGAATGGATCACAAGTTACCTAAAAAACAGAAGGCAGTTTGTGTAAACTGGTGGTAGAAAGTCTGCTGTGCAGAATATTAGTTGTGGGGTACCACAGGGCTCAGTCATTGGACCCATACTCTTTCTTCTCTATATTAACCACATTACTAAGATTTCTAAACTGCTTAAATCTGTTTTATTTGCAGATGATACAACATTTTTTTATGCTGGAGAAAATATCAGAAATGTGTTAAAGGTAGTTAAAATTGAATTTATAAAAATAAAAACATGTTTTAATAGTAATAAATTATCCCTAAATATTGATAAAACAATGATCATTTGTAGTGCTAACAAAAGTGTTGATGATCACTTGTATGTTGAAGGATGTGAAATACAAAAAAACAGAAGAAATTAAGTTTTTGGGGGTTCTGATTGACAAACATTTGTCATGAAATCTTATATAAATTATATAAAAGGTAAAATATCTAAAACAATTTCTGTGATAAACAGGGTAAAGGATATATTAAATAAAAAGACTTTATATTTTCTGTATAACTCACTGGTTGTACCATATATGACATATTGTGTGGAGGTATGGTGGAATGTCTTTAAAACATTTATAAATTCAATATTTTTCTTACAGAAAAGAGCTGTTAGAGTTATTTATCACTGCAGCTGGATTCACAGATGAATCTACTGAAGGTTAACGATTTCATTCAGTACAATATCTTCAAAATCATGTACGAAGCCCATAAAAATCTGTTACCTACCATTATCCAAAGCAGATTTATCAAAAGAGAAAGTATATATCATTTAAAATGTGTTAAAGGGAAGATGTATCTCAGTTAAGGCTGTTAGTTTGTGAAATGGTCAGATAAAACAGTCAAAATCTTTTTTTGAATTAAAAATCTTTTGACAATTATAATGATGAAGCGTCTAAAGTAATGTTTTGTAGTAATTTTGTGTGTTGAATTATTTTCTCCGTATGCTGACGGTGAACTTTTGAGTTGATGGTTGATTTTATTAGGGGCAGATGTTAGTTTATACTTCTTTTTGCTCCTTTTCATTCATGACTTTATTTTATTTTCTTTTGTTTTCCTTGACATTTTGACTTTGTATGCATTATTGTTTTATTTTATTTATTTTATAGGATGATTTGTTGTTTTGTATTCATAGTAAAATTCATGACTGAAATAAACAAATAAACAAACAGACCTACAATTGTCCAACTCTTTCACCATCATGATGTTTGTGGTGAGTTTTGCACAAAAAGGAGACAAAACACAAGTGTGTCAAATGAAAGCAGTCAGATCCAGGGTTTATTCTTTGAGAGTTTCAGCAGCACAGCAGTGGTTCTGTGCTGCTGACTGTATGAGGATAACTCAGTTTAACTCCACCTTCTTTTATATTGCTTCTTAATTATATTTTATCATTTTGAAACTTTCTCTGAAAATGTGCAGTTCATTCTGCAGATTAGGATGAATTTGTTGGTTTTCTTCCACAATAATCAAAACTGGAGTCCAACTGGAGTTTGTCTGTTTCTCTCAGTACAGGAGCTTTTCCCACAGAGCCCATCATGATTTATAATGTGACGGCTGGAAAATCTAAAAATCACCTTGACTTACACAAAATCTACACGTTTGTGACTGATCAGCTCAAACACTGAGTTTTAAACAGGACTGTGATACAAAGATCAGCAGGGGCTTTAGGGACAACAACAAAACTGACATTAATATTTATTTGCAACAAATAGGTTTTCTTTTCACTTTTCTACTTTAATCTGTCACATACTAAAGACATACAGCAGACTATGAATCACTTTAAGTGAAATTAAGCTTCTTATCTGTATATTAAATAAATAATAATTATTATTTATTATTATTATTATTATTATTATTATTATTATTATTATTATTATTATTATTATTATTATTATTATTATTATGGTAAAAACCTTCCTTACTTATAAATCCTGGCTGTTTTCCTGCTGTCTAACAGAGCTTCCTGTTCCTCATCCTGCCTACAGAGCAACACACTGAACACGTCACACTGTCAGCACACAGACATGAAACATGTGGGAGACAAAGGAAGAAACAAACACACACAGCTTCTGTCAGGTTTGGGGTTTCCATCAAGTCAAGCTGTTATTTATAAAGTCTGATGAGCACATCAGCACAGAGAGTTGACCTGAGTCAGACCTGCTGCAGCCGTCAGAGCAGTGTGAGGGAGACACTTCCATCAGAAGCACACAGCTGTCTCTGAGACGTGGTCTAAATGTTGGGCTCTTCCCTCAGGGTAACGGAGCTCTGCTGCAGTCTCTTCATGTTTCCCAGCCTGACTAACCTGAGAGTGAGGTCCAGTAAAATCAGCCTCAAACATCAGATCCAATCAAACATCTGACAAACTGAGGTTTGATGGAGTTTGTGTCGCTTGTTATTTACCTTTCTGCAGTTGTCCAGCATGTGCAGCCCCTCCACGACAACAAGCTGCTCCTGACTGACTAAATCCTATCAGCGTGACGGAGCAGGACACCTAAACCCTGCTGAGAGACGTGAGGACTGTGTCTTCAGGCTTGATCCTTGTCTTTTGTTTTACAGCTACTTCAACAAACCACCATTCAGGAGGTCCAACCTGTCGCTGCTTGCTCCACTAACCTGCATTCCTAAAGGCAGCTCCAGACTCTGAGACGTGTGTGTGTGTGTGCGTGTGTGTGTGTGTGTGTGTGTGTGTGTGTGTGTGTGTGTGTGTGTGTGTGTGTGTGTG
>JAUBOC010000103.1:15621756-15636789 GCA_032275365.1 Anablepsoides cearensis | reverse complement strand
TAATACGCCGTAATGGTTCAGAGCGGGTCTCGATATCGTAATCATTACGGTGAGATCGTAATGGTTGGCACCTCTGGTGTATGTGTGTGTGTTTAAGAGAGAAAGAGGGAGGGACACAACAGAGGGAGGAATGTCAAACACCAACAGCATTCCTATGCTTCTCCTTGCACAGCCTGCAGCACTTTAACATTGTGTTTTTGTCTTTTGTGTCACACACCGTTCACAAGTTACCAATGGTCCAAGAGAGAAAGCATGAGAAATATTAGCTGCAAATATCAAATATTTGTATACATTAACTAAACATGTGTTGGTGCTATTTTCCTCCCTTATAATAAATACCAACATGGTTATATACTATTTTAATGTCACATAGCAACCACTAAAAGAGATAAACGTTAGAATACTTTAACTTGAAATTAATTGTGCTGAAAAACACATGTACTTATAAAAGGCCTATTGTTTCCTATAGGAATGCGTACTGCCCACCACCTTTCAGGCCAGAATTTTAGCTATTTTGATCAAACCCCAAAAATAATGTTCAGTACAAATACAATCTCTGCCATAATATTATGAGATCTCAAACACAATGTGTTTGTGATCTACTGTCACTTCATACTACATCAAATTGTGGGTCAGTATCTAAATTATTGAGCTGTTGTGGACATTTTTGTTATGCTGTTGTTGATTAATCCATTTTCATTTCAAAAGTCAAGTTGTAGCTGTAGATCCAGTGATTGTAAGTTTCACTGAAATCAAACAGGACTGACACCTAAATTAAGGCTACAGTTGTAAAGACAGAACTGACATCAAGAGTAGAACTTCCACACCAGATTTTTTACAAAAAGGGGGGCAAACATAGTAAGAATGTTTTATCTTCTTTGTTTCCTTTTGTTTAATTTATGACTTGTGTTTTGTTTTTATTGTATAGATCGATCGACCGATCCATCCATCCATCCATCCATCCATCCGTTATCTGTACACGCTTATTCCTTTCAGGGTCGCGTGGGTCACTGGTGCCCATATCCAGCAGTCACTGTGCGAGGGGCAGGGTACACCCTGGACAGGTCGCAAGTCCATCACAATGAATGAATTAATAAATTAATTAAAAACTAATAATAATTAAAAACGATATAATTTTAACACAATATCAGTGAAACTGACTTATAGTAATTTTAGTGTTGTTTGGTGGTTCATGAGACCTTTTGGTAACAACAAATATACACACAAACACACATAATAGTCTTCCCTCGTCTTTTGCTGATAGAAATCTGTTAAGCACACTTTAAGATGACTTCAAAATGTTACCAAAACAAATGAAGGCTCAGCCTTTTAATTATCCTGACTAAATGTTATCAACACAGGAGACAATCAAACATAACAGGATGAACCAAACAAGAAAAGTGCAGGTAAAACTCCATCAGAGAATTTATCAAAACTAATAATTGGAACATTTTGTAAACAACAACAAGCAAGAAACCATCACAGTAAACAATTGAATGTAGCTTGACTGAAACTATTTGGTAAATTTGAAAAAATATGATATTTTATATAAAGGTAGCACAAAAAGTAAGTAAATGTATTTTTTAGTTGTAACAATACTTGTTGGCAATAAATCTTATACTGTTGAAAAAACAGTTAAAAGGTAAAAAGGTTCATTGGCTCATTGACCGGTTGTACGACGTTATGAGAATTAGGTCTCTATTGTTCCAAGATGGAAAGATTAGGATTTAACAAGTTTGCAGTATTGCTTCAGTGGCCATAGACCTCTGTACATTTTATATTAATAACTGCTCTTAAATTGGACATATCATGCAAAATCTGCTCTTTTAATGCATTTTGTTGTGTACTTGGAGTCTCTAGGGGTTAAGAAAAGTTTAACTAAAATTATTTGCTATATGGAACTGCCAGATAAGGTCTCTTACCAACTACAATTTGATGGTCTTCATTCTCCTCTGGCTCTGGGTCAGACTCTGGTTCCAACATGTAAGGCTGGATGAACAAGTCTTTGCTGATATCTTTCAATTCATTTGTAAATCAAATGTTTATGTGCCGCTATATAGTCATAAACCATAAATCAAACTAGAATGGATCGCTCTGGTAGCTGAAGGGGGGCCAGGTGTGAAGCACTTCGTTTGGATCTAAGGAGCCAGCCTCAAAATGAGTTGATCTGAGACACTTCAGAAAAGAGGTGAAAGAAAGGCTTGTGGATTTACAATAAGAATTCAGACCAAATAATTGCAGTTCCACTTTATATAGACCTCAACTGAATGATTTAAATGTGTAAAAAGGAATTTAAAAGCATGATATGTTTACTTTAATTTACTTTTATAAATGGTGCCATATTTGTAAGGAACATGCATTAGTGGGATGTGCAATATAGCTGAGTATGTGGGTTATGTACAAAAAAAATTGACAAATCTTCTCCACCAAACTGCTTATTTTGCTGTTGCTACTGACACTTTGCTGCCAACCAGGTATCCAGTATACGATTTATAGCCAAGAAGCATTGTTACAAGAAAGAAATAATCTCCCAAACACAAATTTCCTTCATCCCCCTGATTCATTTTAACACAGGAGCAGCTAATGACCTCTGACAGTGGTCAGTAATTTACTAAATTATTCACAGGTGCTTCTTGTGAGGAACAGTTACTCCTTTAAGTGGCAAAAACACATAGACGACATTATTACAATACCTGTGTTTTAACCCCAGTGTTTATATTAATTATATTAATTAATCTAAAATATATTTAATCTGCCTGGCTCCTCCTCTTTTATATAGATGGAGCGCTTTAAATTAAAAATGGGCTAAACAAGAGAAAAAGGGTAACACAGTGAGAGGTGTAGTAATTTACCATAAGACTCTTATCAAGATGATTTTAAATCCTCTGATCAACTTCAAACTATAAAGTTCATTCTGTTGAATTGAACTGAAATCTGGAGCAGCACTAACACATTTATAATCAAATCATAATAAATTCACAGTGAAGGGTCATGACTCATTTAAAGGCAGCAGCAGACGCACATTTACCGAAAACCGAGTGGAAACGAGGCTCCTGTGCACTCTCTGCTGTCAGGCAGGAGGCTTTAAGAAGGAACTGAACTTTAAAGTCAGACATGAAGAGATGCTGCGTGTCTGAGTCCCGCACACATACTCAACAAAACGGGACCCGGTCACGAAATAACCCATCTTCACCGCAGAGATAAACTCACCGACAGAGAGCCCGATGAAGCAGAAGACGAGGGCGACAGACTTGCTCGGGGAGAGGCCGGGTATCTGCTCCATAGTTTCAGTAAAATCCACATAGGGTAAGTCAGCCCAAAAAGTTGAGCTGCCTCCCTCTGCTCGGTTACTTCTCAAAAAAAGGAGGAAAAAAAGTAAAGTCTCGTTGGTCGGAGGTTAAAAAATAAAAACCTAAACACTAAACTATCAAGTTATTACACTTTACTACCCGTTTACATACGCTCCACAAACTGCGAGGCCAACAAAAACACCCATAAAGTTAATTTAATCTGAATAAACACGGCGCTACGAGGAAAAAAAATGCCTCGCGCTTCTTCACGCTGCGCAAAAACTGAAGTCAACGTTGAGTGGAAAAAAACTGTATCCTTCCGCTGAAGTCAGGGAGGAACTATGAACAGATTAGAAACTTATCAAAACTCTTTAAAACATAACATATTATCTAAAAGACAAACAGTGACGACGGGTTTGTGATAGTTTTAACAAATTTATGTGATTTGATGGGTGTTTTATCGAGGGATGAGCGAGTGAGGATTAAAGTTGTCGATCTCGGTGTCGTCGCGGCGGAGGAATTTTTTTCTCATTTTTCTACTTCTTGCAGAGAGCCTGGTATGAGTCAAAATTAACCCATTCACTCAATTTTCTTTCTTTCTTTTTACAACCCTGTGTGAACTGCACGTTTTTCCACGGGACGTCTTCAAACACCCACGATTCTGTTTCATCTTTTTGTTTTTATTACACTATAAATTAAATGTCATGGTGGAGTGCTGAAGCGCCCACCTTTAGTTTTCAGGTAATCTGTGTAGAATAAAAACAGATTTATTCTAATAGATTAAAGAGACTAATTTGAGTACATTACCACAGATGTCTGTTTAATTAGTGTCAGTTGAGACACAAGTGAAATCTGGAGCTGTATTTATTTAGTAATAAAAGAAAAAGGTTATTTTTATGTGTAAAGTAGATAACAGCATATGTAATATTTAGACAAACTCTAACAAATAAAGCATCCTGTGAAGTTGTAAAGTAAAATGTTTGAGAGGTTTTCTGCAAGAGCATCATCATAGTTAGCCTGTATCACTTGGTTTGTCTGTTAGTAAAATCCCTCATTTACCACTGAAGAAATGTAAATAAAATAAGTTCAATGAACATCTACAACTGATTTAGAGCAAGGATGGAGGAACAAACAGTGAAGGAAAAACAAATCAGCCTATACAGTATTACATTAACATTACTCTGGCATCATCACCATCCTCCTGCTAAGTTGGATAATATTATCCAACTAAAGTGTTTTTCCATGCGGAAACGTCATGAGAAAATAGTTAATGCAAATATTGTCTTTGCATCTTGTCCAATATGGCATAATTTGACTTTTTTACAGCTGCTGGAAACCCCCTTTCAAATATTATATGAAAACAACACAATATTACAAATATCAAATATTATTTAGAAAGGGGTTTTCTCTAATGCCTTTTTACAGCATGCCCAACTAGCATACATTCTGTCAAAGCTCTCTAAAGAATATTCTAATTATAAAACAGAACTGGATAATAAATATAGGATGTTAGCTATAAACGGAGGGACAGATTTAGGTTTGTATAAAATGGCTATTATTGCCAGAAAAAACCCAAACAGCAGAACTCAATCCCAATGTGAATATGAGTTAGATTATCATAATCTAATTGACTGAAAGCAAATGTGTAGAAATATAACAAAAAATCTTAATCAGTTACAACTTAAAATCTTACACTGTGCATAAGTAACTCCAGCCAAACTCAAACTAATTGATCCTATAGGTCCTCAGAGCTTTGTTGGAATGGCTTCATACATTGTGTCCAGATGGGAAACGTTTTTGGAACCAAATTGTTAAAGCTGTTTCTAAAATGATTCCTGTAAAAACCTACTCTTTGACTCATCTGTTAAGCAACAAAGCTGCTCAGTTTCAGACTAAAAGGATTATAAAACAGCAAATCTTGCTTTTAATGCAGCAAAAAGGGACCATATTGTTAAATTGGAAAATGTGAGAAGTAGCCTAAATTATTTTACACTTGAAAAAGGGCAACATGAAATTCACAACATCTTGTGTATGGAAGAAGTCCTGGCCCCCGTTGACAAACATAAGCTAATTTGAAGTTCTGGCTATATTGAAACATTAAAAAGTATTGAGGCAGAGTGATACTGAGTTATAACAGATCGTGGATATATCGTCAGTGCTCAGGTCTGGATAATTGTGGCGTAGGTCCTGTATACAAGGCCTTGGTTGGATGCATAAAATGCTTCATGCAGGTCAGTTGTCACATGTCTTGTGTTACACAGACCTAAGATGTATGGTCGATATCACAATTAACAGGTGCTATGCATGCATAATGTTTGAAAAATGTAATTTGTACTGTGTGTTCATATGTATTTAAGTGGAAAGAAGCAGTGTTGCATCAGTGTGAATCATTTTCCCCATCTTCCAATCCCATTACATGTTTGTTTTGTCAAATCTTACGTTACATTTTGTCATATTGTTAGCAAAAACCATAAAACAAGGCATATCTTGAACAACAAAACTTAGCACACTTTTTACTGTACAATGTTATTGCCATATTTAGGTAATTATGTTATAAATAAATTAAAAAGTTTGTTACAAAAAACATGCACATTGTATAAAAAAGCAATAAGAATGATACACAGTGTTTGGTATCATGAACAAACGTTTTATTAAACCACAACTTGTGAAATTTGGTGCAATTTAAATCTGCACCGCTGATGTTTAAAGTTAGAAGCAGCCGCAGCTAAAATTTGGCATGGTAGTAGCTGAGAGTCACTCCCATCACATAATTTGAGCGTGATATTTCACGTTGTTGCATGGGATATTTTGTAACTTTATTCTCAAGGTTTACCCAAATCAGCTTCAACCTTTGTCCATTTCCACAGAGAACCTTAGATCTTTTATGTTGCTTCTTCTTTTTTAAATCAGCTGTTTGCTTTTGAGCTCTAAAACTTTCCCCCCACCCGACCCACTCACTCACCCTTCCTATAACGCAGCCATGGAGCTCAGAAATCCCAGCCTAATTATTCCTCATCAGGGAGGATGATTTAGGTGTAAATCACTCGAGCTCATCAGTGACAGGAACACGTCGCTTCCCAGTGATTTGTTTGTCTTTACACCCCATTAGGACAACACTGCTGAGCCGCCTTCTGCGGCCAGCGGCCCTTTGTCCTTTATTCAACCCCTCTGAAAGGCCTGGAGCCGGAGGAGGATCCAGTTCCTGGAGGGGGTCTGTGCTGACAATAAACGTGTTGCTGAGGCCGGTGTCAGACATGTGTGGTTGGTTGTCAGGTACTGAATGCAGTCCAGACATTTAAAAGCTGCTGTTACTGCCAACCCTCACTTTTTAGTGGTTTTTACTTTAGACAGGTCCCTCTGTGAGGAAAGCTTTACTCCTTTTTTTTTTTTTTTTTGCTATTTCTTCATAGATTCAGTCTTTTTTTAAATAGTAATGTGAGATAAATGTGTTAAAAGGATCTCTGTCTGCTGTTCTGTTTTCTTAATGATGTCACTCCAGATGTGGGCTTCTGTAGTTTGGGAGCGACGGGATGAGAGAGGGTGCGGCTCAGCCGCATGAGCAGAAAATACTGATTAGTTCCTTCTTACCACAGCTCTCATGAAAGACCTCAGAGGTTTGACAAAGTTAACTGAATGAAGGGAAAAAACTTTTTGAAAACAACATCTTGAGAAAGATCCACGACTCCAATCTAAATCAGCCATGTTTGAATTTTCTTTATGAAAAAACACTAACATCACTGAAATCCAAAATCTCTTTAGCATCAAAGCAAAATGGAAGATAGAAGTTATACTGATAAGAACACACTTATTTCTTTACATTTTATTCTAAAAAAGACATACTTTCTTGTAATCTTTAGTGCAACATGTATTCATTCTTTTTATGTGAAGGTTTTCTTTGAGTTTTGACTGCTTTTTCACTATTTTTTGTGCAGGACCGGATGTTGATCAAAAATAGTAAAAATGAACAAGGGGAGGTCAAAAAAGTGTCAGGCTTTTAAAAACAACAGAGATAAAAGTTCTCTGGTAATCACCTTGTTTGCACTAAAATAGTATTTCCTGTCTTTATAGAGAAATAAAAACATTGTGTTTTTTAACTGAGAACCTTTTAACACCTAAACTATAAGTGGCTTAGCAAACAAACAGAGAGGCCTTTTGAGAATAAATAATAGCCAAAATTGAAATAAAAAAAAAGCATCCAGAAAGGCAAGACAACTGTTGGTCAAGACCAGAATATAAAATGTCTAAGTTCTTAAAACAAAAATAAAAGAGGGATTGCTAAAGTTTTTTTCAGTATAAATAAATCCATAAAACCTGCTGGGGGGAAATAAAAGTTGTTCACTCTTAACTCCAGCTTTAATATTTCTTGCTTTGTGGATGAGGCGTCCCACAGCGTGGTACCAAAGCTTGGCCTGGATCCGAGTCATCAGCAGCTGCCATGTTGGTGAGAGAACTCCTCCGTGTTGAGGCTCTTCACACCGATATGGAGCTCATCAGTCAGGGCCACTCCAGCTGTCAGAGCGGAGATTTATCCTGCAGCGTTCACAGGTCAGATAGTGATGACTGATTACACCGGGGGAGGCTCCACGTGTTCTCTGACCATAAACACGCCGTGTTCCCACAGTGTCAGAGCCATGGGAACCAAATCTGTACCTGTGTTTCAGGAAGAACGTGCATTTCTTTTTTTTTACATCTGACAGTAGATCCAGTGTGAGCTGATGCCTTTCTATAAATAGCAGCAGGAATGATACACTTTTCACGTTTCATTACACAGCAGGGCCTGCTGGTCTCAGCTGTGACACAGAACTGCACGTTTAGTTATGTGAAAGTCAGTTTACGCTAATGTTATCCTGTTTTTCTTTACTTTTCCTTCAGTTTTTTTGTTTTGTTTTGTTTTTGTTACCCCTGCAGACACTTTAATAGCAAAATGTTCAGCTCGTTCAGGAGATGGATGTGTTTTGGCTTTTGTAACTTTCAAACATTTCCAAATTTATATTCACAAGAGCTGCACGATATTAGGAAAACCTGGTGGTTATACTCAACTAAGAGGAGCACCACAACTTCAATGTATTTTTACACAAAAAAATGACTCAAATAAAAGTAAAAAGGTATTTTGTAAAAATGACTACTTGGGTACTAAGTCATTGATTATAACGTCTGATTTATTATTGGAAAATGTTGTCATCAGAGTGACAAAAAATAGGAAGTTAAGTACATTCTGGTGTTTGTAAAGACTAAAAGGAAGAAAGTGAATACAAATAACAGAATTGCAAATACTACTAATTAACATATATTCACTTGACCTCCAAATGTCCCAGCATGTTCAACAGAACAACAAAGCTTGTGTACAAACAAGAGGTGTCACTTCAACATAAACTCTGTGTCTTATGTTTGTTCTTCATTCAGTAAAGTTGCTTATGCTGAAGTGAGAGCATTCAGAAACTACTCAAGTGAGCGTATACTTCCTAATATTATCACTCAAGTTGAGTAAAAAGTAGAGTGTAGTAGAACTACAAGTACATTTTCCCAAAAATAGTTACTCAAGTAAATATAACGTATTACTACCCTCCACTGGTAATAACAGTGCTTAATTTTGCAACGATGACATGACTTGCAGTAAATGAATAAATACTTAAGTATGCAGTGTTGATGTCTTTCTGCTCTGGGTTCAGAGCAAATAAAATAAAGAAAAAACAACTAATACATGAAATTCATTACAGCATGACAGTTTTATTTTTTAAAAAGTGCAATTAGAGACAGCCCTTTCTTGCAGATATACAGTATTTTGCAATGTGCCTGTTACACAGGGTGTTATTGCAACGGCAATGAATTTTTTATTACCTCCATATTACGTAGAGATCTTTTCAGTTCCTTAAAAGTACCAGTCTGCTTCAGCAAACTAGCTCTCATTTTGTCTCCTTATGCTACTTTGAGTTTTTAGCTTCTGTTCTGCTACTTTTAGCCTTTTGCTCCTTGTGCACTGACGAGCATTTGAAGTATGTTGTGAAAGATACAGCAACAAGTTATAGCTATTTTAATGCTTTAAACAACATGTGTCAAACTCAAGGTCTGCAGGCCAAATATGGCCCATGTTACCCCTTTATCTGGCCCCGAAGGTAACACATTAAAACACATGAAATAGTGCTATGGTTTCTCTTTTTGTCATTGTATTTATTAGTTGTTGTTTTTTTAACCTGGATTGTGACAAAAATATATATATATATATATATATATATATATATATATATATATATAAAACGATATAATAAATGAAAATAAATGGATGCTCATGATGAGTCTTTTTACATTGAATATTTTTTTTGCATTCGTTAGGTTATACATGTTCTAAATGCTACATAGAACATTATTTGTAAAAGATAATTTGTATTTCTTCAAAAATAATTTGTTATATCATATTTCTTTAATAAATACTAACAGACATTGACCCTCGGCTTGAACCACATTTTTAAGTTTGGCCCCCTTGTATTGACCTTGAGTTTGACCTCCCTCTGTTTTAGACAGTTAGTTGGTTGTGGCAGCCATCCTAGGTCGGATTTGGTTTATTTTCTGAATGTTTCATCAAAATCTGTCCATTGGTTAATGATATATTTTGCTAATAGCCAGAATGAGTTCAAAATAGTTAACAGCAAATTTTTTTAAACAATGTTAGCCTTTTTTTTATTAAATAATTTGTGCAATCTTTTAGTGATCACAATATGTGTTGGGGATGACTCTCAGCTACCACCACACCAAATGTTTTCTCAGTAGCTGTAAAATTAACTATATTACAGCCATTTATGTTTGCCATTTTTAGCAGTGGCAGCCATATTGATTTGGTTCAACTCCCAAAGTTAATCAGTTGTAGATGTGCATCAAATCATTTCTTTTATGAAAGATTCATTAAAAACCACTCAGTGGTTCATGAAATATTTTGCTAACAGACACACAAACACATGGCTGTCCACATTTGGTTAATACCACGAAGCTAAAAAGAGTATATTTAGTGTTTATTTTTAGTGATCTGTAAAAGCAGTATACATCTTCACTTTCCTGTAAAATTGACCCTTTAAGGAAAAGGACAACACGCTTGAATTGAAGCAGTGGAGCTCAGTCCGGAGGTGGTGTTTTACTCGTCGGTTCTTGTCAGGATTAATTCAGGGTCACATCTCCTCTGCGCCAGTGTCAGCAGCCACTAAGTCGAGTCAACAAGATTAGAAGCCACATGGTATCTCATTTACAGTCAGATATAAATCAGGTTCAAGGGCTTCCAAGTATTTAATCACACTGAGCCCTTTCCTGTGTGAACTCAGAGTGAAAAGGCCCAAATGTCAACACTGGGTACAATGATGCTCTCAGAGGAGGGGAAACAAAGCTGACAGATCAGCTCTGTGTCGGTGTAATCATTTACCTGGTTACACATGAGATAATCTCAGAAGAAAGTAAACATACCTGTGCAAGTGGATTTATTGTTTATTAGCTCCAGTTTTATTGGTAAAACAAAGATAAGTCAAATAAAAAGGCAATCTCTCAGTGTGATCAATATTTTAATAGGCTGAAGCCAATTATAAAATTGAAGGCCTACATTCCTTGAATTCATATCACCCACTGCCTTTCATCACAAAGACTTTTTTCTCTGTTTTATGATTTTTTATTTGTAATTTTTCAAATAAATATACATACAATAAACGCATACACAATTTTCCAGCTAGACAATCATTTCAGAGAAAAAAACTGGAAAATAACATTAACGAGTACATAAGTTAGCACATCAGTCTACCTCAGGGCCGGCCCGTGGCATAGGCAGAGTAAGCTAACACTAGGGGGGCCACCATCTAGGTGGGGGGGGGGGGGCAAAAACCTTAACCCTAACCTAACCCTAACCCCTAAACAAACTTTTTTTAAAATCAAAATATAGTTTATTTGACTGTAAAATACTCATTGGATAATCAAGCTTATAAACTTGTTCTGTGGGTTTCTCAGCTGCTTTGTTACATGAGGTTACATGATGCAGAGGATATTTCATGATAAAAGTAACATATGATGCAGTAACTACTGGTGCTCAGTGTGAAAATAGAAAACAAAATAAGGATAATGAAACTATCAGTTATGATCTCAGATACAGTTCAGGTTAAAGTCTGGTGTTCATTCTTTATAAAATACTGTTTTTTGTTGTTTTATTAATCCCAAGAATTTAGTAAAATGGTCTTCAAATGGCTGGAAAATGCAGAGTTTTGAGAAGATCTTTTAGTCATCTTCCCAGGCGATTATACCCCTGGACCCCCCCCCCCCTATAACTGCTTCACTCTACAGCTGCTGGTCAACATGAACAGGTGCTCCCCGTTGCTGTCAGCAGATGTTGGCAGGTATGAGGTAGACTTTCTGTTTCAAATGAATTATAATGTTAACTATTTTAATTGGACAACTTTAAAAAAAAATATGAAAGACGAAACTATTTAATTTGGTATGTAAATGTATGTAAGTGGCTCCGCCTGAATATTTGACAGTTTTCCTGGTAGCCTGGTGAGGACACATTGTTCCTCATGGGGACAAAGACATGTCCCCATTGGGGAAAATATCATTGGTGGGTCAGGGGTTTGATTTAGGACTAATGTGTGGATTGAGTATAAGTTAGATTTTGGACCTGTGAGGTTACGTTTAGGGTAAGGAGTCAGGGTTAGGCTGTAAAGTCTGAAAAAATTGAATGGAAGTCAATGGAAGGTCCCCACGGGGTCGAGAAGCAAACGTGTGTGTGTGTGTGTGTGTGTGTGTGTGTGTGTGTGTGTGTGTGTGTGTGTGTGTGTGTGTGTGTGTGTGTGTGAACCCATTCTGTAAGCTGACCTGTGCAGCAGGGCCAGGTGGACAGGAATGTGCTGCTGTGTGAGCAGGAGACCCTCCCTCCAACGTCCCAGCATGCCCACCATCACCCACACCGGCGGACTATTTATACTGCGCAGTGGGAAAATATCGGACCCAGCAGTGTCATCGAGGTCCTGCAAGGTTTATATTCCCCACCCATGTGCGCACACTCAAAACACACCGCCCTTCGTCACAAACAACCTGCGGTTAAACTGCAGCATTCATGGAGCTGCCTGAGAGGAGATGTTTTCACTTCAATGAGCCTTGATTGCTAAAAAATTATCGGCCTGTGAAACTAAATAAACCCCTCTCTTGTGCAAGATTAAGTTGGCTCAAATGCGTTCCTATGAATGTTAAAAGAGTCTTGACACATTTAAGTGATTATGTTTTGGCATCGTAGTGTACATCTGAGCCTAATGCGTAGCATTGAGTCAAGTCAGGTCCCAGTTCCTCATATTATCAGAGCAATGTTGCATTTAAAAGTTTTGTGTTGAGTAACTTCAACAAGTTTTCTTGTAAAATCATCTTAAAGTCATCATTTGACCTTTTGCTTGAGTTTATTTGTGTCTTTTTTTTTTGAGAAATAGTTGCAACACATTTCTGACTCAGATTCACATATTATTTCTTTGTTGCAACAAAGCTTCTTAATCTTATATCATTGGAAAGCCTGTTAATTTCCCTTTTAAATGGTGCCACATTTGTAAGGAACATGCATAGAGCTGAGTATGTGGGTTTCGCACATGAAAAATGACCAAATCTTCTCTGCTTAAACAGTTTATTTTGCTGTTGTTATTGACACTTGTTTTGAGCTTCTGGCATAAAACTTATAGCCAACATGCTTACATTTCCTTACTTATTGTGCTTAGTGTATATATACTATATATATTAGAGAGAACCTGAAGTAATAAACACTAAAACCTATAGGCTACATTATGTTGGAGGACACTTTCAGGGTTTTTCCTTTTTATCCTATAATGAGTTTGCATCATAGGTTTTATGTTTAGTTAGCATGCATGCATCTGTTTTATTAGATTAAATGAATAATTTAGGTTTCTGTTTTTATTTAAAGTGCGCGTTACATCAAAATTTTGTGATAAATAAGAATGCATTTTTGTAAAGATAACATGAATAACATTTTACAAAAACAAATTCTCACCACTAAGATAAACAGCTGTTGAGCTATTTTCATGTGAAGTAACAGGAAGTGATGACAAAGGGGAATGCCTGCATGTAAGCAGAGCATTGCTACAAAAGCTAACAACAAACTCGAGAAGAATCCAATGTTTTTATTTATTATTACGATCAGAAAAAGATGAAGACGAGACAGAGTTTAAATAAAATTGTTTCTACAAACATAGACCACACAGTTTCCGTTCTACAAAGTTCCTTGTTGATGTCACTTCCTGTTTCTTTTTCTTTGAGCCTAATTAAAAAAAAGTAAGGCACTTGTGTGACAAAATTGATAAAATCATGTGCGTTAGGCCAATTTTCTCACATATAAAGATGTGTTCTTTGACCTTTTATTTTTGAAGGATATGTATGTAACAGGCACTTTCAAGTGCAGCATAAAGTGTACAGCGCTTTGGGGTCCGGAGGGACTTGATAAAGCGCTATATAAGTTCAGTCCATTTACCATTTACCATAAATATGGTTTTATCCAATATCAGGCACCGCAAATGACCATTAAACACCAGATGAATAAATTACTTTAAGTCAGAAATGTGTAAAATACCAGACTTCTGGGACAATATGACAGCTGAAAGTGCAACATACTGTATGAGCGAACATGTTAGTCTGCATTTTTGTGTGTTTAAGTCACACACTGAGTGTTGGTGAGAGTGTAGAACGAGTTCTGGACATATAGGGGTTAATTGTGTCATAAATTCACAAGCTGCTAACAGACAGGCATGGATGGAATTCACACATGAGCCCTTAATTTCTCTCAGCTTGGCAATGGGTGTAAGTGTGTGTGTGAGAGAGGGAGGGAGACTGTGAAAAAATGACCTTGAATAAAGTTGTGTTAAATAGTTAAATAAAAACGTACATAAATATTAATCGAATGGAACTACAGAAGGTCCTGAGGTGAATTTTCACCCTCTGTGTTTTATCTTAATTCAGTAATGAGAGGTGTTTACTGGACCAGTCACTAACTCACTGCTCTGTGTGAAAACCTCTCCACCGAGGTGATGTACTGTACATACAGAGTTAAAACCACATGTTTACAGACACTGTATAAAAAGACAATAAATCAGACAAAACCTTTCATATAATTCAGGTCAGTGAGAAATGTACTTATTTACTAAATGCCTGAATGAGGAAAGGCACACCTCAAACACAAAAGGAGCAGCCTTCTTTGTGTGACATCATGGGAAAAAAATGAAAAGAAATCCAAGAGCTCAGGAAGTGAACTGCTGACCTCCACAACTCATCGTTGGGTATGATTGCCAGATGCCTGCAGGTGCCTCGTTCACCTGTACAAACAGTTATACGCAAGTATGAACACCATGAGCATGTCCTGCCATCGTAATGTTACAGGAAGGAGACACATTCTGTTTTTTAAGACACCAAACAAAATGGGCTCTCATTGGACAAAGACCTCTGCCCTTTTTTCTTTAGTAAGTGAGTGTGTAAGTAAGCAATAAGGTAAGTAATTAAGTACATAAATAAGGGAATGACTGAGTGAATAAGCGAGGTAGAAGGAAGGAATATAGGAAGGAAGGAAGGAAGGAAGGAAGGAAGGAAGGAAGGAAGGAAGGAAGGAATGAAGGAAGGAAGGAAGGAAGGAAGGAAGGAAGGAAGGAAGGAAGGAAGGAATGAAGGAATGAATACTGTAACTAAAAACACTAAAAACAGAAAACAAATATAAGCAAGAACAACTGAAGGAAACAAA